>OZ020247.1:25923475-26308847 GCA_963971285.1 Astropecten irregularis | reverse complement strand
TAACAACCATAGTTGACACATAAACTTGCCGCACCAAGACTATTGAGCACAAATTACCGGGCCTAGTACCGGATCGCTATTGTGGATCCAATCACCACTACCAAAGCCCCAGACACCGTAAAAACCAGCCCCAGCCCCTATCTAAACAAAGGGAAAACGAAAACTCCACAAAATGTCGGCTTCAAATTCTGAGTCCACTTGTGAACGACCGAGCAACGAGATTCCATCGCCGCGCGGAGACGGCGGCCTCCTTGGTGGGTGGCGTACGGTGCTGGCTGCTTGGAGTTTGTGGTTCTTCTGGGGCTTTCTGCTAAAGGGACTTGGGGTCTTGCTGCCCACGTTTCAAGTTCAGTTTGTAACCCAAACTTGGGTGATTGGGTGGATCATAGCTATGATGAGCGGTGCTGTTGGATTGTCAGGTAGGAGTATAGACCTTTTTCTGGGTTCTGGGTATTTCGTGGAAATCACAGCAAGGCTATTAACCCAAACAAAATGACTGGCGATAGTGATCCCGAAAGTTTTCTTATTCACAAAATTCCTGCAGGGAAAAATGAATGGAAATTAGACGGGACGTCGTTCTGCACTACGTACGTTATTATGAACATTCCGTTGGTTAAGATACAAAGTAATGAGGTATTAATGCTTGTGCAATGTTGATAACAAATTATGAAGACTATTATTAATGTTTTCAATACGTAGGCGTGTCATGTGAAGTGTTTTTATCAGATTGTTTAGTATTTAGACTGATGTAACATGTTGACAAATATTGTAGGTTTACATTGCAATTCAACTGTCCCAATTGTTGTGTACAGTGACTGCCCCTTTAGGGATCAGACATTATTTGCTCTATACACAATCATAATCATGATTTGTAATGTTAGTAGGGCCTTTTAAGTCCTGCTCATTCATACAAGAACTCCAGCAAGGTAATATTTCTCTAAATACATGTAGTTGTGAATTCACTTACAAGTTTGATACAAGTACTCCTTTCGGACCACTTATAATAGTCGTGATTTTTCATTTAACTTTTTCATACCGGGGCAATGCAGCTAAACAACTCGTCACTTTTTTCCACAATATTATTAACCATTTCAGTATATTTACCCAGTCTCAAGTTGTGCTAACATTAAGTTGTCAACTAACATAAATAGGCTGGTCTTCATATTTTTGGCATCCATAAATCAGCTTGATTTGGGAGAACAGAGTTGGAACTAGTTGAGAGCTTCATCAAGATTATCGAGGGAAAACGTTAGTGCGCTCGGTGCGACTAGTGAATGGGCCAACTATAGGCCTACAACATGCCGCGGTCATTTTTTACACTCAGTCATGCCGTATGATTATGAAAATCACGGATCACAAGCTATTATGCGTTTTGTTATGCTAGGCCGGTTTTCGTCAAAAGAATTATAATGCGAATTGTGTGTCAAGTATATAGGCCCAACCTTGCATTTTCGGTATAGGTCAAATAAACCACACAATAGAATCCCAGGGAGGAATCAAGAGGGCATGGGACTGGGGGCGTAGTCAGACGAGAAAAAAAAAAAGAGGGGGAGACCAAATGAATTGTGCAGGTCACATCAGGCCCACCGTACCCTGCTATTTGATCACCCCGAAAAACATCCGTCGCTATTCCCTTCGGAAAATCCTGGATCTGCTCCTGAACCATTTTCAAAATATACCGTACCGTATAAATGTTGTTGGCGCATTTTTTTTTTGGCGGCGCATTTTTTTTTGCGTCATCACTCCACGTGACTATCACATGATCAGCAATTGTTTAACTTTGAGTGTGGAGGGAAAAGCCAATCAGACATGTAGCCGTGTTAAACAAATCAGAAGAGCGGACCAAAATGGTCTAGCCATATGTAAACAAATTGACGGTGATGTAAATAGTTATAAGGAGTCCTCTTGAATTTCAATTTCTACCTCCATGATAGTGCTAAAAATAAGAAAAAGAAGCTTATATCAGTGTAATCGAGCCCAGAAAAACTTCAAGCTGCATACAGTTTGTAGTTTGTAGTGGGGGGGGGGTTAAGATAGAAGGTAGGGTTGGGAGAGGGTCGTGGTATAAACGAAGGCAAAGAAATGTGCCCGCACCATGGCAGTGTCTTAACAAACTTACGACGCCCCTCAATAACTGCCCCTTTCACACCGGGCCTTACGTACAGTTGCGTAGCGTAGGGACTTGTACGCTGCCTATACGCTGCCCTACATACGCTGTGCCTACGCTACTCTACGCTGGCTTACATAACAATGCGCAGGAGAACGCGAGATGTCCGCAAAAACTTAAACATGTTTAATTTGTTCGCGTACGTGGCGCAGAGCACTAGACACCAGACGTTATACGCAGTTTTAGCGCAAGTCTACGCAACACTACGCTTCTGTACGCCATGCCTACGCAATAGTACGCTACCCTACATCTGTTATACGCAACCTACGCGCCTGTGCGGAAATAGTATTATGCTGGTATAGGTGTGCGGTGCCTCTGTACTGGGTACGCAACCATACGCCGTCGCACACACATTTTATGCAGGCTCACCTAGAGTACGCAACCTTATTTCGACGTACAAGATACGCAACACCACGCAACTCTAAGTAGACCCGGTGTGAAAGGGGCTAATTAAACCCACATGCGGCGGACACAAGTCACCGGGGGAAAGAAACCAGCGGAACTAACATAATTAAGTTTGGAAATCAGTTAATTAACATTCCAACTGAGAAGTTGTTCCTCAGCCTTGCTTTTAGCAATGCCTTGTCAGAAAATATCAATCAACCAGATTTAAATATGTTAATGTAACGCGTTTTGTAGATAATGTTTTAAGCCCTTCATAAAAGAATACAAACAAAGGGCTCAGCATATAATCCCCAAAAAAATGCGCCGAAAAAAAAAAATGTGCCGCAAAAAAAATGCGCCGCCAAAAAAAAATTGCGCCGCCAAAAAAAAAATGCGCCGCAAAAAATAAAATGCGCCGCAAAAAAAAAAATGCGTCGCAAAAAAAAAAATGCGTCGGCAAAAAAAAAATGCGCCGCCAAAAAAAAGAATGCGACGGAAAGAACGAAATGCGTCGCCAAAAAAAAAATGCGCCGCAAAAAAAAAAATGCGACGCAAAAAAAAAAAATTCGCCGCAAAAAAAACTGCTACGCGTTAACGGCACAAATGGAACACCATAGTTTGCGAACTAAGTGACTCAAAAACCTGCAGCAGCGTATAAAAAAGTACATATTATATATAGGCTTATGATAATGATTCTTTGTTGGAGAATTGCGATATCAAACACTTTGCTCTTGAGATAATGCTCAAGTCAGATCCGGAGATCGCGATTGCCACTCCATATCATGATACAGGAAATCACTCGATGTCCAAAAACCTCAGCCAATCTGTTTCTTACTGCGACTAGTCGATGGGCTGGTGCACCATCCTTTGCCCTCCATAGGCGTCTGAACACACCCCATGTGTTAAACTTGGTCCCAAGTCCATTCTGACCCATTGTAGAAAAAGAATGATTACTCAGCCATCCGTGACCGTGTATGAAAAAAAAAACCATATCATTGGAAAGAGGAGAAATGTGGCTTTAACATGATACTACTCACTTTGCTGTACAGCTAACACAATCTTCACAAATTTGAATTTAAATCCTGTTGCGGTTTTTTTTTATACACACTGTATAGTACACAAGGCCCAAAGTCATCCAGGTGAGTTGCCGTAACTGGGCAACTTGTTACCGAGAATGTTACAGACAATTTTGACAGCGTACACTCTGCTTAATGCATGGTGTGGCTTCGCTCACGTAACACCTATAGGAATCCTACAGGAATTCCAACTTGGTGGAATGACACGTACATGTATATCCCAAGTACCAGATCGCTAAGCCTGAAATTGTACAATTAGGCCTATGTAACTTGAAAAATGCTGTACCGAGTACTCTTTTGAATGCATGAATCGCCACACATCTTGTATAGCGTTGCATAATCTTGAAATAATCGCATTGTGTTTTGACATCTCTATTTTGTTTCTTTTTTGTTTTAAGGTTTATTTGCCGGTCCACTCGGGAAATATTTTGGCTCTGGTAGAGTGTTCATAGTTTGTGGACTGATGGTTAGTGGTGGCTTCATGGTGGCCTCTTTCACAGATGACCCTGTACAACTAGCCTTACTCACTATTGTCGTCGGTAAATATTGCATTTACAAATATGTCTTTTATTCTGACCAATGTTGACCAATGTTTAAACATTACTTCGAACTTCGAAGAGCTGGGGATTGGCTTATTTTTCATTCTTGTCTTTCACTAACCACAGGGTTTGCCTTGGGAATCGCCAACGTGCTCAGTCGTGAGGCTGTGGGTATTTGCTTTAACGAGAACTATGTCACCGCCAGCGCCATATCGCAAACTGGTCTGTCCGTAGCTATGTTCGTGAGCGCTCCCCTGACGCAGCTCTTCCTAGACACCTACGGCTGGAGGGGCACTATGCTACTCCTAGGTGGGATGTCCGCACACCTTGTATGCTGTGGTCAGTTGTTACATCAAGCAATGAGTCAAGAGAAGCGCAGGGAGTACGAAATGGTCTTAGATGACGAGAATCCAGCTGAGGATGAACGATCACCTGAAAGACGGCATGGAAGAATGATACGGCTGTGTGGAGGCTGTTTGCAGAGCATCTTAAAACTCGACTACACACTGTTCTGTGATATTCCGTTCTTAGCCATTATAGTCATAGCTACCTGCTCGCTTTTTCCTTTCGATATGTGGTACATCTACTTCATCTCGTTGGCCGAGTCCAAAGGCTTCTCCCCAGCGGACGCTGCTGTCTTTGTCACCTATGCAGGGATAGGTAACATCATCTTTAAGATTGCACACGCACCCCTCGTGGACCGGAATATCATCGGTTTGCGACCGATGCTTGCTGGTAGCTTATCCCTGTGTTTCTTCTGCCTGATACTGACGCCGTGGATCAACGAATATTGGTCCATGTCTGTAAGCGCCACTGTCTACATTGGCTGTGTGTCTGTCATAGGAAACCTTTTCGATGTACTTGTAAAGGTTACTATGGGCAAAGAGCGCATGGCAAGTGCCTTCGGGTGGTACGGAATCATCAGCGGTGTATTTAGAATAAGCTTGGGATTCTTCCCCGGTGAGTAATGAATTAAAGTTAAATATTGGCTTTTTCTGTTTCAAATGGTCAATTGACTGAAAACAGTCACAAGTTTGTCTTTATTCCATACGGAATCCATATTCTTGCCAACTCATCCAAGGCAACCAAACAATAATAAATTAGTCTGGAAATGTTATCATTATGCATGTCAAATCCATCAATACGATCCATGCGCCATCTATAAACGTTACTCACAACTTAAAAACTCATTTTGATTCCTTTACAGGTTGGATTTACGACCAGACCGGAAGTTATGATCTACCTTTCCTCATTTTTGGCGGTATGCAGGTGATCGCTCTATTGACCCTGGGATGTCTGGTTTACGCACAAAGGAACAAACAGTGACAGAAATACTGAAATCTGACAATGTTGTCCCTATAGTAATTATTTGGCCTCCTTTTTGCTATTCTTCATAAATGTTAATACGTGGTGAAGTGCATTATAAATTACTGCATTACTGATTTCTCTTTCGCCGCGCGCTGTGTAATACATGATTATTCCTTTTTATTAAAATCCTTCCTATACCGAGTACTGTATGAACGAATTATGAATAAGTATGTCACACTTGTTGGCCATGAACTGGTGCTTAAACCCACATCCATAGGAATGTAGGGTTTTGTTATCTGATGATCAATGTACTTTTTGCAGTTAATATTCATACGCAAACGATCATACGTACAGAATCCTATTCGCATTATTAGCCTAATTCATACAGTTAGGGTTCTAAGTAAGGTGAATGTTATTTTCTTGTATGCTGTAAATAAAACTGTAGTTTGGAAATAAACGTTCACATGAAAGGGTTATAAAATCATTTAGTTCCATGCAATTTTGTGCAACTACTGAAATTAATATTGGGATTTTGGAATTCTCCATTAATAAAATAATGTACTCCAACATTGACAAAGATAATGAACAAAAAAATATTAATGAATGTCTACCATGTGCCTGTTCCCATTGGCCAACTCGAAAATACCGCCCTCTAAGTTGAAGAATTACTCATTTAAAAGTAAAAGGTAACTAAGAGTACATCGCAAGTAACCTGAAAAACGTCCATTAAGCAAAATACTAATGATAGGTCAATGATCTTGTAACCATTTCCACCTAACAGTAACCAGACCGATACAAATAATTTGATCCTGTTACAGTAAGGTCTCAGTTTCAGTCTCAGACTATGAGGTCTTAGTATCAGACTATTGTGTCTCAGTATCAGAATATAAGGTCCCAGGCTCAGACTATGAGGTCTCAGTCTAAGACTATGAGGTCTCAGTCACAGACTATGAGGTCTCAGTCACAGACTATGAGGTCTCAGTCACAGACTATGAGGTCCAAGTCTCAGACTAAGAGGTTTCAGTCTCAGACTATGAGGTCTTGGTCTCAGACTATGAGGTCTCAGTCTCAGACTATGAGGTCTCAGTCTCAGACTATGAGGTCTCAGTCTCAGACTATGTGGTCTCAGTCTCAGACTATGAGGCCTCAGTCTCAGACTATGAGGGCTCAGTCTCAGACTATCAGGTCTCAGTCTCAGACTATCAGGTCTCAGTCTCAGACTATCAGGTCTCAGACTATGAGGTTACAGTCTAAGACTATGAGGTTACAGTCTCAGACTAAGAGGTCTTAGTCTCAGACTATGAGGTCTCAGTCTCAGACTTTGAGGTCTCAGTCTCAGACAAAGAGGTCTAAGTCTCGGACTACGAGGTCTCAGTCTCAGACTATGAGGTCTCAGTCTCAGACTATGAGGTCTCAGACTATGAGGTTTCAGTCTCAGACTA
The DNA here is from genome assembly GCA_963971285.1 of Astropecten irregularis. NCBI lineage: Eukaryota > Metazoa > Echinodermata > Asteroidea > Paxillosida > Astropectinidae > Astropecten > Astropecten irregularis. The sequence continues at coordinate 26,301,931 of OZ020247.1, read as the reverse complement.
TGAGGTTACAGTCTAAGCCTATGAGGTTACAGTCTCAGACTATGAGGTCACAGTCTCAGACTATGAGGTTACAGTCTAAGCCTATGATGTCTCAGTCTCAGACTATGAGGTCTCAGTCTCAGACTATGAGGTCTCAGTCTCAGACTATGAGGTCTCAGTCTCAGACTATGAGGTTTCAGTCTCGGACTATGAGGTCTCAGTCTCACACTATGAGGCCTCAGGCTCAGACTATGAGGATTCAGTCTCAGACTATGAGGTCTCAGTCTCAGAGAGATTAAGTCCTCAGTCTCAGACTATGAGGTCCCAGTCTAAGACTATGAGGTCTAAGTCTAAGAGAGATTAAGTCCTCAGTCTCAGACTATGAGGTCCCAGTCTCAGACTATGAGGTCTCAGGCTGGCTCAGACTGTGGGTCGCAGTCTCAGACTGTAAGGTCTTTTTGAGGGAACCTCTTCTCAGCTTCCCTTCCCCTTTTAGGCAGCATTAATACGCACATTTAACATTGGGCATTATTTATGTCTTGGGGTGTGGTGTGCGGAGACGCCCATTTACAGTTAGTCAGCTTCTAGTAGAACATGTATCATACTTTGGTAAGAAACCAAAACAGAAATGTTCACAGATTTACGTATAACTAACAGGGTATGAAGATGGTGGTGGTAGAAACATACCGTTCAAAATTTCCGCCTGAAATAGTGTATTTATCCATAAATTAGTAAAACAAAGACCGAAAATCTTTTTCATCTTTTAAAAGATCAAAAATAAAAGAGAAAATACTAAATAAATACTGTGGCCGTTTTTCACTGTATGCATGGGACGTATGGGAATGAAATTTTAACACATGAGTGGTACTGTATATGTCTTTATATTTTTGCCCATGAATCTGTATTCCTTTGATAAAAACAAAAGTATGATATTACCTTTAAGTTTCTTGGAGTTGTTTGTAATGTACTCGTCTCTCATTCGAAATGTGTTCAAAAATTGTTCGAGTTGTTTCTCTATAGTCTTTAAGATTTAAACTTGCTCAATCACGCACTATCAATTAAAACAATCCCTTCGACAAGCAATGCGCCCTCAATATTCAGACGAAGGCTAGTGCTGCCCCCAATGGAGACGGCAACACGAGATGTCCTCTTTGGAACACCATAGACTATAGTAAATTAATTGCTATATGTTACATGTACAGTGCAGTGTACACTTCTTGATAAGCTTCGCGCGCGACGCGACGCGACTCCCAGAGAGAATGTTCCATGACTTTTGTCCCCTTCAAGATCGAACACCCATGTTTATTTTCTTTACAAGAAATGATTAGAAAAGTCAAATTAATACAAATGTAATGTAGGGTGAATATTATTGGTTTACATGTACTAATATCGGAATAAGAGGCTACCACGTTATCCAGGAAAAGCAAGGGGATATATTTACATGAAGGGGGACAGCTTAAACTAAGGAAGGGGGAATGAGCAGTACCTACGGGACGGATGGCAGTTTTACCCGGGTAAATCTGTCTTATCGGACTCATTAGTTGGCACAGGGAGCAGAATAAGCCTAATTTACATTGGCTTATGCAAAACAAAATAATTTAGGCCGATTTTTACGATTGTTATAATGTTGGCTCATTGTGAATTATACTTTGACCTCCTGATGTCCTTGTTCACTGAACATTGGAACATCATTCGGAACTATCACGCACTACCGTAGTTACAAAGTTCAGTAGATATGCGCATGAATAATTAGTCTAGATTGCTAGACTGTGTTATCGTACCCGCCACCACGATACGCCCTCTCGTGGTGGCGGGTACGATAACACAGTCTAGCAATCTAGACTAATGAATAATATGCCCGAATTATTGAACTGTTTAATGTTGAACAACCACAGAAGTATTAGGCTGATGCATAAACTGCAGCAAGACTATAGTGAACACATCCGTAGTACGTGACTATACAACCGGGTCGCTTTTGTGGATCCAATCACCACCACAGCCACGCCGGTTATACACGTAAACGTTATTATACTAGCCCTAACCCCTAATAAAAAAATTAAAATGTCGGCTTCAAATTCTGAGTCCACTTGTGAACGACCGAGCATCGAGATTCCATCGCCGCGCGGAGACGGCGGCCTCCTTGGCGGATGGCGTTCGGTGCTGGCTGCTTGGAGTTTGTGGTTCTTCTGGGGCTTTCTGCTAAAGGGACTTGGGGTCTTGCTGCCTACGTTTCAAGTTCAGTTTGTTACCCAAACTTGGGTGATTGGGTGGATCATAGCTATGATGAGCGGCGCAGTTGGATTGTCAGGTATGTACCTTTTTCTGGGTTGGTTCTGGGTATTTCTCGGAAATCAAAGCAAGGTTATTAACGCAAACAAATGATTCGTGATATGTGATACCAAGTTACACTAAAACCTCATTATTCGTTTATCTCCTTTGATTAATCAATCATCAAATCATTTTGAACCGAAAGATGTTTGAAAATTCGTTATAAAACATGGTACCGATGTGCAACAAAAGATGACTTGATCACTATGAACATTATTACATCCTAAATCACAAAATTTCTGTAGGAAAAAACTGAATGGAAATTGCCATAGGCCAATTAGGCTCTCGTCTTATCGTACAAAATCTGAGTAGCACACGGTGCAATTCATGTAGGAAGTAGGCCATAGGCCCGCCATTATTGACCCCTTCAGCCCGGGTTTATTTTCAGCCCTGCTTGGTCCGACCGCATTATCAGTCATCAAATAATAATTCTATAGAGATCATCTGACCATGACTTCGTTTGTAGAGATATCGGCGTAAACAATGCAGGCCCGAATAGCCTCGCACAAAAGATTCAAGGTCATGCCCAGATGTTACGGAACTCGAAAATTGCGGTCAACTCGAAAATGCAGATCTTTTTAAAGGTAGTATCATACTTTGGTAAGAAACCAAAACATAAATGTTCACAGGTTTACGTAAAACTTACAGCAGGGGGCGTAGATAGCGGGGGGGTTGGGGGGGTTGCATCCCCCCCAGAATTATAGGTGGGGGGGGGGGGGGTTGGTGTGTACAATCAACCCCCCCCCCCCCCCCCCCCAGGTTTCTGTCGTGGGAAAATTAAAACTTAAGTATAATCGTGCAATGTATGCCAGTTAAAAAAGTATTTAATTATTGTTAAAAGCATACAACATGAGTTTGAGAGATGAAACGCAAGGATAAACTGCCAGGAACGTTGCTGTTTTTCGGTGTCCATGCGTATGTGCACGACTCTTGATCCGTTCAACAAGGCCTTGCATTATTTCAAAGCGTGCCGCTGGAGGATCAAGGGAAACAGGTTGGCTTTGTGTACTATGGGACACCCGCGGAACCGCGTTACAAAGGGTTGGGCACTGAACTTTGCTTACCCATTTCTAAACATTGACATAATATGTTCCTGTTGAGAGCATTCTCTATTTTCTATAAAATTGTGGACAGTACAAAATTGTCTATAAAAAGGTACCTAAGACATTAGGGAGACACCAAAATGTCTCCTTAATGTTCGGTGTCTCCCTAAGGTCAAATTTATAGCAAACCTTGTCTCCTTAAGGTCCATTCCAGGTGTATACATATAGATTATAATATGTACCAGGCGCGGTTGTAGAGCCAATATTTTTGGGGGCTAGAAGAGCCATTTTTGGGGGGGGGGGGGGGGGGTAGAAAAACACGCACAGCCTACACAACGCGTTTTTATGTAATTGGCGCTTAATACTGAAAAGATTAAGTATTTTTCAGTTATATTTTTTTCAATTGCATTTGTTTTTTTGTATTTATTTATTTATTTATTTATTATAATTTTTTTTGGGGAGGGCTAAACAATATTTTTGGGGGCACAACCCCCCTCCCCCCGTAGAACCGCCACTGAAATGTACACAATATAATACCCAAGTACGACCCAACTAGAGGATCAACCCCCCCCCCCCCCCCCCCAGGTCTGAGAACCTGTCTACGCCACTGACTTACAGGGTATGAAGATGGTGGTGGTAGAAACATACAGTCAAAAATTCTTCCGCCTGAAATAGTGTATTTATCCAGAAATGAGTAAAAACAACTACCGGAAATCTTTTTGATCTTTTAAAGGATCAAAAATATCGTTAAAAGATCAAAAAATTTAAGAGAAAAGACTTAAGAAATACTGTGGCTGTTTTTCACTGTTTTCTCAAGAAGTGGGCACCGTATGGGACTGAAACTTTTACAGATGACTGCTTCTGTATATATGGCCATGGCTATGTATTTCTTTGATAAAAACCAAAGTATGATCATACCTTTAAATGAAATCAAGGGGTGAATGTATCACAATGATATAAGTGGATTTTTGGGGGACAATATATTTATTTATTTATTTATTTATTTTTGTATTGTTTTTTCTCCTGTCACATTAATGTCTTTAACGTTTACTCTTTGTCATCTCTTTGCTTTTTCATTACCATCCTGTAACGTTTACTTTCTTTTACTTTTGTATATATTATTTTCAAACAAGGATATTAATAAAGTTTTCCTTGGAAAAGAAAAAAGTATATATTTATTTATTTATTAATGTATTTATTAACCAAGACCAACATCAATAACAATTGCCAGTTACAGGATGGTTATTAACATAATAAATAAACAAGCACAAACACACACAAACAAACACTCGGACAGCCAACAGACAGACAAGTAAATGTACTGATAAATAAATATAACATATAGGCCTACTTATATAAGGTTCCCAGAAATTGTTCCAGACAATGCCCCATTCAATGTATTTCAATTGAAATAACACAGCAATCCTGAATATTCCGAGGCCATGACATCGACATTGGGCTGCTGTGGATTTATGGATGCTCCCCTGGCAGGCTGAATGGGTTAAGGTTCAATGGATGTAGATCTACACTTTCATGCAATGTATGATCGATGGATCGTAAACGTTTTTGTGTTTTGTTATGCTACGCCGGTTTTTCGCCAAATATGCAAATTACGTGTGCCACGTTCTTTTTTGTTTGGTAAACACCAATCCAACGGCATGAAATACTGTCCGCCATTACAAGTATGTCATTGCCCGTATTTTGCCCGACAACAAAAGAATTTACGGCAGCACTCTTTAATTACAGGGTGTATATACGTCCCATGATTAGGGGATGAGTACACCATGCAGCATCGATTGCGGCGGACGTAAATCCTTTTGTTGCCGGACAAAATACGGGCGGGGACACACCAGTAATGGCAGGTGTTTTTACCTCCATGTTCGCGCCGTCGGATCGGTGTATAGTTCAAACCACACAATAATATCCAACCGGTGGATCCAGAGGCGTTGGTCATACCCCCTTCTCCTTCAGAAGAAAAAGGAGAAAAGGGACGAAAAACCAATATATAAAGAGAAAGAAAAACTCACAAAGCGAAGGAAAAAAGAGGGGAAACAAGTAAGATTTCTTGCGGAAAAAAACATCCTCTGAAGGAGGAGTACCTTGTTGGTAGGCGCGGTAATTTTGTTTGATTTATAGTTACACGAATCTGACAAGCGAATCATGTACAGTGTAGTTGGTCTATAAGACCCATCCGACTGCATGACACGGCGCATCTATTTGATCACCTTCCTTACCTGGGCCGATTTCATAAAAATGTTAAGAGTCCTAACTCTGCGTCGCAGAGTTAAAACGCATCCTTTCTCTATGGACTCCCCGCATAGATGCGACGCGTCGCAGCTAGGATGCGTCGCAAATCGAGTTGCGACGCGTCGCAGAGCTTTATGAAATCGGCCCATGGTCTATGTGATAGACGCACTCGCCGTATATACAGCGAGCGAGCATCTATCACATGCGTGCAGATTTCCTGATTAATTATGCAAGCCAACTCAGCACTGACCGCTCTAAGTTTTGACCAATCAGGGGGGCATCTACCATTGTACCGTATGGCCAGTACGTGTATCGCATACATTAGTTAGCTGCTGCGCGACGCGCGAAATGAACCAATGCATCCTCCCATAGGTGTCGATTTCTTTTCATGATTGGGGGGGGGGGGTGATTGGTGATTTTGGTGTCCTATGCGAGGGAGCAAAGCGACCGAGCTGGAAGGCAGTGGGAGGTGGGATACCCCCTCCTAAACCGGGACTTTTTAATAAAAACAGAGTCGAAAAGTCGCAGTATTTCAAAGCGATATTCAGACGAATTAAACATACAGGTGTAGTATAAATTCTCTGCAAAGACTTAAAAAAGCAACAAGGATCATGATATATTTCTAAACAATAAAATTGAATGCCATTCAACCTCAAAATATTGGGGGGGGGGGGGGGGGGGATAATACACGCCACCCCCAAACCTCAAATATTGGTGGGATATATCCCCCCCCCCCCATCCCCCCCGGGATCGACACCCATGCATCCTCCGTCACAATCCTGACGAAATGTTCTTAAAAGAGATCTGATTGTCAAATATGCTGCTTTGCATACAGTTTGCATACACCCAAGTAGGCCTATACCGGACGTTCGTACGTAGTGACAAGGAGTAAGATTCAAAATACATGTATCCTTATATTCCAATATTATCGGATCGCTAAGCCTGACTAATTAATACTTCAAGGCTGCTTTACTATTTATATGTATGAACTATCCACTCATCATAATTATTTAGTGTTCCGTCATCTTGGAACATTGTATAATCGCATTGTGTTTTGATATCTCTCTTTGTTTCTTGTTTGTTTGAAGGTATATTTGCCGGTCCACTCGGGAAATATTTTGGCTCTGGAAGAGTGTTCATAGGTTGTGGACTGATGGTTAGTGGTGGCTTCATGGTGGCCTCTTTCACAGATGACCCTGTCCAACTAGCCTTACTCCTCACTATTGTCGTCGGTAAATATTGCATTATTTTATGTCTTCTGAGCAATGTTGAAGGCCGATTTTAAACATTGTTTCGAAGAGCTGGGGATTAGCTTGTCTTCATTTTTGTCTTTCACTTAATACCACAGGGTCTGCCCTAGGAATCGCCAACGTTCTCAGTCGTGAGGCTGTAGGTATTTGCTATAACGAGAACTATGTCACAGCCAGCGCCATATCGCAAACTGGTCTGTCCGTAGCTATGTTCGTGAGCGCACCCCTGGCGCAGCTCTTCCTAGACACCTACGGCTGGAGGGGCACTATGTTGCTCCTAGGTGGGATGTCCGCACACCTTGTATGCTGTGGCCAGTTGTTACATCAAGCAATGTGTCAAGAGAAGCGCAGGGAGTACGAGATGGTCTTAGATGACGAGAATCCAGCTGAGGATGAACGATCACCTGAAAGACGGCATAGAAGAATGATACGGCTGTGTCGGGGCTGTTTCCAAAGCATCTTAAAAGTTGACTACACACTGTTCTGTAATATCTCGTTCTTAGCTTTTGTAGTCATAGGTATGTGCTCGCTTTTACCTTTCGATTTGTGGTACATCTACTTCATCTCGTTGGCCGAGTCCAAAGGCTTCTCCCCAGCGGACGCTGCTGTCTTTGTCACCTATGCAGGGATAGGTAACGCCATCTTTAAGATTGCACACGCACCCCTCGTGGACCGGAATATCATCGGTTTGCGACCGATGCTTGCAGGTAGCTTATCCCTGTGTTTCCTCTGCCTGATACTAACGCCGTGGATCAACGAGTATTGGTCCATGTCTGTAAGCGCCACTGTCTACGTTGGATGCGTGTCGATCGTAGCCAACCTCTGGGACGTGCTTGTAAAGGAAACCATGGGCAAGGAGCGCATGGCCAGTGCCATCGGGTGGTACGGTATAATTAGCGGTGGAGTTAGAGCAAGCGTGGGATTCTTCCCCGGTGAGTGGTTTAGGCCTAGGCTATACGCCGTGCTACTGTCGTGCCGAACTCAAATAATTGTTTTTATTTTCAAGTTTGGCATGGCAATAGCACGACCTTTAGCGTCAATTTGGTCCGGCGTTTAGAGCAAGTGTCGCGCCATTATTGCTGCACTCATTTGATTTCAGTTTGGCACGACAGTTGCACGACGTATAGTCTTGACCTAACTTGAGTTATAGGCTAGAGTTAGAGGTGAAAGATCCTGATAATATCTTGTAGTCTGGCAATTAATATCATTATGCACATACAATTCTTTAATACGTCAGGGTTCTATGCGTCATCCAAACGTAACTGGCTAAAACTCATTTTGATTCCTTTACAGGTTGGATTTACGACCAGACCGGAAGTTATGACCTACCTTTCCTCATTTTTGGCGGTATGCAGGTGATCGCTGTATTGACCCTGGGATGTCTGGTTTACCGTCAAAGGAACTTAAAGTGACGTTTTCTCGTGATAGTATAATATCTAATGAGGGAAATAATTGGTTTTACATTATTGTGTGACCCAAGTATATACCCATGATAAAATGAAGCGAAAATACTAAAACGTCATCTCGACGTCATCAAAAGTGCACTAGCTTTAAGGTTTTGGAAGAAAACGTCTCAGGTACCAGGCAGTGACGTAGCACATGGGATCTGTGTAATCAATTTATTCCTCGTTAATAATAATGTAGATCCGTAGATCTATTCTTTACCCCAAACAAATCCTTCTGTGTTTTGGGGAGTTAAGTATAATTATCTTATTCATCAGTCAGTGGGAGCGTGCACCGCGGCAGCGCATTTCCGCATGTACCTTCAAGCGTTACTCCTTCAGTCTCCTGATAGCCATCCCCAGGCAGCCACGCGACCCATCCCCATCTCAGCAAAATAACGATCCATCTGATGCAACCACGTCATCCATAATGTGTGTAAATCAGACTGATACCTTATTCTGTACTATTGCAAAGTTGATACAAACCATGATTCGATTCGATGAATGATATCAATTAAGTGGTTACATTACATACTCTTATAAATTGTCAAAATTAAAACTGTTTAATTTGATTATTTAAATTGTAAATGAATGCACTTCCATCCAGATTGCTTAGATTTAAATATATTTTTAACTAAAATGGTAATTTTTTACATAATTGTAAATGCACAATTACACATACTCAAGTACTCACCGGGAAATTGTACATGTATATATGTTGAAAAAATGTCAGGTTTATGGAATGGTTCATGGATCCCCATGAAAAAACTAACCTCTTGCAGATTTGTCCGACCTCCCAGTAGTTAATATGTAGAGATTATTAGACCAAATACTATCAATTTTGTTTAGAGAAAAAAAAGAGCTTGATGTTAAGTATGATATGTCAGATACATTTAGATGGTTTATCCAATACATGTACTGTACCGAAAAAGGAACCTGGCATCATATTGCACAGGGGAGAGGAAAATGCATTTTGTTTGAAGTACGGAGATTTGGCATTAATAATTTCAGTAACAGGTTTGTATTTCAGGGATTTTAAAGCAATGAAACACAGAGACATTTGATTATAATGCAGTATTTGGCAGCTACCTCTCATCCGTTTACTATTGAAAATGATTGAAATGCTGTATAACATTGGATACATGGAAGACAAACTTATTAAAGCTAAGTTTATAAAATGTTACATATTTCGTCAAAATGTTCTTTCTGTTACTGTTCAAACAAATAGATGCTTAGCAGAAACAGTGTCACTTAAATAACATTTACTTGCATACAATGCTGTGTTACCTTCTGGCAAATGCATTTCAGGAAGAATGAACTCTCAACCTACCATACTTTTCATTCAACTGTATTTATTGTCAATGGATGTGAGCCCTGCAAATAATCAGCAACCTTGTGTTCACTTTTACAACACATACTATAAAAACATTAAAAAAAACCCAAAAAAGTCATGAATACATAAATGTATTATTGTACTAGCATACATCCGTGCCACTACTTGCCAAATCACTGATTCCCATGATAGTGCGTGAGTACTTGTTTATACTGATATACACGTACAAGGAGCGTGATTAGCTAGCAAATTAGTAGCATTTAACGTTGAAACGTTGTCTGTTTTCTATCATATAATTATCAGACTAGGAAAAAGAGTACCGAAACAGCTCAGTGTTTGTTCGACTACAAACACATCTAGTTTCTTTTGTTTTCTTCTTCTTTTCCGGCGCCTCAAAATGGCGCTCGGGGCACGTGACCCCTTACCCTAGTTACGCCGTGGTGCCCAGGTACAGGATCATACCACCCAGGTCTGAGGACGTGTCCACACTTCTGCATGGTTGTATGTTGGCTCATGTAAAGGAAGCACGTGATCGGGTATGACAATGTTGTGCACTTGTGGAATATCGTCCTCAGCTGAAACACTCTATTACAGTAGTTATGAAAATATGATATGCCTGAATGGAACTTTGCAACACTTCACAACCACAGCGGTATAACAATACCAATTAGTCTGAAGCATGACTGCACTGCAGACCAGACACCGTTATAAAACTAGCCCCAGCCCCTATTAAAAAAAAACAAATAAGTACTCGATAACCCCACCAAATGTCGGCTTCAAATGTGGAGTCCACTTTTGAACGACCGAGCAATGAGATTCCATCGCCGCGCGGAGACGGCGGCCTCCCTGGCGGGTGGCGTACGGTGATGGCTGCTTGGGGCTTATGGTTCTTCTGGGGCTTTCTGCTAAAGGGACTCGGTGTGTTGCTGCCCACGTTTCAAGTTCAGTTTGTAACCCAAACTTGGGTGATTGGGTGGATCATAGCTATGATGAGCGGCGCAGGTGGTTTGTCAGGTAAGTATAATTCTGGGTTTTTCTTGGAGATCAAAGCGAGGTTGTTAACGCAAACAAAATGACTGGCGATATAGTGATCCCGAGAACAATCTTTCTTTTCACAAAATGTCTGCAGGGAAACACTGAATGGAAACTAGATGGGACGTCTTTCCGCACTATGAAGTTTATAGGGACATTCCGTTTGCTACGATACAAAGTATTTAATGGGGTGGTGATCATCATAATGTTTGTACAACTCCCAAAATAATAGTGAATATGGTAGGCCTATTTGTCTTCAATAAGTAGGCGGTCCTTAATTGTGAGTGTGTGGCTTTTGTCAGATTTAGTATTTAGACTGATGTCACATGTTCACAAATTGTAGGCCCACATTAAAATTCCACATTTCCCAACTGTGTGTACTTATGTTGAAATGAGAAAGACTGCACTGCCCCTTTAGGGACCAGGCATTATATGCTTTTTAACGTATTCATACCGGGGAAATGCAGCTAAAACTCCTGTAAATACTATTTCAGTACAGTTAGCTTGTACCCAATGTCAACTAGTGTTCTCTTATAAGTTGGATTTAGGAGAATAAATTATAATTAAAGTTAGAACTTTGAGTACTTTATCAAGATTATCGAATTTCAAGTAGCACATATTACAGTGCGATTTCTGCAAGTAGGCCAACTATAGGCCTATAAAATGCCCGCCATTATTACGGTAGTCTACATTGGGTGTACATTTTCATGCAATATGCAAGTATGATGTTAACAAAAGATGGATCGGAACACCATTATGCGTTTCGTTATGCTAGGGCTGTTTTAGTGAAAAGAATTACTTATGAATTGTGTGCCATCTGTTGAAGCTGATGACCTTTTTGTTACAGTTCATACACCACGCATTACAATGTTTATCTTTTTTGAAAAGATATACGGCACCGTACATTGATGTATACATGGACAGCAAAAACCTGCATCGGGTTACATGTAGTTTTGATCATTGACTCATTTTGAACTCATGTTTGAAAACTTGTTTTGAAATTTGGTTACTGGGCAACGAAAGATGGCTTGCATCACAATGAACATTATAATAGGTAATTCACAGTCAATGATTATACATGTACATTGGGTGCCAATCATATCACATTTCTTATAGTTTATAATTATATTATTTTTAGTATCAATAGACCACAAAGCCCGAAATGGGAAAATGGGAGACTATGGAGCTGTGTCTTCAAATTCAATAGCGCACGCACGCGCACAACTTAACGCGCGCATGCTCATTGACAGCACAAAGAGACTTCAGTCTCCTGCCACCAACGTCTCAAAATTCTCCACTTCAAGGCTGCTTTTTACTTTGTTACATGTTTGAATCGCCGCTTAGTGTTGCGTTATCCGGAATAATTGTATAATCGCGTTATGTTTTTATATCTCTATTTGTTAATTTTGTTTCTCTTTTGTTTTAAGGATTATTTGCCGGTCCACTCGGGAAACATTTTGGCTCTGGTAGAGTGTTCATAGTTTGTGGGCTGATGGTTAGTGGTGGCTTCATGGCGGCCTCTTTCACAGTTGACCCTGTCCAACTAGCCTTACTCACTATTGTCGTCGGTAAATATTGCATTTAAAAATATGTCTTTTATTCTGAGCAATGTTAAAGACCGATTTTAAACATTGTTTCGAAGTTTGGAAGAGCTTGGGATTAGCTTATTTTTCATTTTTGTCTTTCACTAACCACAGGGCTTGCCTTGGGAATCGCCAACGTTCTCAGTCGTGAGGCTGTGGGTATTTGCTTTAACGAGAACTATGTCACAGCCAGCGCCATATCGCAAACTGGTCTGTCCGTAGCTATGTTCGTGAGCGCACCCCTGACACAGCTCTTCCTAGACACCTACGGCTGGAGGGGCACTATGCTGCTCCTAGGTGGGATGTCCGCACACCTTGTATGCTGTGGTCAGTTGTTACATCAAGCAATGTGTCAAGAGAAGCGCAGGGAGTACGAGATGGTCTCAGATGACGAGAATCCAGCTGAGGATGAACGATCACCTGAAAGACGGCATGGAAGAATGATACGGCTGTGTCGGGGCTGTTTCCAGGGCATCTCAAAACTGGACTACACACTATTCTGTAATATTCCGTTCTTAGCCATTCTTGTCATAGGTATGTGCTCGCTTTTTCCTTTCGATTTGTGGTACATCTACTTCATCTCGATGGCCGAGTCCAAAGGCTTCTCCCCAGCGGACGCTGCTGTCTTTGTCACCTATGCAGGGATAGGTAACGTCATCTTTAAGATTACACACGCACCCCTCGTGGACCGGAATATCATTGGTTTGCGACCGATGCTTGCTGTTAACCTATTCTTGTGTTTCTTCTGCCTGATACTGACGCCGTGGATCAACGAATATTGGTCCATGGCTGTAAGCGCCACTGTCTACGTTAGCTGCATGTCTATCCTAGCCAACCTCTGGGACGTAATGGTAAAGGAAACCATGGGCAAGGAGCGCATGGCCAGTGCCTTCGGATGGTACAATATAATCAGCGGTGGAGTTAGAGCAAGCGTGGGATTCTTCCCCGGTGAGTAATTAATTTAAGTTGTTGGCTAGAGTTTTGTGGTGAAAGCTTATGGTAGGCCCTAAAAGGTATAAGCTAGAGTTTAGTGATGACAGTTTTCAATCAGTGTTATGGAACGGCAAAGGGGAGAATTAAGTGGCCGATGGAGACACTGGAGCTCTTTCCGCGCTCCGCAGAGTCACCGTCCTCTACAGCCAAAGTGTAGTGGTGAAAATGTAGTTGAAAGATATTAGCTAGAGTGCAGTGGTGAAAGGTATCAGTCAGGGCGCGGTGGTGAAATGTATTAGTCGGGGTGTAGTGGTGAAAGTTATTAGTCAGAGTGTAGTGGTGAAATTGATTATCTAGGGTGTAGACCCCCTAGTGGTGAAAGGTATTAAGTAAGGTGTAGTGGTGAAAGTTATTAGCCAGGGTGTGGTGGTGAAAGTTATTGACCAGGGTGTAGTGGTGAAAGTTATTAGCTAGGGTGTGGTGGTGAAAGTTATTAGGTAAGGAGAAGTGGTGAAAGTTATTAGCTAGGGTGTAGACCCCCTAGTGGTGAAAGTTATTAAGTAAGGTGTAGTGGTGAAAGTTATTAGCCAGGGTGTGGTGGTGAAAGTTATTGGCCAGGGTGTAGTGGTGAAAGTTATTAGCTAGGGTGTGGTGGTGAAAGTTATTAGGTAAGGAGAAGTGGTGAAAGTTATTAGCTAGGGTGTAGACCCCCTAGTGTTGAAAGTTATTAAGTAAGGTGTAGTGGTGAAAGTTATTAGCCAGGGTGTGGTGGTGAAAGTTATTGGCCAGGGTGTAGTGGTGAAAGTTATTAGCTAGGGTGTGGTGGTGAAAGTTATTAGGTAAGGAGAAGTGGGGAAAGTTATTAGCTAGGGTGTAGACCCCCCAGTGGTGAAAGTTATTAAGTAAGGTGTAGTGGTGAAAGTTATCAGCCAGGGTGTGGTGGTGAACGTTATTGGCCAGGGTGTAGTGGTGAAAGTTATTAGTCAGGATGTAGTGGTGAAAGTTATTAAGTAAGGTGTAGTGGTGAAAGTTATTAGCCAGGGTGTGGTGGTGAACGTTATTGGCCAGGGTGTGGTGGTGAAAGTTATTAGCTAGGGTGTGGTGGTGAAAGTTATTGGCCAGGGTGTGGTGGTGAACGTTATTGGCCAGGGTGTAGTGGTGAAAGTTATTAGCTAGGGTGTGGTCGTGAAAGTTATTAGCTAGGGTGTGGTGGTGAAAGTTATTAGGTAATTAGGAGAAGTGGTGAAAGTTATTAGCCAGGATCTGGTAGTGAAAACAACTTTATAAGCTAGGGTGTAGTGGTGAAACCTATTTAGCCAGGAATCAACCCAGGATGAAGTGGTGAAAGTTTAGCCAGGGTGTGGTGGTGAAAGTTATTAGCTAGGGTGTAGGTGTAGCGGTGAAGGTTTAGCCACTGTAACATCTATTTATATCTTGCTACTACAGTCACTACTTCCCATCTAATACAACAACACTTTTAGTCTGGCAATTTTATTATTATCATGTACTTACAATGCATTAATACGTCAGGGTTCCATGCGCCATCTTTAAACCTAATTGACACAAACTCATTTTGATTCCTTTACAGGTTGGATTTACGACCAGACCGGAAGTTATGACCTACCTTTCCTCATTTTTGGCGGTATGCAGGTGATCGCCCTATTGGCCCTCGGATGTCTGGTTTACGCACAAAGGATCCAACAGTGACAGAAGACTAAAATCTGACAATGTTGTCACTATAGTAATTCTTTCTTGGTGTTTGGTGTCATATTATTTGCTATTCTTCCTTAAATATTAATACATGTACGTGGTAGGCACCTGCCTAATGTGTTTCCTTATTCAACTCTGAAAAATACCCGGCTCCCGAACCCCAAATAATTTACCCTTGCGCGAATACAGTGAGTGCGGGTCGTAGCAAAATTTATACCATTATAATTAAGCTAATGTTTACATTCAATGCGTGTACACATGGGCACCCAATGCTCACTGTGTATGTAGTCATAACAAGGCACACGCCACTGTTTGCACGGCATGCACACAGCAGCCTAATGTACATTGTACATGTACTGTACATTACTACCACCACACAGTGTAACGATGGCTAAAACATAGGCCGCATTTTACTTGACGAAACTAGCGAAGAATCCGTGCCATTTTCTTAGTCAGCCCTTGAGTTTACTCTTTCTAAATCACACTAGTGGGATCAGTATACATTAATGCTGCCCTTCATATACATATTATACCGGGAAACTAATTATTATAGGGGGGAAATAAATGAAATAAAGGCGTACCTTACCGTGAATTCTTGCAATTCTTGCTTGTACTTGTAGCAATGAATGATGGGAGAGACCGCATCGCCGCTAGTGAACTTATGTATTCATGGGCCATTCCCCAAAACATGGGCAAACGTAAACTGCCCATTGTTATACAAGTCTAATCAAAGTAATTATTGTCTTACATTAATTCACATTGGACAATAATCAGAGGATGAAATAAACACTAATTGAGAGGTAGAAATTAATAGCAATCATGGACCTATTTTATTGTCGGCGCAGGGCGACTGTCGCACTCGCTGTGATGTGTGTGTAAAGCAAATGCATGTTTACGAAACGGATGGAGGCTCAGCTCTGTCATCCATGCGGAAAATATAGGTTGTGTTTTTTTCATTGAAGCTGACGCTCTGTTTTTCCTTTTCAAAAATTTAATGTAAAAGCTTCCGAGCCGTAGCCAAAAGCCTTTTTGTTGATAACCGTTATTTTAGAATGGATTCACGAAATGGCCTGAGCCTGAGCCTCCATTTCGTACACCCCTACCCCCATAAACGGGACAGCGGAAACGTCCTTCTCAATTTCCCCACATAGGCCCCTATACCCTACTGTAACAATATTTTTCAGTAGATTTATCTCTAGTATATGCCATAGCGGTTAAATTGTTAAATAGGCCTACGTGGTGCTTTGCATTAGTGATTTCTCTTTCGTCGTTTTGTAATGCATAGGCCTAACAATTCCTTTTAAATAAGAGTCGTTGTCAGACGAACGTCAACTACTACTAAATATTCATGAACCCTTGCTAAGTGCAAAGAGTTGCCCCCCACAAGGAAAATCCTGCAAAAGAAATAATACAACTGGGGTTGACTGTTACAGTCGTACTACGGAGAACTATAGTTGTATGACAACCATTTCACAGTTATTGGCCATGAACTGGTGCTTAAACCCACATTCACATTAAATGTATAGTATGGTTGTCTGATCAATGTACTTTTTGCAGTTAATATTCATGTATACACCAGTCCTATTCGCACGATCATGACAGTATTAGCATAAATTATTCCTCAAATCGATTTTATGTACGGTGAATGTTATTTTTGTTGTATGTTGTAAAAGTGCAGTTTGAAAATAAATGCTAACATGAAAGGGGATGGAAATAGTTTGGGGCCATAAATCAGTAAATGGCAGGCGCGGTTCTAGAGCCTGAATATTTTGTGGGGTGAGAAGAGCAATTATTATTATTATTATAATTTTTATTTTGTGGGAGGGGGGGGGGGGGGGGGCTAGAAGACGCAGAAGACCCAATATATAGCCCCCACCACCAGCCCCACTGTAGAATCGCCCCTAGTAAATGGCCCAAATTACATGGATTCCCGCCAACTAGACACCAATATGTGGCTACAATTATCATTCTGATGCAATACTCACTTAAAGGTACATGTAGTATCAAACTTTGGTAAGAGACCAAAACAGAAATGTTCACAGATTTACGTATAACTTTCAGGATATGAAGATGATGCTAGTAGAAACCTACTGTTAAAATGTTTCAGCCTGAAATTGTGTATTTATCCAGAAATTAGTAAAATAACGACCGAAAATCTTTTTGATCTTTTCAAAGATCTTGATATGTTTGCTTATGAATCTGTATTTCTTTGATACAAACCAAAGTATGATACTACCTTTAAAGGTAATATCATACTTTCAATATCAAAGAAATTCAGATTCATGGGCAAAAATATCAAGACAGATACAGTAACAGTCATCTGTGAAGATTTCAGTCCCACACGTTGCCCACTTTTTTTAGAAAACAGTGAAAAACAGTCACAGTATTTCTTAAGTCTTTTCTCTTTTATTTTTGATCTTTTAAAAGATCAAAAAGATTTCCGGTCGTTGTTTTACTATTTCTGGATAAATACACCATTTCAGGCGGAACTACCTTTAAGGACAGAAAAAAACACTGCAGAATGACAAGTAGGTATCATTGAAAAATACCCATGCGGTTGGCCTCAACGTGCAAAAAACGTTTACAAGCATATTCATAAGCCCTATCAACTTTAAGTTCCTCCTTTTACCTTTTACGCAGCATTTGTTTTTCATACAAATGCATATTAAGAGAGAAACGCATTATAAGCACCATTTGCTTTAACGAGACTTTCCTAAAAAGTCTATCATTTTATCACTCGCCGTAGACTGCTTTTAATACATCATTATAATACGTAGGCTATTACGTACTTTTGGTACAAAATTACGAAGTATGCATCATGCACTTACAATATCAAACTATATTTAATTTGTAGTTCTTACCTTCAATTTATTAATTTTTTTAAAGTGTAAAGATAAAATGAATATGTTACATCTTCTGCGTAATACTAGAAACGAATATGGTGTAGACCTCCGGTCATAAAAGGTAATATCATACTTTGGTTTTTTATCAAAGAAATACAGATTCATGGGCAAAAAATATCAAGACAGATACAGTAACAGTCATCTGTGAAAATTTCAGTCCCATGCGGTGCCCAGTTTTTGCGTGAGAAAACAGTGAAAAACGACCACAGTATTAAGTCCTTTCTCTTTTATTTTTGATCTTTTAACGATATTTTTGATCTTTTAAAAGATCAAAAAGATTTTCGGTCGTTGTTTTACTAATTTCTGGATAAATGCACTATTTCAGGCAGAAATATTTTAACAGTATGTTTCTATCACCACCATCTTTATACCCTGTAATTTATACGCAAATCTGTGAATATTTCTGTTTTGGTTTCTTACCAAAGTATGATACTACCTTTAATGCTCTTCGTCAATAAATCTACACAAAAATCACTAAATTGACACAATAATTATAATTGGTTGACTGTTTCCTGTATGTCAACCACTGATCCACCACCACCCACTACTGACCTATACATGTTTAAGTTAGGAATTATCAATGTAAAAAAACTAGTTCAGTGATAAAATTTGATTGATGTCAAATGTGATATACAGTACATGCACATGTACTCTGCAAATACTCAGCTCTGAAAGTAGTCCACCACACAAATTAGACCATCCAGCACCACATAAATAAAACATGTGGTTTAAGAAGAACAATGAAAAACAATCAAATGTTGATGTATTATGAATAATCAGTGCCATTGACAAATAACCACAATGTGGACCTGCGTACAAACATTGCTAAAGCTACTGGAATTATCTCTTTTTGAGGTTTATAAGTGAATTTTTCAAACATATCTGTTTTTCAATCAACAATTTGATCAGAGCATCATTCATCCACGTTTCAAGTAGACAAATTAAAGGTTAAAGGGAGCATATAGGATTTGCAAGGCCTCCAAAAACAAATTATTGAGTTTGAGACAGAAAATGGACTCAACAGTTCGTAAACAGTGCAAACAGTCACCATGGGAAATCTTGGTTCATCAGATGCTGGGTTTTTCAAGCAAATCAATATTGAGTGTCTTTTCCAAAGATCATTCGTCCAAATGATTTTTGGAACAAACAAAAAGTGAACTATTCTTCATGTTTTATAAGAAAAATTGAGTCGGGTTTTCGCTATTTTCTCGTGACTCAGATGTCTGATTGAGCTCAAATTTTCACAGGTTTATTATTTCATGTACATGTTTGATCAGACAAAGTATGAGTGCAGTCCTGTAAACTTTACCAATCATGTATTGTACCTTTAACCCTTTTCAGCAGGTTTTTTGGTACTTGGCAGGATTTTGTTAATGCAATTGATTACATTTAAAGTGAAACACATACAATGTAGCTTGTTTAGAATTAACTGGACTTTCCCTAAAATGAATGACTTACAGCTTATCATATGCATACAAGGTACAATGGATTACGTCATACTTTTTGTTAAAAAATTAAGCGGTTGATATCTTATACTTTATATTAAAACATTTATATTTTCTCAAACCATATTTCAAATTGAGTTGTTATTTTCAAGTCATAAAAAAGTAGAAAGACCTAAGGAATACGTTACAACTGCTGCATAATGCTGAGCTGCTCCGAGACGGGAAATAATTATGGGTTATACTTCCATCGCTCTTTGTCAATCATTTTACCCCACAGTTCACTGAAAGGATGAACGTGATTGGTCAACTGTTCCTGCATGTCAACCACTTGCCTGTTCTCATTGGCCCACTTGAAAATACCGCCCTCTAAGTTGAAGAATTGCCAATCTAACAGTAATAAAGTAAAGTAACAGAGGTTGATGTTACTTTCAGAAATCAACCTTAATTTATCAAAATACTGATGATTCATATGATCTTGTCACCAATTTCATGCTTACAGTAACCACACCGATGGAATTTGATCCTGTGAGGTCTCTGTCTCCCAGACTATGAGGTCTCACTTTTCAGACTATGAGGTCCCAGGCTCAAAGTATGAGGTCTCAGTCTCAGACTATGAGGGCTCAGTCTCAGACTATGAGGTCTCAGTCTCAGACTATGAGGTCTCAGTCTCAGACTATGAGGTCTCACTTTCAGACTATGAGGTCTCACTTTTAGACTATGAGGTCCAAGTCTCAGACTATGAGGTCTCAGTCTCAGACTGTGAGGTTTCAGTCTCAGACTATAAGGTCTCAGTCTCAGACTATGAGGTCTCAGTCTCAGACTATGAGGCCTCAGGCTCAGACTATGAGGTTTCAGTCTCAGACTATGAGGTTTCAGTCTCAGACTATGAGGTCTCAGTCTCAGACTATGAGGTCTCAGTCTCAGACTATGAGGTCTCAGTCACAGACTACGAGGTTTCAGTCTCAAACTATGATGTCTCAGTCTCAGACTATGAGGGCTCAGTCTCAGACTATGAGGTCTCAGTCTCAGACTATGAGGTCTCAGTCTCAGACTATGAGGTCTCAGTCTCAGACTATGAGGGCTCAGTCTCAGACTATGAGGTCTCAGATTCAGACTATGAGGGCTCAGTCTCAGACTATGAGGTCTCAGTCTCAGACTATGAGGTCTCAGTCTCAGACTATGAGGTCTCAGTCTCAGACTATGAGGTCTCAGTCTCAGACTATGAGGTCTCAGTCTCAGACTATGAGGTCTCACTTTTAGACTATGAGGTCCAAGTCTCAGACTATGAGGTCTCAGTCTCAGACTGTGAGGTTTCAGTCTCAGACTATAAGGTCTCAGTCTCAGACTATGAGGTCTCAGTCTCAAACTATGAGGCCTCAGGCTCAGACTATGAGGTTTCAGTCTCAGACTATGAGGTTTCAGTCTCAGATTATGAGGTCTTGGTCTCAGACTATGAGGTCTCAGTCTCAGACTATGAGGTCTCAGTCTCAGACTACGAGGTCTCAGTCTCAGACTACGAGGTCTCAGTCTCAGACTATGAGGTCTCAGTCTCAGACTATGAGGTCTCAGTCTCAGACTATGAGGTCTCAGACTCAGACTACGAGGTCTCAGTCTCAGACTACGAGGTTTCAGTCTCGGACTACGAGGTCTCAGTCTCAGACTATGAGGTCTCAGTCTCAGACTATAAGGTTTTGGTTTCAGACTACGAGGTCCAAGTCCGTCCTCTGTCCCACAGTAATGAAGTACCACTGAGTATTATCAATTGTAAGTACTTATGCCTTAATGCCCAAATGTAGACTTGTAAATGGAACTGTAAAAAAAAATTAACAAAGCAATGAAAGCAAAACTCACTTTTGTATGCCGGGTCTGACTTTGTCGCCTTCTGGAGTTTCTCGGCCAACACAGAAGATCTATAGCCAACTGAGCAATAGGGAATTACATTGACAATATGTGGGGTCTCATCATCACCTGGTGAAACAATTAATGTCAAAAACACATTCTTATTCAACTCATCAAACTTGCTGACTGAATAATCTACCATACGATCATATTCTGATTCCATTTGATGCACACAGACTCCACCATAAAATATTTGTAGCCCCTGATTAAAAAATAAACTGTCTTATAGTGAACTTTCTAGTCGCAGGTGAACTCACTGCACTGGGATTACAAGGGACCCAGATTTGTAACAAACCTTCTTTTGTCTAACCCCTCATTAAAAACTGACCAAATTTTAAAAAAAATATGTTTTAATGGGCATTGTCTTGGTTGGTTTGGTTTGGTGTCCTGGATAGCCGGTTTGCCCTGTGTTCAGTATCTGGCTCCTTATATTCATTTGTAAAAACATTCCTTTGGCAGTGAGTTTGATGAATGTTGTAACAAATGCAGGTTTAAGCTGTGGCATAGATTCAAAAATGGTGCCAGTCCCCATTTTTGTTTTTCCAGGCAGAAATTGAAATACAATCACCCTTCTCGTGGAACTTCCATATGTGTTTAGGTCCTGAGACAGACTTACATGTAAGTGAACTAGGAGCCAATACGTGTACAATGATAAAACATCAGGCCTGCACAACTGTGTTGAGAAAGTATTAAAGGTAGTATCATACTTTGGTAAGAACCCAAAACAGAAATGTTCACAGATTTAAGTACACTGTATAACTTACAGGGTATGAAGATGGT
Source organism: Astropecten irregularis (assembly GCA_963971285.1). Taxonomy (NCBI): domain Eukaryota; kingdom Metazoa; phylum Echinodermata; class Asteroidea; order Paxillosida; family Astropectinidae; genus Astropecten; species Astropecten irregularis. The sequence goes on along the minus strand of OZ020247.1, from coordinate 26,280,024 downwards.
GCTGGTAAAAAACATACCGTTAACATTGTTCCGCCTGAAATGGTGTATTTATCCAGAAATTAGTAAAACAACAACCGAAAATCTTTTTGATTTTTTTAAAAGATCAAAAATAAAAGAGAAAAGTCTTAAGAAATACTGTGGCTGTTTTTCACTGTTTTCTCAAAAAGTGGGCACTGTATGGGACTGACATTTTCACAGATGACTGTTACTGTATCTTCCTTGATCATATTTTTGCCCATGAATCTGTATTTCTTTGATAAAAACCAAAGTATGATATTACCTTTAAGGGACATATGGTAAATGTACCAAAATGAGCCACCACACTTTGAAATATTCATTCTTATTTCATCAATACTTGAGGTTCAATGCTTTCTTACCACTTGCTTGTTGCTTCAACAGTTCCTTCATAGATTCCATGTCATCCATCTCAAAGCAAATATTGAGACTAGTGGCAATATGACTGACCATGTACTCCTGCTCTGGCCTTGCATCCTGCCAAAAAGGAACAACTTTGTATAAGCGACTGGACACCACCAGCATATGGCTGGGTAGCTCAGTTGGTAAGAGCGCCAGTATGGTATTCTGGAGGTCGCTGGTTCGAATCCTGCTCCAGTCACTTTTCCGTTCGACATTATGTCCCCCCATACCAAAATCAATGAAAAATATTCATTGAAAAGTGAACAACGAAAAAGTGACTGGAGCGGGATTCGAACCAGCGATCTCCGGAATACCATACTGGCGCTCTTACGAACTGAGCTACCCAGCCCGATGTTGGTGCCTTGGTGGCGTCCATTCCCAACAGTTAATTATCTTCATTGAAAAGTGAACAAGGAAAAATAAATGGATTGGGATTCGAACCGGTGACCTTCTGAATACCGTACAGGCGCTCTACCAAATGAGCCATCCAGCCCTATGTTGGTGGTGACCCCAATAGTCAATTATCTTTGTTCGTTTGGCAGTCAGAAGCCATGAAACCACGCACACACTGCCATACCCCAAGGATCGTTTCAATGATACATGCAGCAATGCTGCAACCTGGGAACGGTACATGGGGATCACTCAAAGAGGATACGGCTTTGTGGTTATTTGATGATTTAGTTAATTATGTTAGTTCCTTTGGCAGTCAGAAGCCAATACACCGATCCAGTAGGCCACACCCCCTGACAAATTGGCCAATCACAACGTGTTATTTAAGGTCTGACAAATTGCCGCCATTTTGTCCCACAAAATGTTTTAAATTGTGTATTCTTTACTACACAGTTTTCGTAGAGTTTACTTTTGTTTCGTATGTACAAGGCAATTCTATGACAGGTCCGAGTTTTATTCTGAACCATGGTCAAGCGGTGTTTATATTTTCATTATATTTCTGACTCTCGATGTCCTGGCTGAGAGGAAATGTACATTTTTGGCCTTTTGCAAAACCAAAGTCAAACAGAGAGATATGTGCTTTCGGTGGTTGAGAGTATGCGATGCTTCGTGTGTGGCCGATCGTGACACATTATGTGCGTAATTGTTGCTTGGACGTTGCTATGGTGGGCGTAGCCTAATGGATCGGTGTATTTCATTGTTTCAATGGTGTTCAACATATTACACAGTGTATTTATAAGTACAGTCAGTGCATAAAACTTTCAGGAAGGCTGCCTTTAAGAATTGGAAGTGTATGCTTTGCCGGCACTGGCGCATGGCATCCTTTCAATTGGCAAATTCTCAAAACGTCATGTCGGGCTTTTTTCTCTAAAATTATTTTGCCAGAGGTACATTCTTGCTACCATGACTTATTGAGCTAATTGTCCAATCAGAGTTTACGGGAACATAAAAATAAAGTTTGCAGAAAGAATGCAGATGCAGGCAAACTAAAACATTACCTTAAAGGTACATTACAGGATTGGTAACAAACCCAAACAGAGATGTTCACAGATTTACGTATAACTTTCAGATTATGAAGATGGTGCTGGTAGAAACATACCGTTAAAACATTTCCGCCTAAAATGCTGTATTTATCCAGAAATTAGTCAAACAAAGATCAAAAACAGTTTTTATCTCGGGGTAAGATCAAAACCATTTTTCATGTTTTATAAGAAAAAATACGTGAGGTTTTCACTATTTTCTCGTTACTCATAATGTCCGATTGAACTCAAATGTTCACAGGTTTAATAGGCCTATTTCATGTACCACGTTTGATCAGACAAAGGGTGAGTGCTGTTCTGTGACCTTTTCCAATCATGTATTGTACCTTTAAAAGTTTGTCTCAATGGTATTTAAGAAACTTACAACAATGATTAATTTAGCGGGTACCCCTGCGTCTCCACTGGTTGATGATTGGCTGGAGTCAGCAGTTGTCTTGCCTCTTTCAATCCAGCGCTGGAGAGTGGCTGTTGTGACAGTCTTTACTGATGGGAATTTCATCTTCATTCCCTGAATGGTAGTCCTCATAGCTAAAGAGGTGGACTGAGAAAGTACAATCATACGATGATACATCTGGATAACACTATGGCTATGTGAGGGGATACAGCCTCCAACTAGGGGCCATCCATAAAATATGTACGCAGGAAGGATGTGTGCATATTCTCGCTAAAAAATAGCTTCAGGTTACAGAACAAAATAGGGAACAATTAACGAACTGGAACATACACGTGCATGAAAATTAGTCTGATGCACGCCAAAGTAGCTTGCCTAGTAATTAATGATCATGATGCTGTATGTGAGTGACTATATGTGACGACAGTGATGACATTGCGGTATTTCCATTTCAATGAAAGTTAATGTCATGATTAGTGGAGAACACTTATTACTATACACCTTAATGGCTTAAATGCACAAAAGACTCAAAAAGTTATTGAGTCGGAAACTGAGGAAAGAATTCCATTGACGGCCATTACAATTCACGGAAAAAGGGTACATTGTATCCTCTAAATTAGACTAGTAGAGTTAAAGGTAATATACTTTGGTTTTTATCAAAGAAATACAGATTCATGGGCAAAAATATCAAGACAGATACAATAACACTAACAGTCATCTGTGAAAATTTCAATCCCATACTGTGCCCACATTTTGAGAAAATAGTGAAAAACAGCCACAGTATTTCTTAAGCCTTTTCTCTTTTATTGTTGATCTTTTAAAAGATGAAAATTGGAAAATCGTAATGTCTATGGAAACATTTGAAGGGGCACCAAGGCCAAGAACCAGGGCAACGAAGGCCGTGGCCTCTGTGGCCTCCGTTTATTTCCAGGCTTAATGTTAGTGCTATTGAGTATTGTCATAAAATTGTGAACCAATATGCCACGCCCTGATGCAGCAACCATGACTGTAGAGGTCAAATATATAGACCTGTGCTATAGTATTGGCCTATGACTGAGACTGTGTTACTTCTAGATTAAGAATAGGGGGCCTACACGGGTTTTCACCTTGGCGGCCATCTTAGATTTTGATCGCTACTTCAAAACGAGGCACTTCCACGCATGCGCACTTTTTGAAGTGTAAACCCGTCCATTGTCGAAGACAATACACAGGTTTACACTTCGGCGGTTTTGATCGCGACTTCAAAGCGAGGCACTACCACGCATGCACACTTTTACAATGTGAGCGGAGGAGGAGTCTAGAACTTGTGCAAGTGTCATAGGCCTAGCTGTGAAGCTGACATCACGATTTTGTGTCTGTATATGGGATAGGGCCTAGTCTAGTAAATATGTCAGTGAGTGTAGCGCCGTAGTACCATTCCACTTTCCAATGTGATGTAGGCCTACCCCTGGCCCTAGCCTAGTTTATTACTAGGCCTACATGTATTAGCCTAGTTGTGGAAAAGGATCAGGAGCGGATTGAAATTTAATAAAATTTACCATGATGATGCGCTGCCTGTAAAGTAGTAACGTTAGGCCTAACGTTAGTCCTAGTAGTAGGCCTAGTCCTGGTTGTAAACAACTGTTGTTCAACCACTGGTAAAAGCTGGAACAACTTACAAAGTGCGCCATAAACACCAACAAGGGTGCTGTCAACTCAGTCGACCGTGACCATCCGAGGTCAACTCGGGCTCGGTCCGTGACCGAGGTAAACAAACTTCTCTACATTTTGAGTGTGAGCCCGCCCTCTGTTGACTACCACTTTTCCTTAAAAGTACCAATAGAGGGCGGCCTCACCTGCAGTGGCTGAAAATTAAATCACGGTGCATGTATGCAATGTGCACAAAAAATTAATGGTCAATTTGGTACAAAGGATTTGATCGCATCGAAAATGGATTTTCTGCGCCCGCATTCAGGTCTAATTATGACACTATTTGCTGTCTTAATTGTGATGAGTATGGTTACAGTGAAGACAGATGCTTCTTTGGCTGAAACTTGGGAAAATGTGAAAAATTCAGACGCCGTTCAACATGCGCAAAAGGTAAATATTTGATAATTTAGTTTCCTCAATCTCGCCGCCAAATTATTTTTCCCCCTTAATTCCTCCATGGTTTAACCGCGATCTGTACAGTAGGCCTATAGAGCAAAGATTGACTCCACAATACATTATTGCATTATATAATTTGGAGTTGGGAGGGCCTGACGCGTCTGGATCCTAGCAGGATCTTTATCAAAGGCTAAATGACAAGAGGACAATAACATGCAACTTGCAGGTAAAGTATCCATGGCCTACACAAATTGGATGAGAGGATCAGAAAAAAAAGGGGGTGGGGTCAGAGTGACCAGGGAGGGTGTGGCTAGACAAGTGTGGTCAGGGAAAAGGGATCTAGGGGTAGGCAAGATCAAAGCCTAAGGTGTGAAGATCAATATGCATGGGGTTGGAGGAAGTACAGGGATGAAAGGAAGTCAGGTTGGCCAGCATAGCGGATTTTTCCTCGCCTTACACCTCTGGCGGACCGGGTTTGAGTCTGGCTCAGTCCACAAGTGGATTGGGTGTTCAGTCCCTACCTGATTCCGTGGGTTTTACCCAGAATATTACTCTGGGGTTTTCCTCCCACCTCTAAAACTGTATCTTCTTCTCATCATCTTCCTATAACAGGTTTCATCAGGCTTTCGAGCTACAGTGCCTAGGGCACTTTGAGAAATCCTTGGTGTCATTACCAGAAATAAATAATTATAATAATGAAGAGGTGAATAAGGGGGATAGAAAAAGGATTTACAAGTTGTTTAATACCTTTTTGTGCACATTATTTGTGAATATTGTGATATGTTTTTCTATAAAGTACAAGATTTATATATTTCTCAGTACATTGTATCTTTTTTATTTTTATCTTCTTTTTTTAGGAATGGCACCGAGCAAGAACTAAAACGCAGAGTTTCATCAGTAAAGTATCAAATGGTAAAATTGCAGATGATATTACCAGTTACATCGATAATACCTTGATGAAACTCTTCAACATTAGAGGTAAGCAGTAATTACCATAGTTACATACATACTTATTCTTCATAAAGCAGTTAATTTATAAGTCATGTTAGTATGTAAAACATTTATCAATCTGTGAAAAGAAAATGTACATTATTATGTAAATGTAGCACAAAAACGTAATGAAAATAAGGAAGTGTAAATTTTGCTGGAACAGTCATTCTTCTGATTGGCATGCTGTGTCTTCTTTCTCCAAGTGTTATTTTGCCGGAGGTACATATTACCGGAAATTGGCCAATTAGAGTAAGGGAATGGCAAAAATACTTTTCCAGGAAGATGCTGGTGCTGTTGAAATATAATCTGCCTAAAATAATGCACACAGTGCACACAAAAATGAAAACATTTGTTTGTTAGCAAGTCTAACAATCCATTTGTGCTGAGTAACCAACTTTCATTGCAATAACTTGTATGAATTCCACTGGACCATTCATTATGATTTCAGTGAGTGAGCTACAGAAGACGTTAAAGAAAGCTCAGCAGACGTGGCTTGGACCTACCCTCATGGCTCTCTGGATCTTTGTTGGTTACATCACCTACAAGCTGACCTCTGGTACATCTTGTCTTGTCGTCATGTCAACAACACTCCTAGTGCATGCTGTGTACGGCTCAGTGGTAGTCTTTACTCAAGTTGTTGTATTTATAGGTGAGTCAACTTCAATACGTGTACTTGTACTTTGTTTCAAGTACACTTAACATAAAGATGACTGGCAAATGTTAGCTACAGTACGATATGTACATTGGATACATGTTGTGATTTTGGTACATCATATATACAGTGGAATGCCACTATAACGAACACCGCTATACTGAACATTTGGCCATACTGAACATCATCCTTGACTTTCAATTTTGTGTACAACACATACCAAATATGATTCTTTATTAAATTCACTAATGAGGTTATTCACGCGACGTCATTGGCCGTCAAGCACAATGATTGCACACGCCAAACAATATACTTCAGTGCACACGCAACGTACAGTGTGCTACAGGGAAACCATGGACAACATAGAAAACCTTGACGTCCAATCACGTGATTTTATGACGTTGGTGAATAACCTCTATAACGAGCAACCATTATACCGGACAATATCTGTGCATCCCGCCATGTTCGTTATAGCTGTGTTCCACTGTATACAGCTATGTTCATTTTTCATCATTTCTCATTATTTTTTGTGTTTCAATTCCAGGTCTTAGCATGTATTTCATCTCTTTGATCGCCAACAACATGGTCATGTCAATAGTTACTATCATCACGTTCTATCTATCCTACTCCATCTTTGGAGTGTGCCGTCAGACGAGCTCACAGAATGTCCTCTTTGACATAGAGGATAGAGTAGCCGAGTTGAACCAGAGAACATCAAACATGGAGGCTAAGATGGAAGCTGTCGAAGAGAAGCTTGACCGTTTGTTGGAAGGTAGAGACTAGAGACTAGAGAGTGATTTGTACATGTAGTTCTGAATGATGTTTTTTCGTAATAGCAATATTGGTATCGTTACATTTTGTACATTTTCCTGTGATCATTTTGGTGAGGGTAGAAAAAATTGTCTTGATTTTTAGTTTAGTCTCTAGCATGTGAAGCAACTTCCAATTTTTTGTTCACAAACAATTTATCTTAGAAGTTCAAGCCTCAGTACAGGGTAAGGGGTAGACATAGCATTCACTTTGCAGCTATTTTCAACTCAATTCTGAAGTTTGAACCTGTAAAAACCGTTCGTAGAACTTGGGGAGCGAGCATATTTTATATTTGGATATTTCATATTTTTGAAAAGTTTGAAGTCGAGTTTGTAATAATTATTTTCAAAGGTGTGTGGGTTGTTACACGTACTGCCGCATCTTTTGAAGCTCCAGTACTCTCTTTAAAGAATCCATGCGCATAATTATAGGAAATTATCACAAACTTTGGGTTTTTTTTGTCAGGGAAATTCGAAATGAAAGATCAAGCCTAAAATCTTGCCATTATTGAGGAAAACATCGGAAATTTTCTGTATTTTGTATATCGTGACTTTACTTATTGTGTGGTTATAATTGATGTCTGTGTTTGCATCTTCTGTATATTTGTGGTGAGTTTAAATTTATAATGCTGTGAGGTTGATTGAAATAATTATCGGTTTTCGGATGTGAAATTTGTGCTCGCGTTTTTGGCAAACTTGTACTGAAGATTCAGTTTGGGTAAACATTATGTAGGTTGAATTAGAATTAGACATAAAATGGAACTGCAGTGTTTTATATTAGTATCTACGTATTATTTTGCTGTGCGGACTGTGGTGAAAATCTTGATTTGGAGGGATTTTGCATTAGCGCCGTCTGCGCATATCCGCATCGCAACTGAGGCTCTCTGTGCTGAACTTTGGCCGTGCCGCTGCGGCCACTTTACACAGTACGGCATGCATGCTTTACACAAACATCACAATCAGCTCAGGCACCAGGGCCCAATTTCATGGAATCTGTTACTGTTAACACATATTCTTTGCTTACGGTAGCAGATTTTGTTTTGCTTATTATGGTTAGTTTATTTCATGGGAGTGTTTTCTTTTTGGTCATGGTAAGCAAAGAATTTCTACAGAATGCATATGACAGCGCGTTAGCAGAAAATAATCACGGTTACCGGTACCCTAGAAATTCTTGGGTATCCAAAAGTCTTCCTTACAGATTCCATGAAATAAATTTCACGTGTAGCAGTGCCCGTAAGCACAACAGTAGGCCGTAACGGATTCCATAAAATTGGGCCCAGTTGGCCTTGCTTTGCCCTTGCAGACCGTGCATTGTGTTATGTACACGCACCTGTGTTTAAGAAGCGGACACAGACAGCCTCATTTCTGAAGGCGGAAATGTGCAGATCGATTCTAAATGCTTTGTATGGGTATTCCCTATACAGTGTGTATTGCTTAATTATTATTGTCAGCACAGGTTAAATGGGGTGTTCAGGTGCATGAGCCATTGTCATGATTGTGGTGAAGATGCAAGAAGACTCTTGTACTTTTAGATACATGTAGCATAGAAATATGAAATGTGGCAATTTGATTGAGGCTTGGGAAAAAGGGGTGATCAAAGTCACGCGACTTGATTGAGACTGTCGCAGCAAAAACAAAGTCTTTTCAGTCATAATTATTTCAATATATACAATGCTTGTTTGTTAATATTCAGTTCGCTTAATTCAAAACCATTGACTGAATGCCATTATTACAAAATACAAAAAGCTGGCAATAAAAAAAAATCACAAATCACAAAATAGTTTCCTCTCAGTTGTTGTGTATGTTCAAGAGCCCAGGTTTATATGTGTGACCCATTTCGGAAAAAAAATCGGTCAAATGTGATAAATTTCTGTTTTTTTTTCACCCAAAATGTCCTTTCAATAATGGGTGGGATATTACAGACCCAAGTGACAATCCAACTCAGATGGTAAAATGCAGGCTTTAAAGACTCTTTCATTTGATTCAATTTTGATCAATTTTTTTAAACAAAAATGTATGTTACATGTGAAGTGGTAAAACAAAGTACATACAGCATCTTAGGGTGAAAAAAGGTATTTACATCAATTAGATAAACATGCTAATAAGAAAAGTTGTTCCAATTTTCTCTATGATTCAAATACAATACATTTTCATTCTCATATATTAACAGAGTACCGTAAACCAAATTTTTGAAACAAAACCAGATAACTGTTCTTGCAGATCAGTATTGTGTTGGTATACACTGTTTTAAAGTACACTGTGATTTAGACAAGTCATTTTGTCCAAAGAAAAAACACAAAATCTCTGCATATAATTATCAGCTTGTACAAGTCATTGTACTGCATGAATTGCTTTTCATATTATTTTCACTTGCATAATTTCCAAAATATTCATCGTAAAGGCCTAAAATATTAATCACAGACACTAAAATAAAGAGCATGTTATAACTGTGTGAATCGTTTACACGTCATTCTTCCTTTACAATACACACAAATGCGAACTTAAAAGAAAACAGTATAAGCCTATTAATGTTTGCTGGAGAAATTATCCACTTGTTACTCGGCAAATCCCAACATAAACCTTGATATAACATCAGTATGAAAGTTATTTACAATTTCACATCAACAAAATAAAGTGTATACAACATATTGAATAGGTTTTGGTTTTTACAATGTGGACTTTTTACTGACTTAATAGTTCCTGTAAAAATAGCCAATATTTACTATATTACAATCACAGAAAAAAATTCCATTTTGTTATTGGTGTTTCCATACAATATATGAACTCATCGTTACCATGTGATGTAGCTAAGTCGGTGTGTGTACTATAGTGTAGTACGGTTGAAAGTGCAAAGTGTGATTACCAGTATCTAGGATGACAAGTGGTTATAGAACCGGGTCGATTTCACCAAGCCCTACGATCGATCGTAACTTGAGTTACGAAGGATAACCCATCGTATCCTATGTGGGCGATTTCACCAAACTCATCGTAACTTACTATCAATCGTAGGACTTATGATCGCATTGCAGCTCTACGTAGGCTATGATTGTTTATCCTTCGTAACTCAAGTTACGATCGATCCAAGAGCTTAGTGAAATCGACCCCAGAGGTATTATTGGTTTAAGTTACAACATCCGTCAGTTTTTTAGGAACCAACTAACTTCCCACAAGAATTACTTGCATGGTACTCTCGTATAAACCTCATGATATTACCGTGTCAGTGTCCTACATTTACATTTCCACCGCTGCACCGTCATAGTTCTCAGCCGAGGCCGGTGGAGTGATGATGCTTGGCTTGTGTGTTTCTTGCATCTTACTGGTATGTTCCAAGAGAGACAGACAGACAAATGCCCAGTTGTAGAGATTCTGGGCAGGTAGGGAACCGTGCTTGGCCACGGCACCATGAGGGACATCTGTACGGGGAAAACACACAAAGAAACATAATCCCCTTCTACAGATACATTAACAAGGTAATATTTTTAATTTAACTATTATCCTTGGTCATTGGACTACATTTACATTCCTGAAACAATCTCAACTCCCTGCGTATGGCTGAGTATACAGCCACGGCTACTGTAAAATGCACAAAGGTCAATCAAGCACAAAGCCATATCTACCCTCACAGGTACCCATTTACTGCTGGGTGAAGAGGAGTAATATGTGGCAAAGTGTCTTGTCCAAGGATGCAAGCACCACTAGCCCTTGGCTAGTGGGAGGCTATTCGTTCATGGTGTGGCCAGCAAGCATCTTTCCATGACCCAAGGATAAAACCATACACCACTTATTTTTTATATGGTTGCAAGATCAACTGTAACCCATACAGTCATGATACAGTCAATAGACGTGTAGAAATTTATTGTTTGTAATGAACTTGAAACCCGTTCCCACTTTCATTTTAGTGTGAAAAACCCACTTCTTTGTTAGTTCTTTGGGATTACATGTGTACTCTCTTGAAAAGTCGATACGTCACTTGGGCTTTGAGAGCTGCTTTATTTTTTTGCAGATACGGGAATCTGAACTAGAACTTGCTGAAATGCGAACCTGTTCTCCCGTGTTTCCCTAAGTGCCAAAAAGCCCTCATCTTTAGTGGCCAGTTTTTCATTTAAAACTTAAAATATTTGCACTATGATAATGAAGAGCAGATGCTAAGAGACGAAGATCATTTCATCAATCACTGACTGGAGGTATTTACCTTTGAGTCTTGATGAGATCTTGCTGACGGCACTCACAGTATCCGACGCAGTGGGGTCAAACTCCTCGATCTTCCGAATCAATTCTTGATTGACAAACTACAAAATAATCATCACAGAAAATAAATCAGGTTTAATAAAAGCTACATGTCTCTGAAAAAAAGGGTGTTTTAAATAATATATTTCAATGAACAAATCCCTTCAGGGGTCAATTTAATATAGCTGCTTATTTATTAAGCACCAAAATTTGCTTAAGCACCAAAGACCTTGTTGGTCCTTGTTGGCTGAATACAACTCAAAAGCAGTAAACATCGCATAAAAATTGGGTTAGTAATCCTATTTGAAATTGATCAAGGAAGACTTTTCATGCTTAAGCAAATTTTAGGCTTAAGCAGCTCTATGAAATTGGCCCAGAGCTCCACAAAAACTTGACCACAAAAGAAATGTCTATCTTAGATAAGGATAACTGAATACTAACCTGTTTGCAGGTGTTCCAGGATTCCAGCTCGCCTTCCTCAGACTTGTCTTGATAAAACAACGTCAGGACAGATACCAGGATATCATGGATGACCTTAGGTGGGTCTTTGTAGCTCTTTAGCTCAGCAAATGCTCGAGTATTGAGCTTACCGACCGTCTCACGTAGATCGGTTAGCATGATACGATCAAACATGATATCAATACGAGACTCTTCACTTCCCTTCTCAGCCTCTGTAGTTTTACAAAGAATAAGAAATTAATATCATAATTAATAACATATCTCTATTATGCAGACTGGCACAATTAGTTTTCCATCTGTGATTGTGCTGATTTGCTACCAATGAAATAATTTACTGCAAAATTTCACTTCAATGGATGCATTTAGGGGCAAATTCTTACAAATTGGAATAACAATCGAGTTTTGTACTTTTGTAAAGGAACCAAGGGTCGATTTCACGAAGCCCTACGATGGATCGTAACTCAAGTTACGAAGGATAATCCATCGTATCCTAATAGGGCTGCAATGCATCATAAGTCCTATGATTGATAGTAAGTTACGATGAGTTTGGGGAAATTGAAATTAGATTAGTTCTGCTGCTGACCTACTGAACTGATGCTGAACTGTATTGAACTAATGACAGCAAGAAGACTTAATATGGAATGAATCAATCCTCACAGGATAATACTCCTGATCTGATCTCCTGATGATGACTAGAGCAGGCTGGTCGAAACGTTGAGGCCTTACGAGAAGTGCAAACGAAATAGAAGCGCGAAAGTACAAACGTTTCTCACATGGTGTTTCTGCAAACCGATCCACATACCAATTGTCACCATGCAAAGCCTCAAATCTTTCCTACGGGCCTTTCTCAAAGCTCGGCTCCAGCTCCGCCTCCATTTCGTGAATCCATTTCAAAATTACAGGTATTGAAATAGAGGCTTTTGGCTGCAGTTAGGAAGTGGATTCTCTGGTTTGAAAAGGACAACAGAGCTTCAGCTTCAATGAAAAACCACAACCTACATCTTCAGCCTATGAAAACAGAGATGAAGCCGGAGCCGGAGCCGAGCTTTGAGAAAAGCCCTAGGATAACACTTACCGAGTACAATAGTCCTATCCCCTCCTTCTGATTCCATAGACACCTCTTTATGAGCTGCTTGGAGTAGCTTCAACATCCTCTGTACTTCTTTATTCTCATGGCCTGGTAGCTGTTTGAGCTCACCGATACTTAGATCAATTAATGCTACAGCACGGCCATCAGGATCTCTCAATGGGAAGGCTGTATGGCGCTGGCCGTATGCATCAGCAGTCACTGTGTCAGAGTTGTCCACGCATTTGAACAGGTAGTCCCTAAATGAGAAGGAAAAATGAGTTTGTTATAAAAGGTACAGTACAGGATTGGTAACATACCCAAACAGAAATGTTCACAGATTTATGTACGGTATACCGGTAACTTTCAGGATATGGAGATAGTGCTGGCAGAAACATACTGTTAAAATATTTCCGTCTGAAATGAGTAAAGCAACGAGCGAAAACAGTTTTGATTTTGGGGTAAGATCAAAACCATTCTTTATGTTTTATAAGAAAAATTGAGTCAGGTTGTTGCTATTTTCTCATGACTCAGATACCCGATTGAGCTCAAATTTTCACAGGCTTACTATTTCATGTACATGTTGGATCAGACAAAGTGTGAGTGCTGTTCTGTGACCTTTAACAATAATGTATTATATATCTTTAAAGTCAGTCCTTCATTGTACATGTATTCTCATGGCCAAAATAATGCTCACATTCTTGATAATTCATCATGATTGGTTTCTATACATCCTTAGACAAACTGGCCACAACTCACAAGCACTTTCAATCATCATGTCAAGAAATTACAATCACTTTGATCGAACAAATCAAAATCTCGAAGACAATACCTGAAGAGATTTTCCTTTCGCTCCAGCTTGGATGGATTCTCGTGGGTTGTGATGTTTCCATGGCGATCTGTTGTCATCATTCGTCTCAACACAATATCCTCAATCTGCCATAAATATAGTGTTAAGAAAATTAAAGTAAAAACTATCAAAATAAACTTTTCCTTTTAAAGCAGATCTGAGAAACTGACGAGTTGGCCTGGGGCCAATTTCATAGAGCTGCTTAAGCTACAACATTTGCCTAAGCACCAAAAACCTTGGTAAATAAAATCAGTATGCCAGCCAAAACTCCTTGTGAATGTTATGCTCGGTAAACAATAGCCGAATACAAGTCAAAAAGAGTAAACATCACATGGAAATTTGGTTGGTAATTCTGTTTGGTCAAGGAAGACTTTTCATGCTTTTCAATTTTTGTGCTTGAGTAGCTCTATAAAATTGGCCCCCTGATGTTAACACAAATCGTGCAAATGTTTCAGCAGAAAGATAATTAGCCAAAGCGATTATAAAATTCATGCAAAACAAATATACAAATTACCGAGAGTTAGTTGGAATAGATTTATGCAGTGAATAATGGAATTGTGTAGTAAGTAAGGGATTCAGGAAGCTGTATACATAAGTTCATTCATAAGTCAATCGTAATTTCCTTCATGTCTGCTACTTTGCAATTTCAGAGGAAGATGAAAGCCAGTGTAATCATAATGGCAGGATTACAGCTTAATCAAGATTCATCAGGAATGTGAAACCAATTTTGGGTTTAGGTTTTAACTCAGAATTTCAGCTTTTTTGTACACCTGCTCTGTACAAAAGTATAGAAACTTTCAAGTTTCAGCTTTTTTCTTTATAGGTGTTTTCAGATTTGTATGTGTGTGACAACTCACATCCCTGATTATCAAATGTGTACTTGTTGGTAGAGTTCTGTACTGTACAGCTAACCTGCTTAGTTGCTTCTTCAGCTAGATAGCCTTGAATTGCTTTGTTTTTAGTAGCAACTCTTCGTCTTCTAACGGCAGTGCTAACCTCCTGATACAAGCACACAGTCACATCACACAAGGTACATCAGTGGGATTATACAAACACAGTATGAGTTAGTGACACATAAATGACCACAGAAATAGAACTCATATGGATTCTGCATTAGGGCGACAATCATAGACTTGTGCACAAAAATAAACTTTTTTATTTTTCCATTGTAAGGAAACCCGCCTGAACCAAACTTTATACACAGAGATTTGGGTCTACGAGAATTCCCAAAACAACATTTCCAACACTAAAACTGTTTCTAGTTTTTGAGAAGAAATATCAGGCCGACATGAATGTGTCGCCCCAATGTGGTCTGTTGCCCTAACATAGCTTTTTTCTGCAAAAACTGTCGCCCTGTTGCCGAATCCAGTGAAAGACAAAGTAAAAAGATAGCACCAACACCAACATTACAATACTTTCTATCTTGTCACATGCATTGACATGCACAAAATTAAATGCTGCAGAAAAAGTACAAGCAGATCATGCATTACAACTTTTGTGCAAACTGAGGAAGAAATTAAAGAAGGAAAGGTGAAATCTAACCAGTTTCTAACAAAGAAAAATTTACTGGAGCAGGATTCGAACCAGCGACCTCCGGATTAATACCATACCGGAGCTCTTACCAACTGAGCGATCCAGCCCTATGTTGGTGGTGTCCCTAATAGTCATAAATCTTTGTTCGTTTGGCAATCAGATATCAGGAGGTAGCTGGTTCGAATCCCCCTCCAGTAAATTGTTCTTTGTTCACTTTTCAATGACTTCAAATTAACCAGTCAGTTTCCCTTGTGGTTATTTGAAAGTTGAATTTGTGACGTTAGTGCCTGAACATTTTGTCATAATAATATGATATCTTTACCTGCACTGAAATTATGGTTCCGATTACCATTCAACTAATTAGTCAGGTGTCAATGATTAGAGTAAGATTAGTGAGAATATGTTAATTAAAAGTATTCATTGTTAATGTCATGTTGTCACCACAGCAATGGAAAATGAATAGATTATACATGCTTTGACACACCGTTACACAAACACAGAATGAACAAACATGTCTCAATATGGTGTTGAATTCAAAGACATTACTTGAATTTGTTAAAAACCATTATTTTCTGAGGCAACTCCTCTCATTTGATTTGTACACAATTTCCAATTGAGGACAGGTTGTTCAGAGACAGTACAGATTCTTACAGCAATCTGCTGTTCCCTGTCCTCAATATACACATTATATAGGCCTTTTCCCAATAGACTGCTCATCCCGAACTCAACCGGGGTAGAAAATTTTAACTATGGTCATGAGCAGGGTTGAACTCTCCCCGGGGAAAGGGCAATATCTGGGGGGTGTCTTGAAGGTGACGGAGGGATAAGGAAGGGTGTACATTTCAAGTGGGAAAATAACGTAGCTTATTTTCACCCCTGCGTCGCCCCAGGACCACACCCGAGTTTTGGGCAAGTAGAAAAAGGCCTGTACAAACACCATATCATACATGTGTACCAATTAGTAAATAAGCTGCCATAAGGCAGCTAGACATTAGCGCAGAGAACCACACAATGACAATGGTCATATATTATATCACTTTACCTTTTCATCTGGTTCAACAATGTACACATTGATCTCCAGTACATGAGGACTTCGTCTATGAATCCAGGCAAGAGCACTCTCTGTAATACGCAGTGTCTTCTTACGGATGTCCACGTACTGATGGGCCGTGCTAAAAGCCTTAGCAACACCCTTTATGAGAAACAGATGAACAAGATGGCTATTTAATGAACAAACTGACAATAATCAATGTCAATGTCCCTCATGTACCATTTCTCAGGTTGCAGCATTGCTAATGCTACACATATCTTTGAATGATCCATGGGATATACCGGTATGTGGTGGTTTAATAGTTTCTGACTGCCAAACGAACAAAAGATAATTGACTATTAGGGACACCACCATCATAGGGCTGGATGGCTCAGTTGGGAGAGCAGCGGTATGGTATTTTGGTGGTTGCTGGTTCAAATCCCGCTTCAGTCAATTGTTCTCTGTTCACTTTTCAAAATTAATCCAGTCAAATTCCCTTGTGGGTATTTGATGAAAATATGAAATACATTATCATTGATTTATTCGTCGAGGAGAATAAAATTATGCAAACAATTTATTGCCCTTCAACAACGTAGATAAGCCTTCACTAAGTAGCTTTTGAGCGCACATGAAAAAATCATGGTGGGATTCGAACCCACAACCTCCTGCTACCTAGTGCAGATGCCATACCGCTAGGCCACTGAGCTAGCTAGGGTCAGCAGAATGAATCAAATCCCTTCTCTTCCCCGTAATTAATCTGTTATTATTCGTCTAGGAGATATAATCATGCAAACAATTTATTGCCTGTCAACGACGTACATTTGTGACAAAATTAGAAACAGGTTTCTGCTTCAGTTGATATGAGAAACGACTCTTACGTACCTGGAAGAAGCTGATTTCATGAGTGATGAAGATGCTCTTTTCCTGCGGATCATTGAGCGTGTCGATACCCATCACACCAAAGACTCGTTTACGATGATCCTTCAACGGAATGACAATGAATGATCCCTGACGATCCTTGATAAAACAAACCAATCAAACCATACAGTTAATTGTCAATGACACGTTGTCTGCCAAGTCGTTACATTCATTTTGTTTTTGCAGAAATCTAGTGCTGGGGTCGATTTCACCAAACTCTTCGTAACTTACTATCAATCGTAGGTTTTGTGATGCATTGAATCCCCTGAAAGGATATGATGGGTTATCCTTCGTAACTCAAGGTACGATCAATCGTAGGGCTTTGTGAAATCAACCCCATGTGCAGGAATCAATATAAAAACTGATTTTAACCACCCGGTATAATCAGAGCGCCGGTAAGGTATTCTGGAGGTTGCTGGTTCGAATCCCATTCCAGTAAATTTTTCTTTGTTCACTTTTCAATCAAACAGTAATTTGATTATATTGAAATAGCCCATGATTAATGAAGCATAATGAGCTAAAAGCTTAGAGGAATTAATTATTATTTTAATTAGCACAGCATTTACAAGGAGCAAAAACCCATCAGATTTTCAGTAACATTTTCCAACCTGCAACACCCACAAACCACCATGTAATTGTTGTTAAAAAAACTTCAAACTCATATCACACAGTTATAAAACTCCTGAAGTTGTACGTTGTGACACAGGTTTATATTACAGTGGAGCGCCACTATGAAGAACACGTTGGGATGCACAGAAATTGTGTTATATTGTTCGTTTGTTATAGTGAACAATGTTCAGCAGACCTTGTGCACACAAAAATTGGGAGCCAAGGATGATGTTCAGTATAGCCAAATGTTCGGTAGCGCGGTGTTTGTTCCACTGTACATCAAAAACTGAATGTTTATACCCAGTTGAATTCCAAAGACATAAAGGGATTTATTGCATAATTAAGAGAAGAAAGATATAAGTCTATCTGACCATGTGTCACAAGTGAATAAATTTTTGGGTTTGCTTTTGTTACTGTAAATATTATTTTCTTTTATCTGTATCCTGATTGGTCAGAAGTCTATGCATGTTAAACAGCTCATTAACATAAATTTCTTCCAGTGCATAGAGAGGGCAGCCTCAGTGTGCCCTTTAGTTAAAGGACTCACAAAATTCACTTGGAGGACCATAGCTTCAAAATAGTAAAATGCTTGTGTTAATAAGTGTGCTATGTCACAGAGCATATTCCACAATTGAAGTGCGAGACCCGGCCACTACAGATCACATGACAAGTCACATGACAGTTAGGTCACATGACAAATCCTCTATTAATCACCAGGGGCCGATTTCACGAAGCACTAAGACTGATCTTAAGTGTGAACTCATCTTAATTGCTAAGCAACATGTGATGTCACAATACAAATCACTATGGTGATACTAAACAACTCATCTTAAGATTAATCTTAGTGCTTTGTGAAATCCAGCCCAGGACTCCCAAAAATAACCATCCTGCAAAAGTAAAGCATTAATGACTATGACAATGTGTACAAAAAAAGCTTCAAAGTGCTGAATGCAATGATCCTGTAACACAAAGGCAATGAATGATGTGCGTTTTCATGGTATGTATGATTTCTGCCACGTCAAACCACTCATATAGCATGTGTGCATTATATAGCGCATGCAATCGAGAAATATGGGACAAATGCATCACACATTACTTACTCTACTCGGATCATACTCATCAATAGACAGCTTTTTGAATCTCTGATGACGTACAGGGTACAGACATGCAATATGGCACATAATCAAGAATAGGATCAACATGACGATAGCTACTATATCCACACTACACCCACACAAGAAGAAAATCATCAACAGATAGTTGAGATTTTGAGAAAAAAACTTTCAGCACCATGAGAAAAAATGCTGAAGTTCAACACATGATGCTAATAAAAAACTATTCTAATGTACTAATCAGTATGCATTTTGGCTACGATGGTAAAATGAGAATAGAATATTGACCACACGATGTTGTAATATCGATAATTAATCGACACTAAAAGATGAAATTCACAGCAAACTGACACTGGGATGTGATTGGTCAATCCTAGTCATAGCTTGATGGCAAATTGACTATAACGAGAGTTGACTACATAATGACAGGTCATCTTTAGTTCACAGAGGCTGATGGCACATACTCCATTCTTAATCTCAATATCTGCTTTCAATTGATAAAATTCATTTGTCATGAATGATTAAAATGAGTGGGACATTAACCAGGGGAAATTGAAACAGTAATTTACCATCCACAGTTCACATGACAACAACACAAGAACTATAGCAGCTAGTGTGATTGTTAATCCAATAACTGATATGCGCTTACCTCATCAGACCGGTCTGGATTCCAGAACATGATATTGCCGTGATTCTGCACTCTAGGAACATGAATAGGCTTCCCAGAGTCGATGGATGTGAAGCTGATAGAAAATACAAAAATCAACAAAACAAATTTAATTTAATTATTTCTTCTTGGAGGTTGCCTGGAACTGGTTGCCTGTAAATTGCATCGTGTGACATGGGCCTACGAACAAGTAGATGGATATACATAACAATGACAACAATTGTAAAGGTAAACTGGTATCAATTTATGATCTGTTAACAGGGTAACATGATGTCAAAGCAAGAATCAAACTTGACTGCAGTTGAAGCCAGTAAAAACAATCCGGGGCTTGAAACATCGACTAGACCGCGGACCAAGTCTAGTGATTTCAGTGTCGGTCTATTGAAGTGTGTACTGCACTAGTCTAGCTGTCTAGTGATTTTGTTTTCCTTGCACAATTAAAATGATTCCTAAAGTGCTGATTTTTTACACAATATTGCATACAATTACTGTTTTCCTAGGTACATGAATGCCACAGGTCCAGTGAACAAAAGTTCAGGACTAGTACAATGCTTCAATGGGAGATTTTGGAGAACCGGTCTTCAAGTCAACAGCGCACGCAATTGTGAACATGTTCGCGTTGTTTTGTACCTGCACTGTTGTGCGTGCACCTGCGCTGTTGTGCGTGCACATGCGCTGTTGACTTGAAGACTGGTTCTCCAAAGTCTCCAGAGCTTTTTTTCATGAAATTCAAGCCCTGCAATCCAGTACATACCTAATGCCTTTCATATCCCTGAAGAGAATCTTATTCAGCATGAAATGAGCATCATCAGGAGTAGAGGCTACATAACGTAGACACGTCGGACCACGTGCAGGTGAAGTATCATTCCTCTCCAGCATTGCAATATTAGCACTGATACGTTTGCCACGTCCATGTTGCTCTGCATCCTACCATGTGATAAAGTCAAGAGAATTGACAAAGTTAGTCAAATTTCTCAAATTAGTCAGAAATTCAATTGTAAAATGATGTTGGCTATTTTGGGGGTGTAATGATAATACAGATAATGATAAACCGCTTTTATATAGCCTCTATCACAATCAAAGATGTCTCAATGCATTTTTAAGAAAGAGGGGAAAAAATAAAACAGTTAAAAACACCAAAATAAACCAAAATTTCAGTATCAGAAATCTATGTAGCGGATGAAAAGTGATGAAGGTCCTGTGCTGGACTGCTGTCTTTACGTATTGACTAAATCAATTAGAAATGCCAATGGTTGAAATAAAAAAAAAACATTTTGTTAACTTTCCTATAAGATGTCTTGAGTTATGTGAGTGGTTTCATGGCTTCTGACTGCCAAACGAACAAAGCTCATTGACTGTTAGAGACACCACCAACATAGGGCTGGATAGCTCAGTTGGTAAGAGGTCAGGTACGGTGTTCCATCTAGAGGTTGCTGGTTAGAATCTCGCTCCAGTCAATTTATTCACTTTTCAAAGTCTTGGTCTTTAGTTAGACTGTATTCAGTAAAAAAAAACTTCTTGAAGTCGCATCAAAATCATACCTTGAACAGTGAATTGAATACACATTTGTAGACTGGTTGTAGACTGGCTCCGCTAGTCTCTGCTGATGACATGATCATGTTCAACCACTTCTTGCGAGCTTGGCCACGGATTCGCTCCTCGTACGACCTCTGTGAAATTATTTGTAAGGAAATTAAAAAAGAAGTTGAGAATATCAAAAGAAAATGAGAATGGTAAATTGATATAATTCCCTGTCCCTCAGATTTAAAACAATTTGTAAGACCTCTCAATCCGTATGTGGATCAGTTTACAGAAACACCATGTAATATTCGTTCGTACTTTTGCACTTCTTATTTCGTTCGCACTTCTCGTAAGGTCTCAATGTTTCGACTAGCCTACTCATCAGGCCTCCTGATGATGATCAGAGCAGAATAGTCGACACATTGAGACCTAACCAGAAGTGTGACGGAATACGAAGTGCAAAAGTACAAACGAATAAAATATGGTGTTACGGCAAACTTGTTGGAGCATGGAAAGCTGATCAAGTTGTGTCTTACCTCAATGCTTGTCATGAGGAATTCAATGAGAGGATCAAAGTTGTCCTCCCCTCCTGGTAACATGGAACACACTGCCTCGATGTAAGCCTTAAAGTCCCTCTTACTCAGACGATTGTCATATTCCTCCTTCATCATGATTGCTTTAGCTGAAAAGAAAAAATAACAAAAACAAATTCACAAATCAAGTCTGGTCAGTTAACATGGTTAATTGTAAGAGCTGTCTAACAGTGTTCAATGTGCTTTCCAAATTACTAGCAAGGTAATGAACTGAATAAGGTCCTTGGATAGATTGTATATTCACCTGCTCAGACAATTGCCTATTAATTAGATGTTTCATGGAAGGATCAAGGCAGAAACATTGATCTTTATGCAGCATTGCCCAAACTGTCAGATAAACTACGAACCATGATGAAGGTTGACATTAGCAGGACATAACATTCGTCACACAGAACTACTAGCAAGTAAAGTAATTCTTTGGGATTACCACGTTACAGAATGAGGAAACCTGGTCGAAAGCAAACACTACATTAGCATGCTGAAGAGGGACACTGGTATTGACAGTATCGAGGAGCTAAGGACTGTCATGTTGGATAGAATGGCCTGGAGGGGATATGTTCATGGTGACCGAGTAGACATTGGCTAAATCATGCCTAATGTCTTCTTGACATAGTAGTAGTAGTAGTAGGAGCTAAAGACTGTCATGTTGGATAGAATGGCCTGGAAGGGATATGTTCATGGTGACCGAGCAGGCATTGGTTAAAAGGCCGTGTCTGAAATGGGTTTCCAGAGCTACGGCTATGTCTATTGTCTTGGTGTCTCCACGTATTTCTAATGGAGCAAAGACCAAGACCTAGCTCTAGACAACAGATTCGGATTCAGCCTAAATCATGCCTTATGTCTTCTCAACATAGTAGTAGTAGTATATACCTTTCTGCATAATTTTGGATTCCATGTTCTCCTTGAATTTACTCATGACTGAATGGAGTTCCTCAAGATCTAGATATCCTGATCCGTCATTATCCCACTTCTCAAACAGTTGCTCCAACATCTGCTTACGTTTGGCCGACAGTGCTTCACGACGGGACTACAGATGCAACAAGATATACATGTACACATTCAACAAACATAAATTGAAAGGTGAGCTTAAAGAAAAATTGCCTGGAGCAGGATTAAAACCTGAGAGCACTGGAATACCATACTGGGGGTCACAGGTTCGAATCCCGCTCCAGTGGTCGATTTCACAAAGATTTTACGATTCATCTTTTAGATGAGTTGGTCCTGTTTCCATAGTAACTAGTATTGTGACATCGCACTTAGCTTAGCAGATTCATGCGCAAGTTATGATCTGTCTTAACCTTTTGTGAAATCCAGGCCAGGCTATTTTTGGTTGTTCAACTTTCAATGACTAAATATTAATCTTGAGTCAGTTTACCTTGTGGTTATTTGGTGATTAAACATAAATATATGGTTGATTTAAAAAAAACTGGAAAACAACTGTCCCTTTCTTTTCTAAATCACTGTTGGGGGATTTACATCTTCTAGCTGTTCCATGTTTTCACAAGTTGATATTTGAATGTACACTGTTCACAATCTATCTCTAGCCGGCAGCTTAGCGTATCGCTTTTAGACTTCAACTAACCTTTTGCAGACGCAGATATTTTTCCTCCTCCGTTTCAACATATCCTTCCTCCAGATATTTGATGACCTCCTGCACCACTTCCTCTGGCGTGTTCTCGCCAAGAAACGCCTCCACGATCTGCACAAACTGAGAGCAGTTCAGGAGGCTCTCATCAAAGATGCTGGTGGCTACTGAACCACAACGATGCGAGGTTGGCGTCTTGGTAGGCGACTTGATGGAGCTATGATCTGAAGTGAGAATGTTAATAAGCAACACAGTTGGTTAAAGTCACTGAAAAGTGAACAATGAAAAAGTGACTGGAGCTGGATTCTAGCCAGCAACCTCCGAAATACCGTACTGGCGCTCTTACCAACTGAGCTATCCACCCCTATGTTGGTGGTGTCCCTAAATCCTAGTCAATTATCTTTGTTTGTTTGGCAGTCAGAAGCCATGAAACCACGCACACACAGCCATATCCCAAGGATCATTTCATAGATACGCACAGCAATGCTGCAACTTGAGAAACGGTACATGGGGGATCACTCAAAGAGGATGCCGCGTTTTAACCAATATAATCGTCAAATAACCACAAGGAAATTTAGTGTCGCAGTCAGTAAATTGCAGTGAACTTAAACCTCATTTTTCCAAACAACTTTGAATAGAAGTAAATCTAACTGTAAAAAAGTATTAAAAGTGATGATTTAAATTTTAACATAAGACACAGTGTATCAAAGAGAAATGCCATGGATTGCAAGAGTGGGATGAACTATAAACTAACTGTGCTGGTTTTTGTTTACCTGATTTTCCTGTGGTTGTGACTGGCGCCACTTTATGGAATGTAACTCCTTGCTTATCAACCTCTGATTTGACCTCCGCTGCTGTTTCTGTAATAACAGATAAAAGGAAGCAATTTACTATTAAGGAAACTGAAAAGCAATCAAACATCGTAAATGTTTACAATTTCATAAAATATGTACTTTTTTTAATGATGTCACAGGCAAAAGAAAACACTCTTACTTGTCAATACGACACAGAGAAATTTAAAATTCAGACACTCAAAAGAAGAGGAGAATTTCTCAAGGATTCTGACCTTCTGCCTGCTGAGGTTCAGCAGTCTGGGCCTCATCTTGTACAGGTTGTGGTCCATCTTCTACAGGTTTTGCATCACCTCCGACATCTCCAGTCCCTGATTCAGTACCAGGATCTACAGATTCAACAGCAGATTCAGCAGGTTTGGCTGCATCATCGACAGCTTCTACGGCTTCTGCAGACTTAGCTTCTTGCTCGCCAACACTCTCAGGTTCCGCTGCTTTAGGTGCAGTAGGTTCACTTGGCTCCTGTTCAGATGTCTGGTCAGTAGGCTGTGCTGCGGGTTCTTCAACTGGCTTAGTTGAAGGCTCTGTTACTTGCTCGGCTGTGCCAGACTCCTGAGAAGGCTCATCAACTGGCTTAGTTGAAGGCTCTATCACTTGCTCGGCTGCGCTAGATTCCTGAGAAGGCTCATCAACTGGCTTGGAAGTAGATTCTGCCATTTCCTCAGCTGATGCTACTATCTCTTTCGATTCTTCTCCAGTTGATTCAGGCTCAGCGGGCTTGTCTTCCTCTTTGTCTGGGGCTGGTTTGACGTCAGTCTGGTCCTCAGGTTTAGATTCCTCTAGGTTCGCTGCAGTCTCCTGTGTTTGCTCTTCAGCTGAGCCGTCAGTTTTTGCTGGCTCTTGGGCCTGTGATTCTGCCACTTCATCTGTTGATGCTGATTGAGGTTCATCAACAGGTTTGTCGACTTCTGCTTCAGTTTTTTCTCCCTGCTCTTCAGTTTTGGTTTCTTCTGAAGGTTGTTCCTAAATGAAAAAAGGAAGAGATCTCAGAAATAAGATTATTTCTTAAAAAATAATGTCTTTGTGGGATAATAATGAATAGTAAAACCACCATGATGACATGATGTCTTTGTATTATAATACCGTATAGAAAAAGAATAGTGTGAATTAAGGCAGCAAACAAATTGCAGTAAAATTGTGACTTGTGTACTGTACATCTTAATGCATCACAGCAAACAGCCATTGGGTGAAATATCACAACTGAAATTTTAGGGCCTTTTTGAAAAGAAGGCTCAGGCTCTGGCACCATTTCATAAATCTATTCTAAAATAACAGGTATCAAAATAGAGGTTTTTGGCAACAGTTCGGAAGTAGATTCTCTGTATTAAATGAAAACGAGCTTCAGCTCCAATGAAACACCACAACCTAATTTTCAGGATGACGGAACCGGAGCCTGAACCTGAGCCTAAGCCTCTGTTTTGAAAAGGCCCTACGAGACAAGTTTTAGGCTTCGACAGATATTGTTTGGGGGGGGGTGGGGAGAGAAGCCATGAAAACTGCCTTTGTAAAACTATTATGAATCTCACTATAATTATGATATTTTTCTGAAATGATATATGTCAGGTACATGTGTAGTGAAATATTAAAAAGGACTTTTGAAAGAAAATTTTCTTTAACGTTCAAATTTATGAAAAAAAAAATGAAAAAGACAAAGTTACCTCATTTTTATCTACTGGTGCACTTTTATCTTCCTCCGCAACTTTCTCTTGGGACTCAACACTTTCCTCTGGTGCAACTCCTGCATTCAATATTTCCCCAGTTGCTGTGATGACGTCATCAGATTTGACAGGTGCTTCTTCAGTAACAGGTGCTTCAGGTTTGTCTGCAGGAGTGGGAGTGGGTAACTTCTGCTCTTGTTCACTGGTAACTTGTTCTGCTACTGCTGGCGTACCGGGCGCACTTCGACCCACGCTGTGTTCAGATATACTATCCAGATCATCAGTAACCTCATCGAGCTCAACAACGGGCCCTGAAATAACGTACAAATATAACCAACTCAAATCAATCAAACAGGTCTAGGGCTAATTTCACGAAGCACCAAGACTGATCTAAGTGTGAATTAATCCTTATTGCTAAGCTAAACAAAGCTTTTGCAAAGCTAAGTGTGATGTCACAAAACGAATCACTATGGTGATAATGACAACTCATCTTAAGATTAATCTTGGTGGTTGGTGAAATCCAGCTATGGTAATGTACTGAGAAAGTTGGACGATTTTTTTTATTATCGTGAGTTAAGTTACACAGTAACTGCTCAAAATGTGTTTGTTCCTTTGCTAAAACTGCTCCAAAATTGAAAAAAGAAAGGGTAACTGTAAAAAGGGGCATAGAAGAAGTTGAGTTATACATGTTTCAAAAGGAACAACAGCCAAGTGGTAACAATTATCTGTAACAATTGTGGGAATATGCGGAAGGACTCAGAATGCAAATGGCTATTGGTTTATAAATGTATACATCTCATTTCTCAAATACAAATTTAAAATTCAACTCCACAGGTACTGAATCTCCAGGAAAGCAAGAAGACTGTATCTTAAAGAAAAATATTGACATTGAGAATTTTTCAACAGGATAAAAAGAAGTGCAATTTTCCAGAAACCCTCCAACTTACATTTTCTAGGGTTCTGAAGGTACCTCTTGACCATCCATTGTGTGTTATCCCAGAAGTATTCAAAGAGTCCCAGCACTCGATGCCTATCGATGACACCAACCCCAGCACGGTCACAAGTGCTGAAGAGTGTTGACAGGACATCCCGCCTGGCTTCCAAGATTGCTGCTCTACGATACGCAACAGCGCAACGTTGCAGATGCTGTATCAGCTCATTAAAGAGGGTTGGGCTCATATTCTTGATGTACTTTTTCAGGTACTGTTGGAAAAACAAGTAAAAAGAAGCTCATGCAATAAATAAAGAGCCTTTGAGAAAGATCCTGCTAGGATTGAAACGTTTGGCCTTCCTAAATCTAACCATTTAGCCTGTGTGAAAGATCCTGCTAGGATCGAAATGTCAGGCCCTCCTAACTCTGACCATTTACCCCATGAGAAAGATCCAGCTAGGAATCGAAACATAAGGACCTCCTACATTTTGAAATACTTCCGGTCATTATTTTGTGGGTCGAGGGGCAGCTTGCAGCAGTTTATTACTGACAAGCTTTGATATAGGAGGGATTTATTTTTTTATCCTAGTAGGATCTTTCACAAAGGGTAAATGACAAGAGGACAAGAACATGCAGGGCTTGACCTTAACGCTAGCCCAGCGTACAATGGCTTGTAAAAACCCCTTCCCAACTTGCATGACATGCTAGTTAAAATATGTGCACATTCCTTGTTTTTCATAGGGAAGTCAAGTTACTACCCAGGTGGGCTACTGTCAGGAAAAATAAAGGGCAAGCCCTGACGTGTGAGTAAAGATACACATAAATGGATGAGAGGATCGGAACAAAGTGGGGAGGGGTGTGTCAGAGTGACCAGAGAGGATAGAGGTAGGCAAGTTAAGGATTTTTAAGATGGATATAATGAACTAACAATCCAGCGAAGACTAACCTCCACAAAATCATCGGCACCAACTTTTCCCGATGGAGCTTCTCTCTTCACAAACATCTCACTCAAATGGGCAGCTATTAAATGAACAGAACAAAAAGATCGAGCAATTAGAGATTATAATGTCAGATGATGATTCACAGTTAGCCTTTGTCCTCCCCAACACATGTTCACTAAATTGTGGCACTTCAATTGATGGTTTCAAAAGGTACAAAACCTCTTTTTCAATTTTCAATCCATTCTTTTTACCTTCTTTTATGTCATCAGGGAGCCCCTCTAATACATCTTTAAATGACAGCACGGCAGTCTGCAGAACCTGCAGTTCAATCAAGCCGTCGTCATCAATCAACCATTCCTGGTAGTTCTGCCGAAGACGAGCTGATCGCTGAAGTCTCTCTTGGTTCCTTAAGCTGGTTTGTCTTTCTTGTTCCTCACGGCGGCGCCGTGCATCTGCTTTAATCTTAGCTAGTCTGTAAAAAGAAATTAAGGGGATTTGACAGGTTATTGAGTGGAACTTTTGCTTAGCCCAGAAGGTTGACTGACTATCTAGAAAGGAAATCAGAATGAAACATTGTACCTATTATCTTCAAAAGAGAAGACGTATTTCTTCAATTCCTCTGTGACCTCTCGGAGTCCTCTGATATAAGGCGAAGCCTCTGGGAAATTACTGTAGCGGGGATTGTTCCTCATCAGATACTGCCCAAGGAAATTAATGGGGTTGAAGTTTGGATCGGCTTCATTGTTCTCGGCGAGACCTCTCTTTTCAGCCTCTAGAAGAAGTTTCTCAATGCCCAAAATCAAAGTTGGAAGGAGTTTATCCAGAAGATATGCTCGTGCATCAACGGTGATGTGGTTTTCGTTCAACCACTCCATGGCTAATGTGTCGACGGGAATCCTTCTCGCTAAGCGCTGTTTTTCTTCCCGGACCATTTCAACACGTTCTTTCTTCTCTTGCTTCCTCTGCAGGTACCGCTCTCGTACCCGCTGCTCGTGGAATCTTTTCCATCGCCGAACTGCTGATTTGACCATCGGAGACAGGAAGTCTGCCATCTCTGTCTTCTCTTTCAGTGAGCGCACTGAAGGTGGCCGCTCCCGAAGTGGACTGATTGCGCCATCTGTCGTACGGCCGGGAGGATGCGGAACTCGTCCTCCTGATCCTTGCCTTGAATGAGGCCGAGGGTTGTCATTGACATAAAACCCGACACGTGACGATGATCGGGAGCCTCCTTGTGATGGAGGTCTTGGATCAGAGTACATTTTGCGGCCCACACCTGCTGATCCAGGAACTGGACTGACTGTATGAACGTCTGTCATTGTTGAGCACTTTCCACCTAATGCAAAGAAAATAGAATCGTATGCAGTTTTAGAAAATCTTAAGACAAACCAATTTTTAAAGTGTATTAATCAATTTGGAAAGAGTTCCAAACCTGCTACGGATATGAAATGGTGCCCGACTGACTTGGGTGTTTTGAGATTTCAAAAAATGGCTCCCGCTAGGCCTACAATCGAAGTGTAGGCCTAGGCCTAAATACTTTGTTAAGTTTGTACATGTAAAACTCACTAGGCTATTTGTTTTTTTAGCACAATCTTTCAACGTGTGCAATCTTAAAGTTAAACCGTTGGCGTTTGTCCGAAGTGACCCTGGTGGCCTGGATGGTGACTTGTTTTAGGCTGTGTGAGGCTGTGCCTGTGACTGTGAGGCTGTGTCCAACATTAAAAAAAAAATCCCACGTCATATTATAGGCCTAGGCCTAACTGTTAAATTCAAAATTGCGCATGGCCCAGTTTAAAACTTGCGCAGGGGTCAAAATTGCGCTCAACTGTTTTACACAGGCAGCTGAAATTATAATTTAAGTTGAAGTTGTTTTTACTTTTTATTGTTTCCAGCTCCAGCAACTTGAAGTTGAAGTTGAACTTCCCATCACTTTGACACTGACAGAAATAAAACTGTGGCTGATGCACTAGTTACAACTTACAAGGAACATAAAACATGTAAACCTGCTTGTGTGGTAAGGTGTTTATTAAACAAAACAATAAAATAGCAATTAGGCCTAGCACTCCCACTCCATCTGCTCCATATGATTGTGTGAGGCTGTGCCTGTGACTGTCAGTGTCATCTGTAAAAACTGTCACTCACAACTCAACTGTCCGTCCGTGTTAAAATTGTCAACAATAAATTGAGTTGACTTACCCTTTTCTCACAGATATCTTTCACAAATCTGGAAGAAAGAGAAATGGTAAAGCTGACATTTCAATGAAGCATCTCCACTTTTTAAGTCAAACGGAAGTGAATGCCAAAAAGTTTACTTTTCAACATCATTAACTCCCTGCATTCACGACTGCATGCTAAACTCTTTTTTAGCACAGTTTCCCTGTTGCCATGGTACGAAATGGGCATGCCCTATGACCTTTGACATATATAAATATGTAAATATTCACCTTTGACCCCTTAGCAGAACTATTCGTTGGTGCCTAGCCACCGGGTATACTAAACCATGTACATAGCGGGAAACCAGCGACACGTTCCACCCAGGAAGCGAAGACCATCTTTCGTCGTCAGAAACCGAGTCAAATTCCGGCTAAATTTATATCAAAGATGTAAAGGTGATGTTTGATATTTGAAATCAGGCTTCCTCTTGATTGGAGACTTCGAATAATGGCGTTAGTGACGGTGCAGCGATCACCTTCTAATAGTAATTCTAGCTCGACTATTTCGGTAAGTTGTTTATAAAACTAGGCCTAGGCCTACTGACTACTGTCTACTGACTAACGTTACTGAATACTGAGTACTGAGCTGACTCAGTCTGCAGCAGGTTATGCTCAGCTACTGTCATGACTGTGAAAATGCTTGGACTAGACTGCTCAAGTAGGCCTACTAGCTGGAATCTTCAACTTTTGAGGCCCGAGAAAGATCCTGCTAGGATAGAAACGTCAGGCCCTCCTAATTTGAAACATTTCAATTATTTCAGGGTATTATTTTGGTTGATGGGCAGTTTACAGCAGTTTATTTCTTTTTTTAAACTGTAAAAAGTGAAAGTGATGGCTCGATGAACTTGAACTGTAGTAAGGCCTAGGGCCTGTTTCTTTGGCGCCTGCAATCAGGGATCCTGCAGATCCGGATCCCATTTTAGCGTATCCTGCATGGGACGTGGATCTGCCGATCAAGGATCCCGTGCATGAAACAAACAGGCCCTAAGATTTGTTGTGATGAAGGACCGCCCCCTACTTGAAAGTTGTACAAGTGCAGTGCTTGCAAAGTGTAGTGGTAGGCCCTAGAAAGTTTATAAATACATGTATGATAACTTGGTATAAAATATGACACAGGCCAGACCATAGGTTCATAAATGATAAAGGAAATGATTTGCATAAATAACATTTCTTTTTACAAATATTTTAAATAAAACAAACAATACTTATATCCTTATATACAATACAATATCGTTATTTAAAAGGAAGTGTATATATTTTACCAGCACTGTCATTCTTCTGATTGGCCAATTCCTGTTACATGTACGTCATGCCGGCCTTCTTTCTCTAAATGTTATTTTACCGGAGATATGTTCGAATGCTGCAAATTGGCCAATTAGAGTAAGGGAACGTTCAACAAATTTGCATTTGCAGGAAGAATGCTGGTAGAATGCCGGTGTCGGCAAAATATATGCTGGCTTATTAGAAATATTTTAGAATATCAATCATAAGTAATAGCTGGTCAGTCATGTCAGTAACAGGGTAATGTACTGTACATATAACTGTCGGTCATGAGGTAAGCCAATCTGCTTGTCCCTTGTGAACTGTCCCTAATTACAGCCAGATCAGTAATAGACAGATCAAGCTTGCCCCTCCCATTGCGCACGTGATCAATGAACACAATCATGGTCTCTCCAATAAGGTATCACAAATACATGTAGCATTTTTACCAAGAGAGGGCGCTTCCGCAAAGCATTGTTGGATACATCTTGGTCGATCTGCATTATATTCACATGACACGGTGCACGAAGAGGTCTGACTAAAAGTAAACAGGTGGTAAGTTGGTGCCGCCCTTTCCACCCTTGTGCATCCCACAATTCCCTGCGGTCGCCATTTGCGATATGGCTAAATGCCACATTGTATGGTCCAGCCAAGTGCGTCATTTATGCTCGGATTGCTCGCGAACATGCTGTCTGACTTTGGTGTGCGCATGTTGAGCATAAACCACAGATGTGACTGGTCAGAAAAAAATGGGGCGGGGCATCTATTAGTCTATTCAGCCACATACAAATATTATGTCAATTAAAATGATGAGCAAGGTTACTCAATGGCATATTGCACATAATCCGTGTGTTTTTTTGCCAGAAATGACCATTCCTCAATGTTTATAAGTGACATTTTAATATCCTTTTCACATTTTGCATTAAGCTGACCTACATGTACCTGCCTATATTCAATAATTGATAGCTTTGGTTAAATGTATTGGAATACATACAATGCAGGTCTCATTCTAAACCAACTTCCTGTATACATGGTTCTGTTCAATGTTCACAATTGTTGTCCTTTTCCTTTATACTGTACTTTGCTGTCATTGTGGCAAAAGGACTGATTTAGTTTCGTATTCATTAATCAATTATGTGATTACACTGTACATGTACAGGGTACATTTCTAGACGGAAACAATATGAAACATACAAGTTCATGTACATGTACAGCTGTGGATATCATACATTTTTGTATAATATTCAATTTTGTGTTATGAAATTTGAATATGAATGGAAGGTCAGTATATGTAATCACTGTCATGTACTGTATCTGCCACAAATACTTGAAGTTGAACAATAAGTAAAGCCCAGCAAGTCACAAATGGAATGACTTCCTGGAAGTTAAAAAACCCTTCAATATCATTCACTACATTTCCTTTTGAGAATTAATTGTTGAAAATCTGTGTAAACCTCATAGGAGATGGAAAAAAGATTTTAAAAATTATAAATTTCACTTTTAAAGCATTGCTATTTTGCAGTTTAAGTAAAAATAAGACAAGGATTTTCCAGAAATATTTGAGGCTTTGCAGGGTGACAATTGGTACATGTGAATCTGTTTGCAGGAACACCATGTAATAATCGTTTGTACTTTCACAAAGTTTCTATTGTGTTCACACTTCTCGTAAGGTCTTAACGTTTCAACTAACCTGCTCTAGTCTCATCGGGAGATGAAAAAGGATTTTCCAGTTGAGCATGACTGTATTTGAGGCTTCAGTACTGCTCTGGATTCTATGTGCCGTGCACAGACAATTTAAAGAATTTACATGTACATGTACCATCAATTGAAGAAAGTGAGAGCCAGTCAGGCCTGTATATTAAAGGTTGGGTCCAATTTCAACATGGTTAGGGATTGTGGGGTGGGGGGGGGGTGGTAACTTCAGGTCAAGTAGGAGGACCTCAGGAAAAACTTAAACAGATGTTCAGCTTTTTTTCCATTATAATGATGTCCCACTTGAAATTTGAGTGGTTCCCCGTAGAGTTTATACATGGTTAGCAAAATCAATGGGAGACTTTTGAGACATTGGCGGCAGCAGTACGAAATCTCTTTTTTGCTGAGCATGTGCGCGCAATTGTGAGCATGGGCACGTTGTGCCCGTGTGCTATCAACAAGTTTAAGACCCAGCTCCAAAGTCTCCCATCGGAGTCCCCTATGAAACTCTAGGACCTCCCATCTGAACTGGGCCAGTGAGGTCCCAGCCTCAGCCTCCCAGGTCAGCTTGAATGGGTACATCCCAGGTCAGCAGGGTTCTACAGATGACCTCTTTTTGTCCATTGTGTAGGGCCTATAATGACTGAAATGTGTGAAACTCCCCACAGACTTTGTACATGTGCATCATGCATGACTGCTGCTGCAGAGTTGGATTTTAATAGTTCTATTGTGGTTTGTGGGAAGTCTTTCCCATATCCATTCCCAATGTTATCCTAACTCTGGAAAGTTTGTTTCACAGTACAATGTCCACCTGAGGGTCAAATTTAGCAGCACTGGAACAAAATGTTTTAAAAAGTACATTAAAGTTTTAAATTTGTAAGCAAAAATCCCTTTAGAAATTTGCCAAAGCTCTGAATAACCAAAACCATTAACCTAAGTTGACCTTCATTTTCTAATTAGTATTTACAATGCCATTTTGGAATTTAACTAAATATTATTTGTAGTGCTGTCGAGCAGGCTACATCATGCACATCATTTTATTTATGGGTAGGCCCTACTCTACAAGGTGTACATGTATGCATAAGTTGCATACTGCAGGGGTGTGATTATTTAGCCATTTTAGGAAAAATACCTGATATCAGGTGTTTTTTTTTTGTTCTCACTTTACAGGTCTGTACAAAAGTATAGGAATTAAAACGTATGATTTTCAGCATTTGTGGTCATGTTTTCAGGATTAAGTCACAGACCTGATACTGTACTCTAACCAAAATATAGCAATACAAGGTTTATGTACATACACATGTATACATGTACCGTACAGTAAAAAACTGTAACTGAACAAGCCCAAGATGGTGTTGTCGAAATACCAATCATACAAAAATGTCTTCCTTACAGTAAGTTGCTTTATTGAAATTTATTTATAAATCATGCCTCAGGAAAGAAATTCTTGTATTGCAACACGAGATCTGTAAGTTGAGAATTTCACTGTCAGTATTCATCCACATTTAGGAAGTTTGTGTTGAAAGGAAGCCACATACATACATTTGTTTCCAACTTGATTTCTAATTCTTCAATTTGAGAATAGATTCATTTGTCTTAATAAAAAAAATCATGTCATTCACTGTCATTTTCTAATTAATGTAATGTACACACATGTAGGACTTATATGTTTTACTTAACAAAATATTGGTACAAGTTCTGAACATATCAATCTGTATTTCAACGTGAAACTTGCATACTGTACATATTTAAAATCTTTCCTTAATCAAACAAACAAGCTGCAGTTATAATTCTGAATTTGTTACACATTGACCATACAGTAACTCTCTCCACTTACAGTACCACTGAAGACAAGAGCTGCTTACCACACACTACCACAGTCTCCACAGGGGGACTGGATATTAACCCTAACCCTCTGCACCTAACACACAAGACAAGAGCTGCTAACCACACACTACCACAGTCTCCACAGGGGGACTGGATATTAACCCCACCCCTCTGCACCTACCACACAAGACAAGAGCTGCTTACCACACACTACCACAGTCTCCACAGGGGGACTGGATATTAACCCTTACCCTCTGCACCTACCACACAAGACAAGAGCTGCTTACCACACACTACCACAGTCTCCACAGGGGGACTGGATATTAACCCTTACCCTCTGTACCTACCACACAAGACAAGAGCTGCTTACCACACACTACCACAATCTCTACAGGGGGACTGGATATTAACCAGGGTTGTTTGATTTAAATCACTCGATTTAAATCATTGATTTAAATCATGATTTAAATCAGTGGAAAAAAATCAAAAAAATCGCTCATAAAAATCAATCATGATTTTTTTCATTATTTGATGATTTTTTTCTACGAAAATCAGAATATCTTACTGAAAGAACACTTGCATTAACTTTTGGCTTAGTTTTTCCACTATAACAGGATGTCTTAAAACAGTTTATGTAGTGTTTTTACAATGAAATTTTACTGTACAAAATACGCATGCACGTACATGTATACACACATGTATGAAAAATGAGGCAGTATCCTGAAGCAAAGTACAATGTATGTGTACAGCATTACTTGTAATTTACAAGTATACAATGAATAGAATTACACAGTAAAATAATACGTACAGTACATGTATGCAACTGCAAAGAATTAACTTTTGTTTGTGTACATCACTGCATCTAATACACATGTACTGAGATGCAAATGGACCACTGGTACGTACATGTACAAGCCATGAAACATCTTTGAATGTGGTCATTTAAACATCCCATCAGCAAGGAAGCAATAGAGTATGCCTGTAGTGACAGTCAGTAACATTTTCTGTTTTTTGTTGCTTCAGATTTTTTGCTACATTTTAATGACCACAATGCCCAAGTGACAAGAAGATGCAATTTGGCATCATTTATGGGTTTTTTAAAGCAAAATGTTATGATAGTAAAATGTTATTACGTAAAAACAATTAAGATTTTAATTTAAATCAAAAAAATCGATTTAAATCAAAAAAATCTGATTTAAATCAAATAAATCCGATTTTTTTGATTTTTTTATAAAAATCATGATTTTTATCAACCCTGATATTAACCCCAACCCTCTGCACCTACCACACAAGACAAGAGCTGCTTACCACACACTACCACAGTCTCCACAGGGGGACTGGATATTAACCCTTACCCTCTGTACCTACCACACAAGACAAGAGCTGCTTACCACACACTACCACAATCTCTACAGGGGGACTGGATATTAACCCCAACCCTCTGCACCTACTACACAAGGCAAGAGCTGCTTACCACACACTACCACAGTCTCTACAGGGGGACTGGATATTAACCCTTACCCTCTGCACCTACAACACAAGACAAGAGCTGCTTACCACACACTACCACAGTCTCCACAGGGGGACTGGATATCAACCCTAACCCTCTGCACCTACCACATAAGACAAGAGCTGCTTACCACACACTACCACAGTCTCCACAGGGGGACTGGATATTAACCCTAACCCTCTGCACCTACCACACAAGACAAGAGCTGCTTACCACACACTACCACAGTCTCTACAGGGGGACTGGATATTAACCCTACCCCTCTGCACCTACCACATAAAAAAAGGGAATCTTACGAATTTAACAATTTGTTTGTGATTTTAAGATTTACTGAGCAGAGAATCGTGATAACATCTATTTATTTTCATCATTGAACTTCTGACATTTTGTGATACGTACTATTTACCTTCGTGCTTTTTGGTGTATAGTGTGGGAGTTGGTGTGTTTGCTCATTGGACCACAAACGTCATGATGTACACGGCATACCACTGCATATAAACCATGTTTGAGTTACAGTACAATCGTCCATACTGTAGTGTATGGTACACTGAAGTCAGGGTAGATGTAGGCTGCACCTGCTAAGTGCTACAGGTTAAATATCATTCAATCACTCCCTCTAGTCAGCAGGTATATGTATAGCAACAGTGTGCCTGTCCACTAACGGGTTGCAGGTGTATTCAGTTGAGTAGTATCCTTGAATCTACTTTGTGAGTCTGCAGTGTGAATGTACATGTAAGCCTGGAATTCATTCATGTATGGCTGTGGAATTGGTCTTTGAGAGAAATATCCCGGTAAGATATGTCACACAATTTCTACCTCCATGGGTACGGGACACCAGTTAGGACTAACACTTTGTCAGTATGGATGTATTGCAGTGCTTGGTACACATGTACACATACATGTATGTACCGGTACATGTACATGTGTAGGCCTACATGTATATTGTTCTGCAAGGTTTGTTTTCAATTCATGAGGTACATTGTACATATGTGTCAACATGAAGGCCTAATGTCTACAAGTCTTAATATATTATTGAGATACTATCTGAAATTACTAGGCCCCTACAGTATTGCACATCCATTGGTATTGTTTGTGTGACCAGAAATACATTCGTCATTACATTACAAGTAGTTTTCATACATTCATACTTATACTAAATGTAGATCTGTGTACCAGTGTATACATGGTGAAGTTAATTAGACTTGTGTAATGTGTATAGTGTACAAAGGAGGTTTAATACATACATGTAGGCCTACATGTTATTGGTGTCCTAAACCATAATAATTAGAATCAAAGCTAAGGTGTGTCCTTAGCAAATATTATTACTTCTCAGTGAATCAATTTTTAACAGCTTTGGGATGCATACTGTGCATACCAGAAGTGGTTAATAATAATATAAACTTAATACATGTCAGCAAACATGTGCGCATGTTCATGTACAATGTACACAAACCAATGGTTAAAAGTACTGCAAAAAAGCTCCAGTGTTCTTTGTGTTGTTCTCAATGTAATTGATGTACACGATGTACATGTACTCGGTAAAACCCTCAGTTTTTACTCCTTACTGTACTTTGTCTTCCTTTGGAAAAGCACTCCACACTTGCGCTAAAAATAGCACCAGACCTCAGACAAACATTGCAACCATGCAGGTGTGCGTGGGTGCGCGCGTGCATACATACACTACGTGTGTGAGTCAATGTTTGTCTGACATCCAGGGACTCGTGTGACGTCATTAGTGTGGAGCGCTATTGGAACATGTAGAAACTTTGTTTTAAACATGAGTTATTAATTTGAATGTGTACTAGATAGGCTACACATGTACATGTATGTGCAATGTGTGCAAATATGTTACATACTACAGTATGTATGGCCTACATGTAACTGACCATATTTGATGAGACAGCATGAATCATATTGAAAACATTACACATTAAACAGCATGCAAGCAGCTACATGTACATGTAGTACTTAGTCAGCAGATGCAGCAATATGCCCAGTGTACAGTGTACGTTTATCCCAAACCCTGTTTATTCTGAAATGAATACATGAACAAATTGTACTAAGCATCATATCTGTCTATATACTATAGGTCAAGTCATAAACCTTCATTCGTATTCATATCATGGCTGACTCCATTAGTTTACTTGTCATATCCCGCTGTTTGTGGAATGCGCTGGTTTTGAAGCCAGGCATTGGTGGTGTATGAAATACAATTTGTCCCGTAGTGCGTGTACATTGTTCAAGATATCTTCCCTGCATGCCCAGAGCAAAACAAATGTGGATGACAGTTGCTTGTTGAAATACAGGCACTACATACATGTACATGTACCAGGTACATGTACAGTACATGTCATAAATTTTATGTCAGAGTTCCTTTAGCCATAGGCCCCTAGTCATGTACAATTCGTCAAAATAAGATGATAAAGATCCTGCTAGGATCGAAACAGTGCTACTTGACATTATGACAAGAAGTTCCAAGACCAAGACAGAGACCAGAAATTATGAGACCTACATTAGGGTCGAATTCACCAAACTCATCACAACTTTCTTTCAATCGTAGGACTTAAGTTTGTAAGATGCATTGCAGCCCTACATGGGATATGATCTCGTACATGTAACTCTGGTTACGATCGATTGTTATGTAGAGATTGAGATCAAGGCTGCAAAAACCTGTGCCCGATTTCACGAAACTTTACGCAGTTGCGTAAGTCCACTTACGCCACAAATTTCGTGGCGTAAGTGGACTTACGCAACTGCGTAAAGTTTCGTGAAATCGGGCACAGGTCTCAAGACAACGATCTAATTGTTCAACAAGTTGTATCATGCCAATGTACATATCGCAGCATATTTTTGTAGGCAGTTTTTTGCAAACAATTATACAGGGCTTTTCACATTATCCATGTTATACATGTAAGCTATAAATCTACACACGTGTACATGTTCATATGGCTGTGCATGCAAACGTCCAAAAACAGATAGCATTAGTCATCACATCATGTCACATATGTTCATGGTTGCCATCGTAAATGGCATTAATAATGTCCTGTTCATCGAATTTATAATACACACTCTCCAGTTACCAGCCTACGAAAGTACATGTACACACGTACATATGTAGAAAAGGATTTAAGCTAAAAAAAAAAATGAAGAAAGGCCTGTCTAAAAACAATGTTAATGAATTTCATATACACTGCGTTCTTACATTATAAACATATATACAGGCCTATTTGAGGTTTCAGTTTTAAGCCCTTTTCACACTGCAGAGTCTATCCCTGGGAAATAAATTCCCGAAAATTTCCTGGGGATTTTTTTACCCCACCAACACCCCAGCCTGCCCAGAAACCATTCACACTAGACCCATGGTCAGATGGTAGCTCCCGGGGACACTATATTTCCGAACTAGTTGCTTTTCCCTTGGAAAAATGTAAAACCTAAACGGGGTAAACATTCCCTGGGGAAAGGCTATTCCCCGGGAATTTCTTTGGTAGTGTGAACGGTCCGACAAAAATAGGCCTACTCCGGCAAAGCCCTGCCAATTCCCCAGGCAATTTGTCTAGTGTGAAAGCCCCTTTAGACATGTTAGATACACAAACAAAATCTGAAGGGCGAAACCAAAAATAATTCACAGCTATTGATGTGGAACTTTAAGAGAAACCTATGGATAAAATTCAGTTTCAACGTCTCTTCTCTCATTACATAATTCTACTCGCTCAAAGTACAGATTGACAGTTCTTACATTTCAATTGAGCTCCATTACAAATTGCTAATTGGGACATTGTATACCGTCACACAGCCTCACACCTTGGACCCTGGGCCATTTTAATTGATAGCTCTGAAGTATTTGTTACAATATTCCGTGTTTAAGGTTGACATACAATAGGGCACGTAAGTAAACCATAGAGCTCTCTTCCAATAGGTCTACAGTACATGTAGGAGTAAAGTAATCTGTGCCGTTGTGTTATGTATCAGTGTATTAGGAAGTCAGTTTCGTGTTGTGTTTCCCAGCCTTTTTTTCCTTGTTCTACATTAAAGTACGGGCTGCATTTTCAACAGACGTCAGTTCTTTTAACACATTGTGGTTTTTTACTGTGAAGTTGTTAAGACAGATGCCAGGCCAATTTCATGGAGTTGCTAACCACACAAAATTGCTTAGCACAAAAATGTCTTGCCCAATAAAACAAACCACCATTTCATTTGATATTCATGGTCAGCAAACAACAGCCGAAGAACAATCACAAGTGATACAAAACACAAGAAAATTTGGTTGTTTATCCTGTTTTTATTAGGACAGAAATTTCATGGTTAGCAAATTTTTTGTGCTAAGCAGGGCTGTGAAATTGGCCCCAGATTGTGAAGTGGTAGGACTCATGGCGTTGAACACAATAATTTGGTAGCTCGAGAATCTTCTGTAGTGCCACTGCCTAGATCGGCTTTTATTCTATTGATTGATATACTCCGGTAGTAACTAGTATACAGCGTACATGTAGGCTATAGATAAGTGTGTGTCCGCATGCGTTATGTGTGAGTCTGCTCTAGTCTAACTCCGTAACATAAACTGAATGACTGTACACACATGTGGGTAGCCCTCTAACATGTGTGTAGGTGGGCTGAATAAAATAGTACCTCATTATATCACAACATCCCTCCCCTTTCGAAAGTTAATTTTCAGGAACAATAATTCACATAGAAATGAAAGGTAATTATGGTAATCTGATATTAACTTCTATGATTATAATGTAATACAGTAATCGTCTGAATAAACAACCTGTATGACTGTGATATAACAAAATTGGATAAATTGGGTTCCTTCTGGTAAACAGGTGATGGTTGTCACATGTAGGCAAGGTGAGTTCTAGTAAGTTTTTGGAAAGGTACAAAACAATGGTCTACATGTTCTTCAGTATTCAAAGTTAAAATGACATGTGGCAAAACTACAATTTTAAACAGATTGATCAAAACAACAAATCTCCAATCATCTTAAAAATAGCTAACTGAACTGATTAAATGCTTCAAACTACAACAGTCAACTTTCTAATTTTTAACTTTGCTCAAACAATGAACATGCACAGAAAGTGAACATAAGGAGTGTCTGTGGTGATTGAGTTATATGTTGGTAATGCATAACTAATATGTGTATCTGTTCGGTTTGCGGATGATACGACCCGATCTGGTTGTCTTGTTGTCATGCTGTTTGTTGTGTGTAGTTTGACTTTCAGTTTGTTGGTTCTTGTTCATAGTTGGTTTTTCCATCTCATTGCTGGTCTTTGATGGAGATATGTCCTCTGTAAATCGGACATGTTTAGGTACTGCTGCCTTGCTGGACGGCATCTCTCTGAGATGGGCTCTATTCCGTCTCATCTTCCTTCCATTGGGAGATGTTACTTCATATGATCTGGGTTCCTTGCAGACATTGGTTACTTCACCTGGTAACCATGTCTTGGTCTTCTCGTCTAGCATTCGTACTCTTTGGCCAACATGGAGGGGTGGAAGGTCTTTCCCTGCATGTTTGGCATCATGGGTAGTCTTCATCTTTTTCTGTTGTGACTCCAGGTGCTCTCTGATGTCTTCAGACATCTGAACATTGGTTTTTGGCTGGTTGCTTGGTAGTGTCGTACGTACCGGTCTGCCAAAAAGGGATTCTGCTGGGGATGGCAGCTTGGAGTCTACTGGTGTGGCTCGGAGATTTAGGAGTGCCACATCGATGTTTTGTCCTGACTTCTTGCACTTCTTGATTAGCGACTTGATTGTTCGAACAGCTCGCTCGACTAGGCCATTCGATTGGGGGTAATGTGGGGAGGATGTCGTGTGTTTGATTCCCCACATGGAACACATTTCTGCATACTGTCTTCCTGCAAACTGTGGTCCGTTGTCAGATATGATTTCTGCTGGTGCTCCTAGTATGCTGATAGTGCGGGAAGTGACACCAGCTACTGCTGCACTTGTGGTGCTCGACATCTTGTAAACTACTGGATACTTGGATTGGTAGTCTACAATCAAGAGGTAGTCAGTCCCATCTATCTCAAACATGTCGGTTCCAAGTTTCGTCCAGGCGGTGGACGGTATGTCATGGGGATGCAGAGGTTCCTTCTGCTGTTTCGGTTGTGCTTCTTGGCATATTGTGCACGCTTTGACGGTGTCATCAATGTGTCGATTGATGTTGGGCCAGTAGACTGATTCTCTAGCAAGTCGTCTGGTCTTTTCTATGCCCATGTGTCCTGCATGGAGCTGCTGAAGGATGTCTTGCTGTAGCGATGCAGGTATGATAACCTGTCTTCCTTTGAATATCACTCCACATGATATTCCCAGCTCATCTCTGTATGACCAGTATGGACGTATATCTCTGGCCAGTTCAGAGATAGCGTCTGGCCATCCGGTGTAGATCACCTGGCGCAGGGCGCTTAGGACTGGATCCCGTGTGGTTTCCGTCTGCAGTTGATCTTGCTTGGTTTGACCGAAATGGACAAGGTCGATGTGTTGGACATATGGGTCATCTGGGATGGAGATGCTTCCCACAAGTCGATCGAGTGGTACATCCTCTATCTTCCTCGGGTTTGGTAGTCTGCTGAGTGCATCAGATAGTACCATTGTCTTCCCAGGCTTGTACATCACCCTGAAGTTGTAGCCCTGAACTTTTATCAGCAGGCGTTGGATGCGTGGTGGTGCACTAGATAGTGGTTTCTTCCATATCATCTCCAGAGGCTTGTGGTCGGAGTGGACCATGAATTCCTTTCCGAATAGGTAGTTGTGGAATCGCATTATTCCAAACACCATGGCGAGTGTCTCGCGCTCGATGTTGGAATAGTTCCTCTGGGCTGGGGATAGACTCTTCGATGCGAATGCCACTGGTTTGTCATTCTGCAGAAGACAAGCTCCCAGGCCGCGCTGGGATGCATCGACTTCGAGTACTGTTGGCATCTCTGGATCATAATACTGCAAACAGGCATTTGCAGTGATGGAGCGCTTCAAGGCGTCAAACTCTGCCTGATGGTCCTCTTGCCATATGAAGGGCACATTCTTCTTTAGAAGATCTCTGAGGGAGGCCGCTTTGTCTGCAACATTTGGAATGTACGGGGATATGTAGTTGATGATCCCCAGAAACTTCTGTAGGTCCTCCTTGTCTTGAGGCGTTGGGATGCTGTGGATATCCTCAATTCTGCTTGGGTCTGGACGGATTCCACTGCTCGAGTATATCGAGCCGAAGAAGTTGATGGCATCAGTTCTGATGTGACATTTCGAACTGTTGAAAACGAGGCCTTCTCGTTTTGCCGTCTCCATCAGCTTCAAGATGTTGGCATCGTGCTCTTCCTCTGTCTTGCCGTAGACTGCAATGTCGTCTGCTATGCTGACACATCCGGGAACCTGTCCAACAATGTCGTCCATACACTGCTGAAAGATATCTTGGCTGATTGATAGTCCAAATGGAAGTCTTTGGAAACAGTATCGTCCAAACGGGGTACGAAACGTCGTCAACTCTTGGGATTTCTCCTCTAGATGTACCGCCCAGTAGCCAGCCTTGGCGTCCAACTTCGAGAAGTACTTCGCCCTAGCGAACTCGGGGTTCAGTTCTTCCAAAGTCGGGATCTTATGGGGACATCTCTTCAAGCTCTGGTTGAGGCGTTTGGGATCAAGACATACACGGAGAGATCCATCTTGTTTCTCACTCGTAGTTATCGAGCTGCACCAATCGGTGTGGTGTGTCACTTTCCGGATGACTCCCAGTTGTTCCATTTTGTCTAGTTCAGCCTGGAGCTTAGGCTTCATGTGCACACTGCATTTTCTGGGTGCATCAATGCTTGGCATGGCGTCGTCTTTGAGATGTAGAGTCGCCTTCGTTTTGAAGTTGCCAATGGTATCGAATTGCTCCGGGTACAACTTCTGAAGATCAAGCACTGAGGTGATTTTGTGGTGCACCGGATGATGGTCATCTGATTTTTTCTTGGGTGTGGGCACATGAGTGGAACTCTCATCTGTGATGGGTATCTCGGTGGAGTGGATGGTGACTATCTCAAGGTCACGGCACATTGGCAATCCAGCTATGGGTGGGCCAGGGACATCTACGACGTAGAATTTGTTCTTACTCCACTCTACTGTCCGGTACCGGCACATGAGTTCGATGCTTCCAAGGCATGTTATTTCTGTGCCGTTGTATGCTGTCAGCTTGGCTTTACACTGCTTGATGTGGGATTTCCAGCGCTCACCATACATCTGTTGAATCGTGCGGAGTGGGAGAGTGTTTCCACCGGCTCCCGTGTCCACCTTGGCACGTAGGCGATGGGTGCCTTCAAGGTCGGGACATATGATGGCAATTGTGGTAAATGCCTCATTTCCCAGATTCTCAACAGGATTCATGCACAGGTTGGAGACTGTCACTGTGTCGAACAGGGTGTTGTCTTCATCTGCCTTGTACTCTGCTGCATGAACATCATGCTTG
The DNA here is from genome assembly GCA_963971285.1 of Astropecten irregularis. NCBI lineage: Eukaryota > Metazoa > Echinodermata > Asteroidea > Paxillosida > Astropectinidae > Astropecten > Astropecten irregularis. The sequence continues at coordinate 26,235,709 of OZ020247.1, read as the reverse complement.
TCGTCACTGGCTTGCTGCTTGTTGGCATGAGATCGGGACTTGGATCTCGATGTTTGCGACTTTCTTCCTCTGGAATTACTCCTGCCTCGTCGTCTTGGTGACTTTGATCCGGCACGGCCCTTGCCTTTTCCTTTGGATTTGCGGCAGTACTTTGCCCAGTGGCCTTTGGACCCGCAGGCCTTGCAGGTGTCTTTGAAGGCTGGGCAACGTCTCGGTTGGTGAGATAACCCACAGTTGCCGCACGATCTGCCTGTTGGTCGGAAGGAGTTGACAGATGTTCCAGGCTCCAGTGATTGGAGGCACTTTTTTCCGGCGCTTATGGCTTCGTACTTGCGGCCATCCAAGAGCATGTCATCGATGCTGTATCCGATAGGCTTGTCTAACAGGTCTTTTTGGAACATTTCGGATGTAGTTGATGCGATGACCAGTTCTACGATCCGTTCTGTATATTCGTCTTGGCCAAAATTGCACTCGTTGGCCTTCTCCCGGCACCTGTTGACGAAGTCGTCCAGCGATTCGTTAGATTTCTGCCTGTATCGCATGAGTTCGAGTCGGTGTATCCGGAAGTTGACTTTGATGTTTAGTTGTTTCTCGAACAGCTCCCATAGTCGTGCTGGGTCACGCTGCTCTTCTGCGGACAGGCTGGATGAGTTGATCTTTTTCAACCCTTCTTTTCCCACTGCTATCTTTATTTTGATAGCACATTTCGCAGGGTCTGTGATGTCCTGGTCCAAGAGAGTGAGTTCCATGCGCTGACGGAAAAGTCTGAACTCCTCTGCAATGTCGCTGACTCCCCAATTCACCTCGGGGAATCGGGCCATGTTCTGCTCTCAGCAAGATCTGGCTGTGGAGGGAATGTTGGCGTCTATATGTATATATATATTGAACATACAGTATATATGCTATTCTGAATACACTGGGCAATTTTCCTAGCAATGATGGAAATCAATTAGGAAATAAAATTTTCTCTATCTGTATGACAAGAAAATGTTAAATCGCAATGTGAAATACAATAATCTTATGTATTACATTTGATAAAAATCACTGATCAAAGTGTTCGGTATTCAGAGTTCGATGCTCAGTTTTTCTCCTTGAAAGTTCAGTTGGGCGACTGGTAGCAAGTCTATGCTCGATTTGTCCTTGAAAGTTCAGTTGGGCGACTGGTAGCAAGTCTATGCTCGGTTTGTCCGTGCGCACTTGGTCGAAGTGGTTCCAAAGAAGGTAATGCACAGCTCCAATTCCCAGCACTGTGATTGGCTGCGGAAGGATATCCAAGAGTCACTGTGTGCGGGAGTTGGCAGACGTCCCAGTACTTTTCCACGCGGAGTGATAGGGTCAAAGGTCAATTGAAGTGGGGTGATGCGTGAGTGGTCTACACACACCATAGATGACACATACAGCATACGGAACTATTTGTTCATCCGCCACATGCACGTAGATAAAAATGGCGGATCGGTAAGCGACGCTCAAGTAACGTTAGCTAAACGTATAGGTTGATGTTGGCCTATGTCTAGCGTTAAAGTTATGCCTCGCTACGGTGACACAAAATTGTATGAATTCACACACAAATATTTGCACAAATGTACTGTTATTACGCTTACCGCTCACTTGTTGATTCGTGTTGATCGTGATGGCATTTGCTGTTGTGACTAACGCAATGTTCTCACGTGAAATCCGCGTTCCGCTGTAGGGTCTACAACTTCGGAGGGAAAATGGCCGCGATCGCCGTGGTCAGTTCGGTGATTCCCGGTCTCTTCGGTTGGTTACTGGGGATTCCATGGTTAGGAAACAACGTTGATCGTTGCTTGCGGGCTCCGGGGAATGGGGAAATTCACACTCTCGGCTCCGTTGGGTACAGCTAACGGGCGTGCTGGTCACGCTGCGCTGGTCAGCTGGGTTGGGGGAATCTCGCTCGGTTGGGGTTCCGCCGCTCGGTCGAGGGGTTTTGACGGTGTTCGTCGCTGTCTCCTCTGCTCGATCTGGCAAACTCGGTTTGGTATTTGCCTAGGTTGGACGTGCTCGACGCTGTACTCTTCGCTGCTCGGTTGGGGGGAAAACTCGGCCAGTTTTTCTGCGCTCGGTCGGAGGAAGTAGGCTTGGACGTGATCGTCGTTGCTTCACTGCTCAGTTGGGGAAAAACTCCGCTTGGTTTTCACCGCTCGGTCGGAGGAAGGTTCAGTGTTGAGTTGTCTCAGACTGACTGCACTGTTCTACCGGATTTCTTTTACCGCTGCCACCATGAAGTGGTAGGACTCATGGCGTTGAACACAATAATTTGGTAGCTCGAGAATCTTCTGTAGTGCCACTGCCTAGATCGGCTTTTATTCTATTGATTGATATCCCACCGCTGCCACCATGAAGTGGTAGGACTCATGGCGTTGAACACAATAATTTGGTAGCTCGAGAATCTTCTGTAGTGCCACTGCCTAGATCGGCTTTTATTCTATTGATTGATATACTCCGGTAGTAACTAGTATACAGCGTACATGTAGGCTATAGATAAGTGTGTGTCCGCATGCGTTATGTGTGAGTCTGCTCTAGTCTAACTCCGTAACATAAACTGAATGACTGTACACACATGTGGGTAGCCCTCTAACATGTGTGTAGGTGGGCTGAATAAAATAGTACCTCATTATATCACAACAGATTGTACCAGCAGCTTATTATTAGGCTCTGCAAGTTACAGTATGCACATTATATGTACATGTACTTGCTTAGGATGTCTGTTAAGTTTTCTGGGCCAAGGTATGAATTTACACAATGATATTTTTGTTAAGAAATATCCCCTTGAACATGTAGGCATGCACCGGAACTACAAATTCACCAGGGATTTTACTCAGGGTTTAGGTTTACCTGTGTGCGGTAGACCAGTCCCTGCAATAATACCGCAATGTACAGTATTAGCTTGGGTCAAGTAACTTCAACAATTGATGTGTTGGTCCCCCCCCCCGTGTTTAGATTGTGAACAACACAGCATTTACACAGGTTTGCAGCTGGTGAACCGGTGATCACAGTTCATGTCCATTAGTTGGGGACTGCTGCTAAAAAGCAACAGGTTAAACTTGTCCATTTTGAGCAATGCGGAGAAGTTCTGTATCATCGAGCCAGAAACCATGGATTGTATGAGAGCTGTGATGTCCTGAAGATGGTGGCACTGGTTTGTGTCTTTTATGCTTATTGCAGTTGTGACACTGTCAAGTGTCATGAATGTGATTTTACCTTTTTCTAGCAGACAACGGACTGTTCCTATGAAACTGGTTCTACATGTAGTTGGGGAAACTGGTTTATGCATTGTGGGATATGTTTTACAGTACATGTTAATGCATGTACTGTACAACTTAGTTCTTGGCAGTTAGTTCTAGAGTGCAAATGGCACACTTAAGACGAATTTAAAGGTACAGTACAGGATTGGTAACATACCCAAATAGAAATGTGCACAGATTTACCTATAACTTCCAGGGTATGAAGATGGTGATGGTAGAAACATACCGTTAAAATATTTCCGGCTGAAATGGTGAATTTAACCAGAAATTAGTCAAACAAAGTCCGAAAACAGTTTTGATCTCGTGGCAAGATCAAAACCATCCTTTATGTTTTATAAGAAAAATATAGTGCTACTTGTATTTTTGTATTTTATATGTTATCTGACTGACACGGCTACCCACCATTATATTAAGAAAAATTGAGTCAGGTTTGTGCTATTTTCTTGTAAAATGTCCGATTGAGCTTAAATTGTTACATTATTTCATGTAAATGTTTGATCAAACAAAGTGTGAGTGCTGTTCTGACCTTTACCAATCATGTATTACAGTGTATACCTTTAAGGAGGCAAATACTAGAACTATCGTGACTATGGATGCATTTGAACAGAAGCTTCCAAGCAGACCTTTATCAAAGGATTGAAAGTGTAAGTTAGTGGTGGACAAAGCACAATAGATGTCACTTTCCAGTTTCCATGCTACATTCATCCATTGAGCTCCGTTAGACAGACTCTTATCGAAGGTCCTATAAGGACCATGTTGTTGTGATCTTCAAAATACCTATTGCTGTGTATGACCAAATGTTAGACTACAGTTTGAGTGTAGCTTTGGTCATCAGTGCACAGTTAAACCTTAGTTGAAGTGTAATTCACTTTGATAACAGGCATCCTTTTCTGTTCAGTCGGCCAACAACATTGAAACGACGCTGCACATGTACAGGGTACAGTATGTGCATCAAGTACATACATGTCAGTAAGTTTGTTATTTGTACAGCAGATGTAAGCAGGAACTCTGTGAGCTAACAGTGGTAATGAACAAGTTCAAATCAACATTCTGAAAGGCGAGTGACTTTAATATGTAGCGTTTCATTATTGTTATTAATACAAACAGGCAGTTCTTTAATTTTATATTCTAATGAAGACTGTTTACACTTTTTATTTTCCTTTCATTATTATTATTTCTACCATTCAATGTAATTATCACAATCCATTTATATTTGCTTATTTTTGCCTATAGCATTTCATTATTTTAGCATCCATTAGTAATGATTGCTCATGATTGTCTTCCTGATTTCCAAGTTGTGATCACATACTTTCACTTCCTGGCATTGATTGACACAGGGCTGACCACTGTGACCAGTGACCCTGGGTGACTCAGTGTCCAGTGACTTGATTCTTAGTATCAGTGTAACTTCTGACTAGTATGACTCATTCCTTGGAAATCAGGATCATTTCATTGTTTTATACCTCAGCGTCTATTATAAAAAGGCTGCTGAGGGTACATTTCATCAGTCTTACTGCCAGCCATGTGTCTTACTGTTAGCCATCTTTCAAACAACATTACTTAGTGCCACATGTTGACGAACTTCATACTTGGGTTTCTAAAACTCAGAGCAGCACATAATCATGTATTCAACAATAAACTCTGAAGTACTGTCAACCCGAGTATTTAGTGTGTAATCATTCGGAGCCTTGCACGCTAAATTGGTGACCCTGACGTGATCCAACATGGCACTTCCATCTCAACCAGCACCAGCAGTAGACTCAACGGCCACTCAACAACCAACCATGGCAACGGTGCTGCAACAACAACTGAGGGACGCCTGCAAATGCCAGCAGCCATGCCCCTACCAGAGCCAGACCAACGGCCAAGCCGACAACTAGAGGAAACCAGCCCTACCGGCCACATCAAATCTCATCCAGTCGCCTAATCGTCACCAATCGCCACAATAAACACTGAATCCTCATCGTCACTGGAGCTGAGGTTAACGCTACCCCTCCTGACACGTGAGCAACCAGCATGTCTTCATGGTCAAGATCTCCAAGCAGCATCGCTACTTACGGTGAGAGATCTTTTCCTTCACTTGACATTGGTCTTCGGCATCCAAGCCACTCGGTGTTTATTGTGGTGCATTATGTACACGACACAATCATCTAGGCGCAGATTTCCTCAACACATCAATTCCTTCAACCAACATTCAAGTTCACAATTTGAGGCTCATCAACACCACTACCAAGCATCAACGTAATGGCCTCACCGATCAAATGCATCAGCGAACAGTCTTGTCTTCTCAGCATCAACTCCATCAAACTTTGCAGACATCTCAATCAGCTAATTAGGCTCGCATGGAACGCCCAAGCAACAGCCTAATTTGAACAGATTAACACTGCACTTTGCCAATTCTACCCACATTGCACACCCCAAGCAAGACGCACTTGCGTCACGTTAGATGCTTGGGTTACCAATGGGTACACACAACGCAAAGCAGCCAATCTCGTTCTCCTCCACAAAAGCTGCAACCTGCTGAGCTGAGACGCACTACAGTACCTTCGGACGTGAACTTTTAACCTGTACTTCACTATACCCGCCATCATCTCATCAATCTCAAACCCCTCACGTTCGCAACTTTGCACCATCTTCAGCCGCCAACACCTCGCACACAGCAACGTCACACTGTGCATGTTCCCTGGGACATCCAGACATGCACACATGTTTTGTGCGTCGTGACGCACGGTTGACGCGGTACGCAAACTCCAACAACTGCCCTTCTACGGACCCTTACAAGTGAACAGTCGTACCAACAAACATTTTGTGCTCGATATGCACACTCGCATCGACATGGTGCGCACCGATCGACTGACAAGCATCAGCTACATGGACCACACACACTCCGGACATCAGTTCTGTCCCCAGCACAACGCGCATCACATCCAGCACCCCACATCATTGCGGACATCGCAGACACACCGAGGTGCCACCCACATGCACGACCCATTCTGGTCGCATACGCGCAGTGTTCATCGGTCTACATGCTACATGCTACATGCTACAAACATTCGTTCGTTACTTGCCACTTACTCACTGGAAGGGGGCTCCTGTAGCGTTTCATTATTGTTATTAATACAAACAGGCAGTTCTTTAATTTTATATTCTAATGAAGACTGTTTACACTTTTTATTTTCCTTTCATTATTATTATTTCTACCATTCAATGTAATTATCACAATCCATTTATATTTGCTTATTTTTGCCTATAGCATTTCATTATTTTAGCATCCATTAGTAATGATTGCTCATGATTGTCTTCCTGATTTCCAAGTTGTGATCACATACTTTCACTTCCTGGCATTGATTGACACAGGGCTGACCACTGTGACCAGTGACCCTGGGTGACTCAGTGTCCAGTGACTTGATTCTTAGTATCAGTGTAACTTCTGACTAGTATGACTCATTCCTTGGAAATCAGGATCATTTCATTGTTTTATACCTCAGCGTCTATTATAAAAAGGCTGCTGAGGGTACATTTCATCAGTCTTACTGCCAGCCATGTGTCTTACTGTTAGCCATCTTTCAAACAACATTACTTAGTGCCACATGTTGACGAACTTCATACTTGGGTTTCTAAAACTCAGAGCAGCACATAATCATGTATTCAACAATAAACTCTGAAGTACTGTCAACCCGAGTATTTAGTGTGTAATCATTCGGAGCCTTGCACGCTAAAAATACATTAACTATTCCAACTTATATTTTCATTTCAGGACAACGAGTGTGACACTGAAGAAAGAGTCAAGAAACAATGGTAAGCTCAGACCGTTTATTTACATAAAAGTGAACTTTGACACCAATTTATACGTGATATACGGCTATTTCAGACATCAGATGACACCTAGTGTGTGATGCTGTTAGAGTGTTGGCTCCAACTTCCAAGCCCATCGGAGCAAATTTTGTCAAAACACATTCCAGAGCTTTGCCCTGTATTAACAAAAGGTAGCTGATATTGTACATGTGCAACAGGTAGGAAAAAACCAGACCTCCACCCAATCCAGTCTCATTGTTACTCACTATCAGAGCGCTGAGTGAGTTGTATAAAGGCTACCGGTAATTCTCTTGGTCTATTCATAGACCTACTGCAACCACCAAGTTACACATGTACATGTGCAGTGCACCTGTATGACAAATGTACACGTTTACGGTACACATATGTAGGCTTTGCACATAAAGGGACAAGTTTCACCAGACAGTATGGATCTCACTGGGCTCCTTTTTCCACTCAATTAGGAACATCCTGTATTAATGAGGGGATGTGATCTAATACCATTCCGCATGTGTGTGTGTGTGTCTGTGTCCATGTACGTGGTAGGATAAGAAGACGTTTCTGGAGACGTTACAAAAGGCATTGACTGTTAGGAACCGTGGAACCACTACACATAGCCTTACAGTACTAAGTTTAAGTGTATTTTATATGGGTGGTATTTATATATAGAGACTTGTGGATTGATGTTGGCGTTGGAAAGTCTTGAAAAGTACTCTATTTCATTAAAATGGTGGTGAAACTTCCTTCGGTGTGGTAAGTACATATTGGTCATGTATGACGCATAGTATGTTGACCTCAGTATTGTACATATAAAGTTAATGTACATGTACATGTACACTGTACATTGTATTTGTACTGTATGTGTACCATGTACATGTATTGAATCTTTTTATCTTATTGCACTGGCAATTGTAGCCCATGGAATTGGTCACCTGTGTATTGTAAATTTGAATCTTTGCATTAAAATGTTGTTTGGTCTTAATGCAAAGTTCCAACTTCCAAGATAGAAAAGTTTTATGAGTAATACAGACAACATGCAACTTTTCCTTGGATCAGCTGATTTCCTTTTGTTTTCACTTCACTCTCATGCCATTGAAATGTGTAAAACAGGGAGTCAGGTTGGCGTAGCGATTCTTTCCTTGCCTTTCACCTCTGGCGGACCGAGTTTAAGTCTGGCTCGGTCCACAAGTGAATTGGGTTTCCAGTCCATACCTGATTCTGTTAAGTTCATGAGTTGCATGGCTGTTGCATACAACATTCCAGTCAATCTTTATTTGTTTGCTTTTCAATGTTATGTGTAATGCAATGGATGAGTGATAAAATGTTATTATCTTCTTTGTGCAGTGAGAGTTTCTTCGCTGTAAAGGGAGCGGCGTTGGTTCTTCCACGGAGCAATGAATCAAGACCAATCAAGAAAAACCCAAGTGAGTTTACAACCATCTCAACATCAATTGACAACAGTATTGTACTTTGTTTTTAAATACATGTTCTATCATACTTTGGTAGCATACTGAAACAGAAATCTTTACAGATTTACCTATAACTTACAGGGTATAAGGATGGTGATGGTAGAAACATACCATTAAAATGTTTCTGACTGAAATGTTGTATTTATCCAGAAAAGAGTAAAACCAAAGACCAAAAACAATTTTGATCTCAGGAAGATCAAAGCCCCTGTAAAAATATGTTTATAATAGAGTGGACATTTGTCACTGTTTTCTCAAAAAGTGGGCACCGAATGGGACTGGAAATTTCACAGATGACTGTTACAGTCATTTCTTGATATTTTTGCCCATAAATCTGCATTTGACTGTTTGACAAAAATGAAAGTATGAAATTACATACATGTATACCTTAAAGGCCCATGTAGTCGTGCACATAATCATTTTACCATTACAGTTCTAAATAATACTGTACTGAAAAACCGCTTTTATATAGCGCATATCACAATCAAAGATGCCTCTATGCTCTTTTACATGTAAGAAAGAAAGAAGGAAATAAACATGGACATAGAAGGATTCACATAAACACAGTCTTTATACCAAAATAAACATGAAAATCTTTGAATGAATGTTTGAAATGTTTTTATGAAAATAAACAAAGAATAGATGTGTTTGCAAGAGCAGATTCAACTGTTGAATTGCACCAACTTGCTTAATGTTCTCTGAAAAAAAAAATCTAGATGAATGAAATTAAAACAAATTTGCAAGTTCTCTTTTACTGTCAGGAGAAATGTGGTCAGGTGGTTAATAAAATAATGTGGTTAACAGCATCTGTATTGTTGAACTAGCAGAGTATTTAGGGACGTACATTATTAATGTTTGCAGGTGTACAGACTGAGAAGTACCTGTACATGCATCAAGTTGAGATTCAATATGGCATGAGTCATCATCTCTGGAAGAAATGCACATATTAAACTCAACCACTTTGGGATCACTGTTCACATATAATTTATAGTAATTGTGAGTTGAATAGTGGTGGAACTCGCGGGATAATTAAAATTATGAAAAAAATGTAACGTTCAGATATTCTGTGTTATTCGAAATGTTACCTGTACAGATATGTATTAAAAGGCAAAACCAATTATTATGTGTTCAATCTGTATGTACTTTGTTAGTGCTGTGCATCAAAAACGGATTCACGGGCTCCCGCTTAAAATCTTGCCATCCGGTTTCAAAATTTCAAAAACGGAATACGAAACCAACATTTTAAAAAGTAGACTGACGTTTGCCCAATAAATAAACAACCCCAAAAGTGTATACTGTATAATACATACTTGAATTTCAGTCGTTTTGGGTCCATTTGGCCAAGCAGAAACAAACTTTTCGCAAACTTTATTAAACAAATATTGCGAACAGCCTTCCGAACGCGACGATCGCTCGAAAGAAGACGTAAACATATCGCGTACGATGCATCATGAACACCGCATGCCCACCACGTGGCCGTATGGCCCGGTCCATGCAGCAGCAGAATTGCATCCAGAAAATTCCACGATGTGTAATGTGCGCCGCACCATTTAAAGCATACGTTGTACACCAGTACACAGTCGCCAATTCGCAATCGGGCCGGAAGTGCAAGCCTACATGTCGTACGTACAACGTGTGTATTTGGTGCATGCATTCAAGTTGCGCTCGGTACCGTGGATTTCGGCCGGCTTCAATGCAGATTTTTCGGTAAGAAATGTGACATGTCACGCTGAGCAAGTTATGAAAGATTCTGACTGAATATTCTGTAAGGTTGCCGGCACCAAATCATCGCAAGATTCCCAAACACGCACGTAGATCGAGACCAGAAACTGAATGTATACGTCGGCGCAACATCGTTGTAGCATGTTTTACACACTCCTACATACAGCGCTATGCATCATTTGATCGTGCACATTATCGACACGTGCGTAATATGCCCGTAATATAGCGCTATCATTCATTTTTATGAATCGGAGCTCGGGCAACCGCTAATTTTTTCAAAGCGTTTTCCGGTTTTCAAAAGCTCCGAAAATGCACAGCACTATACTTTGTTCATATGAATCTTAACATTCATCGCTATATCATTGAAATATGAGTGGTCTGATTTTTGAAAGTCTGGCATCAGTTATTCAGTCAGCAAATTGCTAAATGAATAATTGATTTTTAGTTCTTGAAACGTAATCTTCCCAGCAATACACATGCAGTGACATATGTAGCATGGTGGCATGCAGTGGATGGCGTACTTTGTCCATCCTAGGACCTTTACAAAACCACAGGCTTAAGATGTGGCTAGGCTTGTGACTTATTTCCCTACCGCCATTTGAGACCCACCAAACGAAATGAAGGGATTTGGCCACACGACGAAGCCAATCCAGAAAGGTTCCAGCTTCGCCATGTACCCTTACGAAAATATATGTAAGCTTGCCGCAAGCTTGCGTGCAAGCTTGCACGCAAGCTTGTCTGCAAGCTTGCCGCAACCTTGTCTGCAAGCTTGCCGCAAGCTTGCGCGCAACCTTGCGCGCAACCTTGCACGGTTTCAAATATGTAAATTAGGGCAAGCTTACCGCAAGCTTACCGCAAGCTTGCGGCAAGCTTACCGCAAGCTTGCGGCAAGCCTGCGACAAGCATGCAGGCAAGCTTGCGACAAGCCTGCGACAAGCTTGCGGCAAGCTTGCGACAAGCCTGCGGCAAGCTTGCGACAAGCCTGCGGCAAGCATGCAGGCAAGCTTGCGACAAGCTTGCGACAAGCCTGCGACAAGCCTGCGATAAGCTTGCGGCAAGCATGCAGGCAAGCTTGCGACAAGCTTGCAGCAAGCATGCAGGTAAGCTTACCTCAACATCATACATAATTTGCAGGGCCGTAAACAGGTGGAGAAAATACTCTATAAAGATTTTAACTGCAATGAAACTCTGGGCAATTTTATTATAATAAAGTTTTCAACAAATTTATTGAAGCACTTGTTCACATTTACAGGGATATGAGTGGCCACACGAACAAAAAATCTAAAAACACCAAGGAAAACGCTGAAATTGTTTGTACTTTTGTACTGAACTTTTGTACACAGCAGGTATATAAAAAACCTTAAATTCTTAAATTCTTAAAACCTTAACCTCACAAACTCTGTGAATGGGGGGTAGGCGTCCTGGCCATGGTAGCTGCCTCCAGAAGTCAATATTGTCCAGCCATTTGGTCTCAAGATTGAATGGCAACTTCTCGATAAGGTGTTGCGTTCTCGCTGGCATAGTCGAGCACTCCCAGGCTACATGTAGGTATGGTGGCTAGTGCTGCATGGACTTTCTCCAGAAAATCAGAGAAATCTCTTAGATCTTGTGAGTTGAGAAATATCTGCATGTGTTCACTCTTGTTGGCGGTGATATCTGTTGAGTGCGATGTCACAGAAGTGTAGTCATCTGACGTTTCTGCATCTATTGCCTACATAACTGCCCGTGTCTCACTCTCAGCCAGTTGCTTCTCGAGCTGTAGTTATTCCAGCTTTTTACACCTCTCTATCCTCATTGCTTCAACCTGGCCTTGGTGGTCTCCTGCAACTCCTCTAGCTTTACTTGCTTCAGCTGTGCCTCTTACTTGGCTAGCTCCAGCTTCTTCTGTCTTGCCAAGCTACTCATCAAAGTTATGGAACTGCCATGACTGCGATGACTGTGGGTCGAGGACTTTCGGTCCGACGAACTTCTGTGTTGACTAGTTACATCCACCCACGTCCACAGAAAGGTCCTTTCAAAAAGATGTAGGCCTACATTCTCAACCAATGTACCACCGAATGACGAAACAGGGAGTCACTTGACTGTAGTGGCACATGTGATTCAGATAACTATCTGTAATATAATAATACAGAAGAGAAAAAAACAATAAGACAACTTGTCTTCGTGTACATAACAAATGCAAATTTCCACAATACATTTACACATAAAAAACTCAAAGACAAAGTATCCAAACAAAAGTATGGCTAAAATCACTTGAAATAATGGTCAAAACATGGCCAAAACTATAATCAAAGTTACTATCAAACAATAAAGAAATATAAAGAAAAGTTAGCTTACCAAATTGTGGTCTCTAAATGGTCTCAAACAGGGTTAATTAGGAAGAAGAAAACGTTGACTTTGTTATAACAGTGTACTGTGCTGACAAAATGGCTACTTGTACACATGTGGCATACCAGAGGTCATAGTGTGGTCACTTGACACCTGTGACATTCCTAAGATAAGTTTGTTTACATTAACTGTCTAATCCTCTTGTGCACAGGTCTATGGGAAGAAAACACTGTGCTGGCTAAAACAATGAATATGCATATGACCTGAGCAAGCTCTTTCAATGAAAGACCTAAAGGAAAAATCTTCAAAAATAATACAAAGCCTATAAATGAATGACTAATAATCCTAACTAATAATAAATAGTGTTGAATACAATAACAAGGCACTTGGCAATTTAAAACACACAAAAAAAGGACATCCAAAGGTTTGGCAAATCATGAATTATATATTGTAATACTGAACCCTTGCTTTATGCAGCCTGCTGCAGTGACTTGCATTCCTCCATGGACATACAGATCAGTAAATTATGTGTAGCTAGAGCTTAAACAATTTTCTCTAAATCCTGTGACAACAGAATTTGGGACACTCTTCAAAATACATTAACTTAACTTTTCATTGGCACTAATTATTTCTGTGCATGTTTGCAGGGCTCTAATTGATGGTGTTAAAAACTTAAAGTGCCAGGTTGAACAGGAAGGAAATTAGCAGAACTCTTGATTAATTAAGTGGCCAGGTTGATCATATCTAAACTTGAATGAACCAAATCCTGCTTTTTAATTTTAACTCCTTGCTTTTTTTGTCTGGGAAAACTTTCAAAATCAAACTTAATTCATTATCAAAGTAATTAAACAAAAAGGGGTGTTTGATAATTCTGCCTGGTTGGGGCACGGTCTATTACCACTCAAAATATGTAACATATCTTTACAAGTACATGCATGTATATGTTCATAAGCTTATGCACATGTAATATTGGAAGTACTTTTGCAAGCTCATCACAATATTGCACATTTATGCGCAAGCTTCCTGCAAGCTAACCGTTTCATGTGCAAGCTTGCCGCAAGCTTGCAAATTCATGCGCAAGCTTGCCGCAAGCTTGCAAATTCATGCGCAAGCTTGCACATTTATGCGCAAGCTTCCTGCAAGCTAACCGTTTCATGTGCAAGCTTGCCGCAAGCTTGCAAATTCATGCGCAAGCTAACTGTTTCATGTGCAAGCTTGACGCAAGCTTGTGCAAGCTTGCTGCAAGCTCCAGAATATTTGGGCAAGCTTGCGTCATTCCCATACAAGCCTTGCACGCTTACTGCAAGCTTGCCGCAAGCTTGCAGCAAGCTTGCAAGCGTGTATTTTGCTTGCGAGTAGATTGCGTGCAAAAGCGCAGTCTCATACAAGCTTGCCGCAAGCCTGTTAAGCTTGCGGCAATCTAATTACGAGCTTGCGGCAAGCTTGCCGCAAGCTTACATTTTTGTGAGGGTATCTCAAGCCCTTCGTTTCATTTAGAACACAAAATGGTGGTAGCAAAATAAATCCTTAGCCTAGCCACAAGCCTCATTTCGTAGAGGCCCGTACATGTAGATGCCATTAAGAAAAAAATGTACATTGTAATTTTATAACTCACCAGTTTGGCATTTTGGATCATTAATGTTACGTGTACATCATTTAGATGATAGGCAAAATCTATGGGTTGGGGAAACTGTGGTATACTTCACCCTTAATATAGTTTACTCAACCAACACACTCATCACTTCGTGAATTTATTGCGTTAACTTTATTCCATATGACGAGGTGCACAAACATGCAATGACATTGTACACTTAATAAATGCTTACTAGTACTACATGCATGTCATGCATGCCGAATTTCATTCTTAAAGGTAATAGGCCTACATGTATCATACTTTGGTTTTTGTCAGAGAAATGCAGATTCATGGGCAAAAATATCAAGGAAAATAAAATGTACATTAACAGTGATCTGTGAAATTCACAGTCCCATACGGTGAAAAACGGCCACGATATTAAAAAAAAAATATTTTCACCATTATTTTTGATCTGAAAGATCACAATTGTTTTTGGTCAATTGGTTTTACTCTTTTCTGGATAAATACAGCATTTCAGGCAGAAAATGTTTAACAGTACAAATATATGTTTCTACCATCACTACCATCACCACCTCTATTCCCTGTAAGTTATCGGTAAATCTGTGATTTCTGTTTCGGTATGCTACCAAAATACATGTATGGTCTAGTACCTTTAAAGGTAATCAAGAAACTTCCTTGTAAATATTTAGTGCAGCTCCATGACATTGCAATGCATTCATCCTTCCATTTACAGTACTAACCTTGTATCATGTGTGTAAATGAAACTACAGGACCTAGCTATCACGATCGGCGTCAAATTCCTCTTCAGTTTAAAGCGTTCTCCCATTGCTGAAAATCAAATCAGCTTCATCCATTTGTGTAAATCTAATAGAGGGACAGTATTAAGTTATCGACGCTGGGATGTAGACTAGGTCAGTGCTACTCTATGTACTTGTACTTGTATGACCTAGCTTGCCCATAGTACATTATGCAGATAAATAGGCTATATAGTGCAAAGGATACATGTAGGCCTACACAAATAAAAACCAAATGCTACAAAATGTACCCCTATCACAGCTGGTTAAAGGTACTATCATACTTTGGTAGCATACCGAAACAGAAATGTTCAAAGATTTACCTGTAACTTACAGGGTATAAAGATGGTGATGGTAGAAACATACTGTTAACATTTTTCTGCCTGAAATGCTGTATTTATCCAGAAAAGAGTAAAACCAGTGGCCAAAATTATTTTTGATCTTTTAAAGATCAAAAATAAAAGAGAAAAGACTTAAGAAATGTTGTGGCCGTTTTTCACTGTTTTCTCAAAAAGTGGGCATCGTACGGGACTGAATTTTTCACAGATGACTGTTACTGTATCTTTCTTGATATTTTTGACCATGAATCTGTATTTCTTTGACAAAAACCAAAGTATGATATTACCTTTAAAAGCCACCGTGAAGGTTTGACATTTTTGAAGTCATTAATCCAAGTTGGTAATTAATTGCACTCGGATAAATCTTGGCATGAAGCACGTTAGGAAGGATACCGTGGGATGGACGTGGGTGTTGTGATGACTGTGTCATAGTCTCATTCAGTATATTGGGATCTAGGCCAGATTTGATTAACTCAAAGGTGCTACTAGCATTTAGCTCTCTAAATGATAATGACTTACAGAGGATACAAAGTGTATGTGTACACATGTACATGGTACAGTGCATGTACATCTGACATCTGTACATGTATACACATGTACATTGAGAAACATGTACATGTCAGGGTTGATAAAAATCATGATTTTTATAAAAAAATCAAAAAAATCGGATTTATTTGATTTAAATCAGATTTTTTTTATTTAAATCAATTTTTTTGATTTAAATTAAAATCTTAATTGTTTTTACGTAATTACATTTTACTATCATAACATTTTGCTTAAAAAAACCCATAAATGATGCCAAATTGCATCTTCTTGTCGCTTGGGCATTTTGGTCATTAAAATGTAGCAAAAAATCCAAAGCAACAAAAAACAGAAAATGTTACTGACTGTCACTACAGGCATACTCTATTGCTTCCTTGCTGATGGGATGTTTAAATGACCACATTCAAAGATGTTTCATGGCTTGTACATGTACGTACCAGTGGTCCATTTGCATCTCAGTACATGTGTATTAGATGCAGTGATGTACACAAACAAAAGTTAATTCTTTGCAGTTGCATACATATGTACGTATTATTTTACTGTGTAATTCTATTCATTGTATAGATACTTGTAAATTACAAGTAATGCTGTACACATACATTGTACTTTGCTTCAGGATACTGCCTCATTTTTCATACATGTGTGTATACATGTACGTGCATCCGTATTTTGTACAGTAAAATTTCATTGTAAAAACACTACATAAACTGCTTTAAGACTCCCTGTTATAGTGGAGAAACTAAGCCAAAAGTTAATGCAAGTGTTCTTTCAGTAAGATATTCTGATTTTCGTAGAAAAAAATCATGAAATAATGAAAAAAATCATGATTGATTTTTATGAGCGATTTTTTTGATTTTTTTCCACTGATTTAAATCATGATTTAAATCAATGATTTAAATCGAGTGATTTAAATCAAACAACCCTGGTACATGTACATACATGTATAAGCCTACTTGATGTATTGGTTGTACAGCAAACTGTACATGTCGTTTGTATTGCAGCCTGCTGGCATGAAAAGTTCATGTAGAAGAATACGCTGTATTTTATAGAAAACATTTCTTATATGTACCAGCTGAGATTTCTCAGATTAAAATCCGATTTCACATTTTTTTGTTTTGGATTTCATTTTTTTTTTCCTCACAGGCTATGTATAAAAGTATAGGAGATTTTCAGATTTCAGATTTGTTATGCTCCCTGTCAGCTGTTTTCAGACATTTTTATCATTGGTCAATCTCATCCCTGATGTACATGTATCGAGCTATAGGAACAGACATACAGTACAATCACACTATTTCATCGAGTCATAGGCCTACCGGTATTCATGCTTGTGCAAAATAGTCTACAACTTTTTGTATATATGTTGTATTGTACATGTAGGCCTTGTACATGTGTAGTTCTATAGTCCACATGTATGTACACGATGCCATAGAAACATGGATTTGTGTATACCTGTGCTGCTTCACTGGCTATAAATAGATCTCTCTGCAGATTGTCATATACAATAGTACATCAGTGTACAATGGAAACTCAGTCAAGTGTTTATCAGAGTGCAGGGATTCAATTTATGACCCTATAGATAATCATACGCTTAATGGCTACCTAGCTCTACATGTAAATACCACACTTTAAAATATCCTGTTATACACATTAAGTTCAAATCTCAAAGTGCTTCACGATATGAGGTCTGATGGTTGTCATATTGACATACACTGTATACGAATTCAACACAGACACAGTTATGCATACAATGTACATGTAATAAAATAAGGAATTAGGAAGTATTTCAAATGCATGTATGAAGGGAAAACATTTTCTTGGAAACAATGGAAACATTTATAATTGAACAAATCTGCCGAATTAGCAAGATAATTCTATCACAAGAAGTATTGAACTTGTACTGTTGTAGCCATGGTTATTGCTCTGTGTACTGTATGAATGTAAATCTGTATAGTGTTTGCTTTCTTCAGAGGTACTGTTATGATCCAAGCATGATACCAATATCAATCAACATAATTTAAAATGTTGAATAATTATTTGATTTCCTTGTATTACAGTTGTGGGTGAGCTGTCCGACCACATACAGAGCATGTTTCTTCTACTTAGGCATGAGGACCGTATGACACTGGTAAGACTCAGCAACAATACATAAACGATGTTGTAATCGGAAATCAAAATGCCATGGTCACACTTTCACTTTAAGCTTTGCCGCAAGAGCCACGTTAGACAGTTCTTCGAAAGAAAAATGTACAGTCATCGCATTACGGCTCCGGGCTCGTGACGTCACATTCATATGCCTTGAGTACCAGGATGTTCGGACAAACAAGCCTTGTACCTATGGCTTTGAAAATGGTGTTAACTCAACCGTTCATAAAAATACATTTCACAAAAAGTGATATTCCTGTTGCAAATTTAGACACTTCCAATTTGAGCGACTTTTTGCATACAAAATTTGCAGCAAATACTCTTACGAGGCCTTACACCATACATGTAATGCTTTACAACGTTGTCTGAAAATCTGGGTAACTATAGCTTTCGCTATGACAAGGCTAGCTTTTCCTGCATTAAACAATAAGGTAAATGCCACAGTAAGGGACAAGGCTGAATTTACGTGGCAACATTTTGAACGTTTCGAAAATTCCCAGTCACCTTCCTGTAAGCATCACGTTAACTCCATAACGATATCCTTAATTGGCCTAGTGTGGCCATTATGCCGAGGCTTAATGTGAAAGTGTGACCCTGGATGTGAAGTTTTATAGACTTTTATACTGATTGAACCTTTGCGTGGAGGAAACGATGACTAAAAAAAATACACTTGCTAGGGAGCAGTGTTTGAATATTCCCTTTCGAGAAAAGGAGCGTGTTCATTGACATGCAGACAAATTCCAAACAATAGCTAGTATACTCAAGATTATTTCTCCCGATGACAGCTAAGACCATGTCCCAAATTTCTGGCTGCGGCTGCAAATTACACACGCACCTATGGCAGCCACTAGCCATTGACTGCAGCCATTTCCATAGACACGGGTGTTGTTTGCAGTCGTGGCTAGAGATTTGGGACACGACCTTAGATTATATGAGCTAAAACATCAAGTTCTTACATGCAAACTCTCATGTATCAGATCTTTTCTTTTCAGAACCACTCTTCGTCCCAGAAAAGATTACATTTCACATGTTTACATATCGGCAGTAACATACATGTACACATAGTACATACAGTGTACTTGTACTCCTTGCAAAAGCTGGACAGCAAATTTGATTTTTCTCACAAGATGGTCACAAGCCGTATCCTCTTTAAGTGATCCCCCATGTACTGTTCCCAGGTTGCAGCATTGCTGCGTGTATCGATGAAAAGATCCCTGGGATATTGTAGTGCGTGGTTTCATGGCTTCTGGCTGCCAAACGAACAAAGATAATTGAGTATTAGGACACCACCAACATACATGTATGGCTGGATAGCTGAGTTGGTAGAGTGCCTGTACGGTATTCAGGAGGTCACTGTTTCGAATCCCTCTCCAGTCAATTATTCTTTGTTCACTTTTCAATGACTTAAAAATTCAGTCAGTTCCCTTGTGGTTGGTTATTTGATGATTAAGATGGTTTTTTTTGGTTTTTGTCTTAAATCTTTCAAGGCTGTCAGGCTGGAGAGTATGTACGGAGAGCGTATCCGTTACATCATCCTCGTCACTTGCAACGGTATCCAGGATACGGAGGAAAGCATCATCCTGGGTGTGGATATCATGACAAATACTGCCACCATTGGCCTAGTCCTGCCAATCTGGTGTGAGACAACAACCCAACTGGATGGAGATGGGTACGTCGTGCGGCATTTCTTGCTGCATGTACAATGCATAAATGCCTTTTCAAAACAGAGGCTCGGGCTCGGGCTCGGGCTCAGGCACAGGCTCAGTCTCAGACACAGGCTCCAGCGCCATTTAATGTGAATCCATTCTAAAATAACTGTTATAAAAAGAGAGGCTTTTGGCTGCGGTTCAGAAGTAGATTCTCTGGTTTAAAAAAGAAAAAAGAGTTTCGGCTTCAACAAAAAATCGAAACCTATATTTTCAGCATATGGATGACGGAGCCTGAGCCTGAGACTAAGCCTCCGTTTCAAAAAGGCCCCTAATGTCTGCGTGCACGTGATGTCAGTCATATGGCTATATTATGTGTTGAATTTACTACTCAGTGTACAAGTGTAGTTAAATGGTTACCTTATCTTCTTGTCCGTAATGTTTCCTGTCTTTGTTCGGCTGTGCATGTCCTCTCTGTTTCCCTCTTTCATTTTGTTGTTGAGTTCCTGTACGGGGCAGAATAATATTGAATTAACCTTTAGATACACAGAGCTTCATAGGCAGTTTATTCCCACAGACGTTCTGTCTGCATTTGCTTCATTATAAGAATGGTTTTAACCTACATGTGAACTACAAACTCACACGTACAGGTTTATAGCATTTACATGATTACTGTGCATGATACATGTACATGATTCCGTAAATGTTATATTCATGTACCGTAAAGGTACACTTTCATCACACTCTTCATGCTCTTGGGCCCTTTTCCCAAATCTCGGCTCAGCTCCGGCTCTGGCTCCGGCCTTATCATCCGTATGCTGAAAATATAGGTTGTTGTTTTTCATTGAAGCTGAAGCTCTGTTTTCTTGTTCAAACCAGAGAATCAACTTCCGAACCGCAGCCAAAAGCCTCTATTTTGATACCTGTTAAATTATATAATGAATTCACAAAATGGAGCCGGAGCCTGAGTTGGAGCAGAGGTTTGGAAAAGGGCCTAAGTATCTAAAAATGCAGTCTTGCCAAAAATACATCACAATTACAGGAGTCCTGATTCTGAACACAGGCATGCAACTTTCCCTCGGATCTGCTGATTTCCTCTTTTTCACTTCACTCTTATGCCATTGAAAAGTCAAAATCACTGTACAAAATGTGATAAAAGATTGGAATATCCTCGTTTTTTGTTAAGTCCAAGTTGCATGCCAGTAAACACCCATACTTGCTCTCGAATTGAACTTTCAGTGGGTTAATAGCACTTTACATAACCTTTCACAATTGATCATATAACACAGACTGTGTTATCTCTACCCACGTATCCTTCGTGCTCAACTTCCTTCCTTCATGAACATCCTACTCAAACAGTCATAAAATGAAACAAACTCTGTGCATACAATACAATTTGCTGTAACTCTGTATCGTAGTAAACAGGGTGTTATTGTCATTTTATGTCTGTGTGCGTTTTGCAGCACGCAAACAATATCAACTTTCATTTTTCTGCACAAACTTTTCCGTTTACGTTTTTGTTTTTTGTGTGTGCCAATGAACACTCTCCGAACAGCAGAATTGAATCGCTCCCATTTACATGTACATGTAATCCTGAATCAGTTTCCTGGGTTGAATTTTATAGTGAACGTCCCTTATGTAAAATGCTTCTCATTGGGACAAACAAGTAACTTGGAAATTCCCTCTTTTTTTTTAGTTAATTCCAAATATGAGTTTCATGAAAACCTAAGGGTGACCTATACACCGTTAGAATTTCCCTATGGAGGCATATTCAACCTACATTATGAGTTCACTCATACCTGGGTGCTAGTGTACCAGCATATAACTTGCGTTGACCAATCCCCTGGGCATGTTGAAGTAGTTGGTCATGGCATTTCATTGTCATTAAAAGACATCAGAATTCTGAAGAATAACTCATTTACATTCATTACGGTAATTGAATAAAATGGATTACAAATCGTGATGTGTATTCAGTATACATTATACTGAATATACTGAATTTTATTTCCTTATAAATATATATTTAGAACTTTTCTACATGCATGTGAAATGAGAATGTTAAGAGTATACAATACCATATAGTATGTGTGGATAGCCAGACTGTTTGATCATTTACATGTAATATCTTTCTTTCTCACAGGGGTTTCAATATCTGCACCAAGAATCAGACCCACACATTCAAACCAGTGTCAGTGCAAGCTCTATGGTAAGTAATATACATGTAGCATCTGTATTCCAATATTAGGTTCATTCATTGATGGATTTTTGTTATTAACCCTAACCTTAACCCAACAATACAAGAGCTGCTTACCACACATTACCACAGTCTCCACATGGGAACTGGATCATAAACCATTGCATTGTGGTATTCAGGATACCACACTTAGTACAGGAAAAAACACACGAGTGGTACACTGTGGTATGCAGGTGGATAAGGGTTAAGGCACTACATTATGTACTTATGATTGCGGGTGAACCACATAAGTGAGTAAGGGTCATTTGAGAGAAACAAAAGTTTGAAGTTCTGATAGTTTGGATTCATAGACGGATTCATAAAATGCAACAGTGGACACAACTACACAAATTTCTTTTCATGAATAAACTCTGCTATTAAACCCATCCCTAGGGTCGATTTCACAAAGCCCTACGATTGATCGTACATGTAACTCAAGTTACAAAGAATAACCTATCGTATCCTACTTAGGGCTGCAATGCATCATAAGTCCTACGATTGATAGTAAGTTACGATGAGTTTGGTGAAATTTACCCCAGGTGTGATAACCATAACTCATAGTACGTGTTCATAGTCAAGTATTTTCATTTCTGTCATTGCAGGTCAGCTATGCAAGCCATTCATGGTGGGATCACCACAGCCCGAGCTAATAACTACTTCCCCGGAGGTCTGCATCTGACATGGATCGGCTACTACGAGTCCAGAATCAATTCCAGTACGTCACGTGTTAAAGAATGGCAGCTCATGCCGGAGCTGGAAGTCACCAAGCCTCATGCCTTCACCCCTACGTACTCTGAAGAGTAAGTACGGTCACTTTAACTTTCAGTCAGTGCCGTAGGATTTCATATAAGCTAAATGTTGTGTGAATTCTATACAATATTATTTCATTCAATGGGAGACTTTTGAGACGTTGGCGGCAGCAGACTGAAGTCTCTTTTTTGCTAGCTCTGAGCATGCGTGCGTAATTGTGAGCATGCCTGTGTTGTTGTGCGCTTGTGCTATCAAGTTGAAGCCCAAGCTCCAAAGTCTCCCATTTTACGCCAAAATTGCATTTGGTTAACCCTAACCTAAGACAAGAGCTGTTTACCACACATTACCATAGTCTCCACAGGAGGACTGGATCATAAACCATGCATTACCACACAAACCACACTGTGGTGTATTGTGATATGCAGGATACCACACTTACCATAGGAAAAACCACATGTGGTAAACTGTGGTAAGAAGATGGCCTAGGGTTGAATTAAATACATCATAGTGCATTTGCCCAGCATTTCATATCCATTCATGGAAACAGGACTAAATGAAGATAACCTCTCCAGCAAAATACATCGTCCTTCTCCCTGTTGTCCACAGTAGAAGAAGAACAAAAGTTCAAAAAGTGAATTTTACTTTCTTTTTTTGTTTTCTTCCAGTGGTCATTATTATCCCAGCGATCGTGAATTAACAGAACAGCTGATCTTTGTCAAGATCAAGGACATTATGGCATCAGCTGATCTTGATACAATCACTAGCAGAGAGGTAGGTTGTACGCTCAAATCATACAAACAACAATTGCTGTCTAGATTTCATTGGTTTAGTTAGTTTTCCTACTTTAAAGGTACTGTCATATTTTGGTAGCATACCAAAACAGGAACTTTCACAGATTTATGTATAACTTACAGGGTATAAAGATGGACCTGGTACAAACATGCCATTAAATTGTTCTGCCTGAAATGCTGTTTTGTATCCAGAAATGAGTAAAACAAGAGATGGAAAACAGTTTTGATCTCCGAGATCAAAACCTCACATTTGCAATTAGCTTACAGTTTTGCATAACAATTGCAATGGTTCGGTGTTTTCTACTGTTTCCAATGATCCATTGAACTTAACATTTTACAGGTTTGTTTTCATTTCAAGATAAATCAAATTATGAACAGACCCCGCTGTTTTATCAACTTTACCAAAGTATGTTGATGTATGGCTTGATGATATTGTTCCTGCTCCTCCAGGTTCGGCTGAAGTTAGAAGCAGCATTGGGAAAGAGTCTCCGGGATTACAGGCATTACTTGGATGAGCAGTTGATCACATACATGAGGCAGATGGATTCTGCTTCAATGATATTTGATCATATCTACCTAGTAAGTACTGTACTCATTTATACATCACATACATGTTGGTGGCTTAACTAGGGTCACATTTCTGTGGGGGCACGCGGGGTTACACACGTTTCACAACTACACAGCTTTCTACAGTTTAAGATAACAGCATCATTATTTGGGAACATCTTTAATCTTTCAGGGTTCAGAGTGGAACGCATCTCACCTGGAGGAACTGGAGAGGAATGGGTAAGATACGTATGACTGTCATTTATACAAAGATGTGATCGCATGAGGTATACTTAGCCAGTATTCATGCATTACATTATACCTTTATACATTTTGGGACGTTGACATAAAGTCTAGCCATATTGCCACTTTGTGGGATATGTGACGAGATGTGGCTATTCCATAGCAGCTACGGCTGCTATGTAGCAGTACTTGGTAGGTAGTTAGGAGGTCTGTACAATGCTTAATACAGTGATACACAGGAAGTTCACAGGGAAGTTAGTAAATGTGAAAGTAAACCCATAAAGCTCCTGAGAGAGTCAAACAAGGTCATCATCTCCAAATTGCATCTGTATTGCGAGTCATTTGGGTCCTCAGTTTTCACTCACTACATTAATTCTTAATGTCATCAAAAATACAAGTAATAAACTAGTGCAAACTGCTCATCAGCCAAAATAATGACCTGAAATTTATAAAATGCTTGGAGTTGGGAGGGCCTTCTATAAAAATCCTGGTAGGATCGAAACGCATCAGGCCCTCCTAACTCTATTAAAAAGCATGTCATAAAAATCACTTGAACAATAGAAAATATCAACAAGTTCAACAAATCTGAGGATAGTTCTAATAAAGGCATTGTATATAAATGGTACGTTTTACGAGAGAGTAATATGCATTTACCTACTGTATGTGTGTCCTTATTTGTTTTCACAGTGTTGGGTACATCCTGAATGTTACCATGGAAATAGACAATTTCTACCCAAATCGCTTCATATATCACAACGTACGGCTGTATGACATAGAGAGCTCCGAGCTGCTCAAGTACTGGGATGAAACCTACAAATTCCTCTCTAAAGCAAAGTAAGCAACATCATCAATGATTTGGTTAAGGACCAACGGTGAACGTTGATGTAAAATCAGCCATTAAAATATAGAAAACTAACTAGAGCGGGATTTGAACCTGTAACCTCCAGAACACCGTACTAGTGCTCCTCTAACTGAGCTATCCAGCCCTATGTTGGTGGTGCCCCTAATAGTCGATTATCTTTGTTCGTTTGGCAGTCAGAAGCCATAAAACCAAATATCGCTGTAAGATTTATCCCAAGAATCATTTCTTGGTACATGTACTTTGTAGCATCAGCAATGCTGCAAACCATGTTATATTGTCTATCCACCGTACAAACCGTCAAACTGTATTAGGTCCCAATACTCCATACCTTTCAAGACGGAGAATGTGATTGAAATGTTTGAAAATTGTTTGTGTTTTTGACAGGGAAAAGGGCTCCAAGGCTTTGGTACACTGTAAGATGGGAATCAGTAGATCAGCAGCCACTGTAAGTTACCTGTTACTGTGTACTTTGTCCGTATCCTTCTATGTACATTTATATACCAAAGGCTTGGAGTTAGGCCTGACGTTCGATCCCAGCAGCATCTTTCTCAAATGTTACTAGGATCCCAGTGCTTGGATCAAAGCTTCAGGCCTGTCTAGCTCCAAGCATTTTATGAATTTCGGATCATTATTTTGGTTGATGAGCAGTTTGCAGCTGTTTATTACTTGTACACCTATCTACCATGATAAGACTATTTGTCAACCTGCAGATTCCAACCTGTAAATCTGATTTTACAGGTTGGAATCTGTCTTTGTTGGGAAGTACTGGAGGAAATTACCAAGCATACAAAGATCAAATATTTTTGCAAGGGGAGATCAAATCTAGTTATTCTTACGTACAGTACCAGGTCATTCTAGAGATTGTGCGATTGAGTCTAGCCATGAGCTAGTGGTGCTTGCATCCTTGGGCAAGATGCTTTGTCACATATTGCTTCTCTTCACCCAGGAGTAAATGGGTACCTGTGAGGGTAGAGATGGCTGTGTGCTTGATAAGCCTCTGTGTGCCTTAAAGCAGCTGGGGCAGTATACTACCACTCCCTGGGAGTTGAGATGGTTTCAGGAATGCAAATGTAGCCCTGCGACCACTTCTACTTCTATGCTAATACTCTTCAAAGCCTGTTCAGCATCTAGATGAGGCTACTTAGTGATAACAATACGTTCCTTTGCACGGCATACAAGATACTGGCCCTCAACAAGAGCTGTGCTATGAATATGTCATTAAAAATGGCCATAAGTAATAACCACGATTGACTTTCTTTGTTTTAGGTTATTGCCTATGCCATGAAAGAATACAATTGGCCGTTGGAGAAAGCCAGGGACTTTGTGTCCAGGAAACGGAAATGTGTCAACCCAAATGATGGATTCTTACAACAACTCCAGGTGTACGAAGGCATGCTTGATGCAAGGTAAGGTTCAATATTTAAATCAGGAGAAAGATTGAGATTCAAGTACTCAAGTGAAATATAACTTCATTTGTGTGGATTGCATCTGATTGATTGTATTTGACTTTCATTTAATTTGTATGCAGTCGGCAGAGGCACAACAAGTTGTGGCGAAGCAAGTCGGAGAGTTCCCTTGCCAGCTCGACAGAATGCAGCCAAGAAACCATCGAGCCATCCTCCAGCACCGAAGATATAACAGACGGTACTCCTATCATAACAGGCACAACTCCTCAAACGATCGCTCCCAAGACCACGTTACCCTCGCCGGGTCTTGCGCCTCACACGGGCCATGCCAGACGACGCTCCTGGTCTCCCAAAGACTCTGTGGCAGAAGCTCACTTCCCCAGCAACGTTCACAACGTACCGTGCAAGGACAGAAAGGGCAGCCTCTTCAAAGGGGTCGCGGATGTAGACTTCATGATGCTTGACTCGGACGAATGCCAGGACATACAGATCATCGTGCCGGAGATCATGAGTCCAACAAGTCCGACGCTGAGCGTTCCCCCAGAATCAATCGTGCTGCATCACCCTGATGATTCTGAAACAGCTACACTGATGATGGACATTGAAGGAACGTCCAGGCCATCGGAAGGTGATGAGGATGATCCCCCAGTACTAAAACAAGTCACAATGATGTCTACTTTAACCGTCGGGGAATCACCGAGTGGCTTCAAAGATGGAATCGCTGAAATGACGAGTTCACCTCAGGAGCAGGACGGACAGAACATGGAGGCATCATCCTCCTCCACTGATGTGTGTGAGATGAGTGAAGACAGTGAACTCAACACGAATAACAACAGTGCTACTGGGATTGAATCCTCTGAACCCATCGATGATGTCCCACCGCCAGAAGGGACTGTCAAACTGCGTGTCTCCTCGTTTGAAAATCATCAGTTGGGACCGGAAAATGATGAGAATCCGGAGGTGAAGAGACAGGAGGAGTGCATCAGTACTGAGGAAGGGGTCCACGTAGAGCCGGAGATTCCTGTCAGCTCTGGAACGGTGCTGAAACAGAAACAGGATATCGAGGATCGAATCAAAGCAAAGGCTGCCGAGAACGAGAGTCCCCCATTGACAAGATCGGGGAAGTTTCCCTCCGACACAGTGCCACCCACCAGTGATAGTACTACCAGCAAGACTGATGACACTGTTAGTACTGATCAGCAGCAGCCCAATGTTGCTGAACCTCACAACTTCACCAAGCCGGAGACAAACGTTTCCCCAACAGCTCCATCTCCTCTGCCAAATGCCTGCCTTCAACAAGAAACATCTTCCTCGGCTAGTCCGACATTGCAAGCTCTCGAAAAGGGACGTGTGAAAAAAATTACAGAACAGCTGCTGTCTCAGAAGAGTCCCACCAAGGATTTGGAGTCGGGCGACCAGCAGGTGACTGCGGAGAGGAAAGACGAGACTGATGACAGTGTGTACTCCCCACCAAGTTCTCCCATCAAATTTGCGCTGCCTGATGACAAGTCTTCCCAAAACATTTCTACATTTTCGTTGAAAATAGAACCAACCATTGTAATCCCATCTCAGTTTGTCCAGGACGACACGTCACAACCACAATCTTCATCGGAGGAATCAGCCGCAAGTCCTTCTAAGGAAGCCTTCGTCAAAACATACTTTGGCGAGGAGATTCCTTTAGAGCCTGGAACTGTTAAGCGACAGACCATCGATTTTGAGCAGCTCTCCTCCAGCACTCTCCATGAGGAATCCGAGAACAAGAAAGAATCCGACAGCAAGAAGGATACTCCCGAAGTTATGCAGATACCTCCCGAGAGCTCCTATGCGGAAGACATGGTTGTCATCATTAGAGATAGCACCACGAACGCCAAGAGAAAGTTTGAAGAGGAGGGAAGTCAGCATAAGTATGCCAAAATGGATCAGATGGAAGCAGAGAAAGAAAGCGCTGTGTGTGAAGAGGATTCGTGCTGTGTGGAAGACGACAATCAGGATGCGTCAGGAATCAACTCCGCTTACCCTGAAGAAGGTATCTCCTCCTGGAAGGTCGGGGATGTCCGGAAGCACACCCAGCAGTTTGAGGGTTTAACAACAGCAGAGTTGACAGGTAGGAGCTAGAAATACGTCTGCTTTGAAACATTTAGTTTTTGAGAAAGATCCTGCTTGGATCGAAATGCGTCAGGACCTCCTAACTCCAAGCAATTATAATAACTGTTGAAACCCTATCTGCCTCCTCTTTTGGAACAATTAAAAAAATTTATGCATCCCAAAATATGAAATAACACCTCTCTTTTTCAACCATGTTACAGCCTGAAATAATCAGTGTATGGAAACAAAATGGTTTGTGAGTATCATTCTGGTGTTGGACATTGTCACATTGATTTGGAAATGTTGTCTTGCTCCCAATTTTACCTGACCTGTAGACCCATCAGTGAAACCTGTTGCAGTTGAAGACGCTTCATGTTCCAAGCCCACCATTGATGAAAGGGGTGAGATAGAGCAAGTCGCCTCCACGCCAGCGGGTCCAGGTTTGTCAGACGGAGATAGTTCTTCCACGAGTAGTGGCCACATAGCTGAAGATGTAGATCATGGTAGTGAGTAGATTCATAGCTATTTGTCCATAGATCTGCCAGCATTTTCAAAAGTTTTGTGATTGTATTTTTTGTTGTGTATCATTTCCTACTGACATCTTCTTGTAAGTTGTTTCATGTGTTTATTCCTGTTTTGTTTAGTTCTGTTGTTCCATGTTGTTCACTTTCATCCATTTATGTGTATCTTCACTTGTACTTGCTTGTCCTTTTGTCATTTAGCCTTTGACATGTTTGTGAAAGATCCTGCTAGGATCAAAACATTATCAGGTCCTCCTAACTCTACATCAGAAGTTTTATTTGAAAGAAAAAATATTATTTTTCAATAGTTGGATGGTCTCTGAGTTGGACGGTTAAAAAATAAAGAAATAAAAAAATATATGCCTTGTGCTTTTGAAAGCAACATTCCAATTGGTGAATATGTCCAGTCCCAAATGTATTTCATTGCTTTCCATTCACCAATCATGAATGCCGTAGCTTACAAGATCACAACGTGTCACCTTGTGTCAGTGTAGTCTGCTCTCACAGCATATGAACTAGGAATGTTTTTTGGGGGGCGGGGGAATGTACAAATAATCAAAACTCATATTTTATGGGATAAAAAAACGTATGGTTATATTTTCAACAAAAAATCAGTATGAAATTCGGGAGCAAGTTGGCATACCGTAAATAAAGAACAGAGAAAGTTTGATTAAAAACAAGAATTTTAGCCTTTGAGAAAGATCCTGCTAGGATTGAAACGTGTCAGGCCCTTCTAACTCCGAGCATAAACAACAACAGGATTTGATCTTGATGCAGTCCACAAGTCGTTGGATTTTGTTACATTTTTGGAGATTTCTGGTGAAATTTCTGTTGTTTGCTGCTGTTTTTACAGGGAAGTTTAAAGTACATTGGAGTAGAAAAAAAAGGGGAATTTGTTGTCCAGTTGTGACCTGACAATGAATCAGAAGTACAGTACTATATATTACTTGATTGTTTGTTCATTGATTTGATTTTGTGACTTTCAGGTGAAGCATTAGAAGAGAAGAAACTGAAAGAAGTTGAGAGCATCCGAGAGAGGATAGAGAAACTGGGTCTAGTCAGCCTGAGACGTACCGCCTCCATCGCACGCATATCCAACGAGAGAGGCTCACCGGTGGTATTACGCCGTAGTGACTTCAGCCGTCCAGTCACCATCAAAGGTAACCGCTCGCGCTCAGACTCAGGGACGAAATCCTTAGAGTCGTCTCCGGAGAATCCATCTCAGTTTGGCCAGGGAGAGTTAACAGCGGAGGAGAGACGGAGGAGCGCCCACGCTAAGCTAGTGACTCCCCGACCGGACAGCATGCCTTTACAGTTCTACCTGGAAAAGCCGACATCTGTGGAGATCCGCGACCTGAAATCCGGCGAGGGCGGCGACAGCGCCAAGGGGAACAAGGGAACGGAGACTCAGAAAGATTGTCCGCTCGGTAGCAACAAGAAGAAGCAACAGCATGGCAAGTCACACCCTCTGTCCAAGTTAAACCCAGCTCTTTAGGAAGCACTCTTTCTGAAAACGCTTCCTCGTTGTGTCCGATGCTTTGATGTATCTGTGTGTGACTATTATGTGTGACGTTTTTTGTACGGTTTGACTGTCTAATGGTTCTTGTGTGTGATATTTGTGAGAATGCATTTGAGGAAGTTGTGAGCAGCGTCGACTATGCTACAATAATTATGATGTGTGTTTCTGAAGAAGGTTAGGAATACCTATGGCCTACATGTGGGCTGGGGACTGTAATGAAGATAATCAATCAATCAGTGGGAGCATGCGCCGCGGCAGCGCGTTGCCGCATCTACCTTCGAGCGGTACTCCTTCGGTCTCCTGATAGCCATCCCCCTGACAGCCACGTGGCCCATCCCCATCTCAGCAAAATAACGATCAATCTGATGCAACCACATGTCATGTGGACACCCTATACTGGGCGAGTCTTACCAGTAAGTTCTCTCATAGAGAGAATTCACCTGGCAGGATCACTCGTAGGGAATCTAGCCACATGACCGAACACTCGCATCTGGCGCTCACGTGTCATGCAGGTAATAGGTCTCATCTGACTCTCCCTGAGTAACCTCTCGTTAGACACACGGTCCAACCAGTGGTACCCAAGGATCCTCCTCAGAGACCCAGTACCAAAGATACACTCTACATAATGATTGTAACTAGCCTGCCCTAAGCCAAATGAAATAAGACTTCAACAGCGAGGATTGAATAGGAAGATATAATGTGAAACAAGTTGAATGTGTTTATAAATACTGTGTTTTTTACTGTACACATATCAGGTGTCTATTGGCTACCCGTATTAACTAACTGCATACCATTTGCCAAAGGATAGCAAGTGATATTGTATCATTGCTACTCCATGTACATGTAAATCTTTATCCAGGAATTTGATAAAACGCCACTCGTTGTGGAATTTTGTCATCTTCGCTTAAATTTGCAGATTTCTATAGATGTACAGACTAAGTTATTTTGTGAATAACAGACTTAGCTTTTTCTTTTAATACCTGAAGTAGTTTATATCAACTCAACTTAAACAAATTGCTAAAATTTTTTCAAATATAATAGGCTTTATTTTGTAATTATTGATACATATATTATTTAAAAGAATACTTTCTGAATGCTGGAGTGGTCACCACCTGCTTGAGTATTGTTATTATAGCGTTTTGTAAAACAGTGTGTATATTAATTAACGACAATGTGAATGCGTCTCTGTGTGATGCTGAAAGAGTTTTTTTCTTTTTTAACTCACCTTCGTTTTATTTTTGTCCAGCAGAATAATGGCCACACTTATGTTTAGGGGCCAATTTCACAGAGCTGCTAAGCACCAAAATTTGCTTAAGCACCAAAAACCTTGGTAAATAAAATCAGTATGCCAGGCAAAACATCTTGTGAATGTTATGCTCAGCAAACAATGGCCGAATACAAGTCCAAAGCAGTAAACATCCCACGAAAATTTGATTGGTAATCCTGTTTGATCAAGGAAGGCTTTTCATGCTTAAGCATATTTTGTGTTTAAGCAGCTCTATGAAATTCGCCCCTGTTCGTTGGAGTGATTATATATTTGTACATGTACACATACTGTACATGTGATGATGAGTTTTGTATATATCCACGCATTGTTTTTTATATATCAGAGTAGTGCATACATGCATGGTGCGCTCCTTTTAAACAGCAATCTTCTATTGAAATTTCACCGTGTTCAGATTTCTGCACACGTACAAACAATTAATTCTTCCTTTGTCATAATATTACAATTTGAGTAATGGTTCCGTGTGAAAAAGTATTTTATTTTTTAGGAAAATCAATTGTGAAGGATTTGTTGAGCTGCTTTCAAAGTTGTATTTCTTTTTGGGAAGAATTCCACTGACAGACATTATAGATGAAGGGTTATATCCTAAATAAGAGTTTTTTACTGGACACTAAGTTCAAATGAACTTCGATCTCAATCAGTCAATCAGTGGGAGCATGCACCGCGGCAGCACGTTGCCACATCTACCTTTGAGAGGTACCCCTTCGGTCTCCTGATAGCCAACCCCCAGGCAGCCACGCGACCCATCCCCATCTCAGCAAAATAATCATCCATCTGACGCAACCACGTGTCATGTAGACACCCTATACCGGGCGCGTCCTACTAGTAGGTTCTCTCAAAGAGAGAATCCGCCTGGCAGGATCGCTCGCAGGGAATCTAGCCACATGACCGTAAAGTCGCATCTGACGCTCACGTATCATGCAGGTAATAGGTCTCAAATAACTCTCCCTGAGTTACCTCTTGTAAAACACACGGTCCGACTAGCGGTACTTCAATTTCAGCTATATTAAACTGGGATAACTAGCGATCTGGAAAGTGAGTTTTACGGGGTGTTTGTAACCTACAATGATACACTTCGAATGCAGCGGCAGCCATTTTTTGAATCTCAAAACGCCCTGTCGTGCACCAGTTCAGTCTCATACTTTGTGCACAGGGTGTCAAAGTGATGTCCGTCAGTAGAACTCTTTCCTTCATATTTGTAGGTGAATTTCTTTCAGTAAATTAATCCAAATGTTTAGCGCATTTTCTACTTGGCGTCATCAGTTTTTATCTCTAACATGCTGTTAACACACTATGCTGTTCGTTGTACAATTAGCTGCATTTTTCTGCAAGACAAACCCAATATTTAGCAATATGTGAAGATTCAACTGTTAGTTTGTATTTATTTCCGAATAATTCTTCACACTTTCTTTGAAATACTTCTGAAGAAACGCCTTTTTCAAAGAATCCTTTCTGAACGCATCAGGTATTTTGTGTATACTATTAGGATTGTGCGCAGTAGACATTGCACAACAGTGAGAAGATTTGACCATGTGTAATAAATACAGAATGCCTTTTTTTAAAAGCGCTGGAAATATAAATATGCAATACTGTACAAGTTTATACTAATAATAAAAATGAGATTGTAAAAGGTACTATAAAGAATATGCACAAATAAGGATGCACTGTTATAAATGTGTTTTGTTGATGCAAATTAATCTAGGAATTTTACTTTGTTAGAGGTTATTATTTTAGACGCAAACTATCTTTTCCTTGTGTTAAAGCCTGTGTCAGATTTCATGGAAATGCTTTGTGTGATGCAAAATGGACGTCACAACTGGGAATGCTCGAATTAAAAACTACCAATCTTCAATGATAATCCCATGGGCATACATGGACATTAGTCCACTCTGGTATTAGCTGGTACCCAGACGAAACAGATGAAGATTCGTATTTAGGCGAGTTAGTTTACTATAGAATTCGAAGCTGGGGGTACCAGCTAACTAGAATGGCCGTTCCTGGACCTTAGTCCACTCTGGTATTAGCTGGTACCCAGACCCAACAGATGAAGAGTCGTATTTAGGCGAGTTAGTTTACTATAGAATTCTAAGCTGGGGGTACCAGCTGACTAGAATGGCCGTTCCTGGACCTTAGTCCACTCTGGTATTAGCTGGTACCAAGACCTAACAGATGAAGAGTCATATTTAGATGAGTTAGTTTACTGTAGAAGCTGGGTACCAGCTTAGCAGAGTGGAGGAAGGCCATCCCATAATTGTTCACAGAAATAATGTACACTTAATTTCAATCATTTCAGGTAGAAGTTAAGACAAAAGAATATTAATCATACTCACAGTTTTGCAGCGAGTTCTTCCAAATCAGGTCATCAGCTCACCAGCAACCATAGGGCCTGAAAGCCCCAAGCAGGTCTAGAGCAAAGGCTAGCAATGCTGCAGTTACACGGCTCCTGAAATAACCTTGGCCGAGTCGTAAAAATGTGTGTCTAAACACCAGAGTCTGAATACTCAGGAACAAACATGGCCGACAAACGGTATAGAAACAGCATGGTGGGATATTGGCATGTGCCACTGATGAGCACTCATGATAGAATGAACACTGACCATACACTCCCATGTGCTCACACACCCAACCCACACCCTCCACTAACCCAACACAAAAGAACTCCAACCAAGTAAAGAATCTCTACTGCACCCTGGTCCAAGAATGCAAATCAAAAAAAGAAAACACATTTGCATATGATGCACTAACTTAAAGGTACATGTAACTTCATACTTTGGTTTTTGTCAGAGAAATGGAGATTCATTGGCAAATATATTAAGAAAGATACAGTATCAGTCATCTGTGAAATTCCCAGTCCCAAACAGTGGCCACTTTTTGAGAATACAGTGAAAAACACTCACAGTATTTTCAAATATATTTACAGGAGTTTTTATCTCCCCAAGATCAAAACTGTAAATCATAGGTAAATCTGTGAAGATTTCTGTTTTGGTATGCTACCAAAGTATGATAATACCTTTAAGTCTTAAGGAAAACATTATAAAAAGCTCACAATGCAAAATAGAAGGTTCACAAAAACTTGAGCACATTTCAACTTTGGCCAATCGTATGCTGCAAATTGATGACGTCGCATTTTGCTTCGTTTTGTATTTTGTGTGAAGTTTGAACCGGCTTTACACAGTAGAAATGAAGTAGATTCTCCTTAAATAATAAGAGCAAATCGTAAAAACTTTTAACCAATGTATATTAACACAAGGAAAGAAATAGATTATTATTGAAACTAATTATTCATGTCATTTTTTATTACATCAAATAACCACAAGGGAAACTGACTGTATTAATTTTAAAAGTCATTAAAAAGTGAACAAGGACAAATTGACTGGAGCAGGATTCGAACCAGCAACCACCGTACACCGCCAAACATAGGGCTGATAGCTCAGTTGGTAGAGCGGTGGTCCCGTATTGTGGGAGTTGCTGGTTCGAATCCCACTCCAGTAAATTTTTCTTTGTTCACTTTTCAATTTTTTTATTTCAATAAGTAGGAAGACAAGGGGGGGTGGTCTTGGGAAGAATATCTAATATGGCTGTCGACACTCTTAAATCCTAACATCTATATAAAGATATCATTTAAATCACAATAATACGCAATATTTTACAGAATTAACAAAAACGTAATTATTCAGTGAAAACAATAAAAAACTATGACCATGTACAGAAAATAATTGTATGAAGTTGAAATGTCCATATTATTGATTATTTAAAAAATAATTAAGAAACACTTGAGCTTACTGTGATGAAATTGTACAAAAATAAGCATGTATGTTAAAAAAGGAAACGCAGAGAACACGTAATGCAGTTTGTGTGAATGAGTGTGCATATACCACACGCTACAAAGTTTGCCAGTTATTGGCATAGTAAATTGTCGGCTAAAATTCAAATGAAAGTTGCATGATGGACGTACTTAGGAATGAAATGAATCACAGAGTTATTTTCAAACCCCTTATTTCCCAAGAAAGTAAATAGGAATTCTTTTACAGATATGAAATACTTGCTTTATCTAATGTTACAATAACCAGCTGTGCAAAAACATTGGAATTTTTTCTGTTTTGTTTTTAATGACAGTATCAAAGTAAATAGTTTTTATTCTTTCACCAACATTTTACTTTCTTTGTACAAATTAAAATGTATTTTGGGAGTACTTAAAACAATAAGAGACATGTATTTATTTAGAAAAAAAAATCATACTTTTCCTACAAATTAATTTTTAAAAAATAACCGCTGTCTTTAGAAATGGTTTTGTTGATTTGTGAGACGGAAACATATTTCAGTATTTATTATAATTAAGGATAAAATAGTCAAAAATTCATGCATGAATGTTCCCAGATTGTAGAGAAAACCAACTTCAGAAAAAGAAACACAATAATAAGTTGAGCAATAGGCAACCAAAAAGCTCACCAAACCAGACCATATCATAATAAAGTCTAAGAGGTAATGTAATTATTAGGTAATTTTCAAGTTTTCCCAAACTCGTCTCTTTTTTTGCATACACTGATCCGACGGCACGAAATACCATCCGCCATTACTGCGGTGTCCCCACTCGCCTTTTTGTGTGTAATACACGAATCCGACTTGCTATCCATGTAATTGGCCCTGCAGTGTATCAGGGGACATACACCCTGCAGTGTAGAGTGTGGCGGAGCGGAAAGACATATTGTTGCCACTCAGTGGTGGATGGGGACACCGCAGTAATGGCGGACGGTATGTCGTGCCGTCCGATCGGTCTATAGACACTAACAGATCTTGCTTTCCTACGTTGTAAATAATTAACGTGGTTCTCACACCCTCCCGTCACTTTTTTGAAAGCTCAACATTTTGGCAAAAGTAGCAAAACAAAAAGATATCCCTAGTACATTTTTTGGCAGTCAAGGATTTTTTAAAGTTGAAGCACAAACAATCAACTATTTATAACTGTATGTCACTGACGACAGTTAAATCAATATCATTTTGTTATATTTTCAATTTAAGTAATAAACAATACAAGTAATACATGTAATAAAGATCCTGCTAGGATCGAAACGCGTCAGGCCCTCCTAACTCCAAGCATTATATTTTGTTATATTTTAAAAGCCAACTAGAGTTCCATTAATATAATAATCATTTCTAAATTATAAAACCATGTATGGTAGACAGACATTATGTCACTCGTGTATATAAATGAAAACCTTTACAAATGTATGATAGGTCACTTCTTCAAACTCAAGGACCCTTAGACATAAGCCAGTCCAATAGGTACCCTTGTAAATTTTCACAACTGATTCTCAGTCTAACGCTATTTGCCAACGCTTGGACGAAATAAATTTTACCCACCTGCGTGAATTTTTATCACCAGACGATCTACCCTTGCTCTCTCTCTGTACGAACCGCTTTATACAGCTATTGTGTTTGTATCATATTATTTACTTATAAATGTGTTAATGCAACTTACCGTTGCAGAAACCAAAATGATTTTTTGTGAAAAAGAAAAATATGAACAAAGAATTGAACGGCATATCGTAGAATTTCTTGGTGTAGAAGGTTGTCTTGATTTCGGACTAATTTCAACAACTCCGGCCTGTGAATGTAGCTTGATAATGATCTCCCGCAATGTGTGTTTATAAAATAAAAGCAAAGACACTCATGATATGACCCACTGTTTTGACAAGTCTCATTCTTTTAATCCTGTTCCACTTATGCATGGGCGTCCTCTTGGTAAAAGTAGACCTCAAGAAACTCCGCCGCTTGCTTCTGTATCTTGGAATTGTTGTGGTACTCTAAAGGCTCCAGCAGTTGCAAACCTCCACTCTCTTCAAAGACATGCTTCCCCTTTTGAAATGAAAGAGAGAAATCAAGAACATGACTGACAATTTATAGTTGCATCCATCAGAAGGAGTAGCTTAGGTGATTTCAGAGAAGCTTGCATGAAGCAAGGCTAGGAGATAATGATGTTGAGGTAAAGGAGTAGGATATTGGGAGAGGGCTTGGTCATTGTCAAGGCGGTTGCAAGAGGGATGGGTCATTGTCAGGAAAGGACTGTG
The DNA here is from genome assembly GCA_963971285.1 of Astropecten irregularis. Classification (NCBI taxonomy): domain Eukaryota; kingdom Metazoa; phylum Echinodermata; class Asteroidea; order Paxillosida; family Astropectinidae; genus Astropecten; species Astropecten irregularis. The sequence continues at coordinate 26,197,751 of OZ020247.1, read as the reverse complement.
GGGTGCTGTGGCCTAGTGTGTCGTACTCGAGGTCTTGTGGTCAATCTACAGAGTGTGGGTTTGAGTCCAGCCATGGGCTAATGGTGCTTAAGTCCTTAAATTAGATCATAACATAAAGGGGTAGGATGTTGAAAGAGGGCTGGGTCATTGTCAGGGGAGGACTGTGGGGTGCTGAGGCCTAGTGGTCTGGCATGTCGTACTCTAGGTCTTGTGGTCAATCTACAGATTGTGGGTTTGAATTCAGCCATGGGCTAGTGGTGCTTGCATCCTTGGGCAAGATGCTTTATCACACATTGCTCCTCTTCACCCAGGTGTAAATGGGTACCTGTGAGGGTACAGATGGCTTTGTGTTTGATTAGCCTTTGTGTACTTTGCAGGCAGCCAGGGGTTGTATACTCCCCAGGGAGTTGAGATTGTTTCAGGAATGCAAGTGGGGCTCGATGACCAGGAATAATAGTGGTTTAATAAGCGCTATGATCTAGATGGAATGGTGCTATATAAAAACATGCTATTATTATTACTACTAGGGCTTGGGTCGATTTCACGAAGCCCTACGATCGATCGCAACTCGAGTTACGAAGGGTAACCCATTGTAGGGCTGCAATGCATCATAACTTCCTACGATTGATAGTAAGTTAAGATGAGTTTGGTGAAATCGACCCCTGGATCGATGGGGGACAAGGCCTACTGACATGACAACATGACCAACAGGGCATCAATTGGGACAAAGAATCACCAGGTTATATGACTTACATTGCTGTCATTCTTCAGGATCATGTCAGAAAAACCTAGAGCTAATTCGACGGACTCTACATCGGCGTTCTTCAGCAAGCTGATGATGCCAGGAAATGCTCCGTGCTGAAGTAGCTCCTGACAGAAGGAGGGACCTTGGTAAGCCACATTACACAAGCACACTGCTGCCTGAAAGAATGGAAGGCACACAGACAAGAACAAACAAGGCACATCAGTGTCTGATTTCTCTTCAAGACATAAACGAATGATCATGTGAGAGTGTTTATCCTCTCTTCAAGCCATCATCTTCGATCCCATCAGGATGTGTACAATCTCAAGTCATCTTTGAATGGCTTTCAAAGACCTGGGCCTTTCTCAAAGCTCGGCTCATGACTTCGGCTCTGGCTCCATTTTGTGAATCCATTCTACAATAACGGGTATCCAAATTAGAGACTTTTGGCTGCTGTTCGGAAGTAGATTCTCTGGTTTGAAAAGGAAACAGAGCTTCAGCTTCTATGAAAAACCACAACCTATATTTTCAGCATATGGATTACAGAGACTACAGCCGGAGCCTGAACTGGAGCCGAGCTTTGAGAAAGGCTGCTGGGGTCGATTTCAAGTTACGAAGGACAGCCCATCATATCTTATGTAGGGCTGCAATGCATCATATATAAGTCCTACAATTGATGGTAAGAAGTGATGATGAGTTTGGTGAAATCGACCCCAGGTCCCAATATTCCTTGGCCTTCTGCTTTCTCTTGGTATATGTGCTGGTTTCAAACTCCACCTGAAAAGCAGGAGAAGGCAAATCTTACTCTCAGCAACAAATCATATAAACATCTTAATATTAATAGCCTCTTATCATACTTGCTCACCTCTCTTTTGATGTCGTAGGTATTTTCAAGGCATGATACGATACTTGGTAGGAGACCAGTATCCAGTAACTGTTGACAAACATTTGACACCTCTGTAGCGGACAACAGAGAGAAAGTGGAAGACAATCAACAAAGTTTCCCAGTTTTCATTTCTCTGGGTAAAACAAATCCCGGCTGGTTTGGGAGAATTCAAAACAGAAGTTGAGTCAAATTTAGAAATGTGGCACCACCTTGGGCCTTTCCATGGGAAAATGGATGTCATCATCATCATTTTACCCCGACTATTCCTGCATGAACACTGAGGTTAGCAGATTGATCTAGAATTCGCGATTCAAAATGAATTCTTTCTCTGTGATTCCATCATTTTTGGCTGCTTGCATAACCTGTCGATACGTTGATTCTGTTACACCAGATTTTGTAGGCTCATTTTTGAAAAAAGTCTTGGAAAGTAAGTTTTCTTAAAAACTCCTCTTTGAAACTCCTTGTGAATGTTATGCTCAGCAAACAACGGCCGAATAACATCTCATGAAAATTGGGTTGGCAATCCTGTTTGATCAAGGAAGACTTTCAGCTCTATGAAATTGGCCCCTGTACTAAAAAGATGTCGGCAATCAATTTAAACAATGTCCTTACACACACACTGGTAACAGCGGTCTTAATCGTATCGAGCAAACAGACGTCCTACGTACCAGTCATGTTGCTTAAAGCCCAGAGTGTTTCCTTCTTGATATGTCGATGATCGGACTGCAGCAGACGACCGATGCTCGGAATCAAGCTTCCATCCTCAATTACCATGGCAACGAGACTCTCAGGACCACTACAGATATTACCCAGACATCTTACCAGAGGAGTGACCACCTAGGAATAAAAACAACAGCCAATTGAAACATGTGTGCAAGAAATGAGACAAGAAAAAGACACCATGGGTCATTTTCACCAAACTCATTGTAGCTTACTATCAATCGTAGAACTTATGATGCATTGCAACCCTACCATGTCTACGTAGGATACGATGGGTTATCCTTCATAAATCGAGCTACGATCAATCAACTCCATGAGTGTACCATTTGTCAAGAGGGGATAAATACACTATGAGCCTTTATGAAACCAGGCTTGAGGCTAGGCTTGGGGCTCATTTTGCTACTGCAATTTGAGACCCACAAAATGATAGGATAAGGCCACATGACAAAGCCGAAGAAAGGCTCCAGCTTCACCATGTATCTCAATCCCTCAATTTCATTTATGACACAAAATGGCGGCAGCAAAATAAATCCCAAGCCTAGCCTCAAGCCTCATTTCGTCAAGGCCCTATATGAGGTTCGAAAAGGTTACTTACTACTAAGTCGGGAGGTACAAACGCACAATATAATTATTACAGTGACTTACCACACAGATATAACATTGCAGAACCGAGCAAAGTCTATTATGGGTTTCTAACCAGTGTACCTTACCACTTAACAAGATATCATCTAATTACATGAGCAGCAACTGTTTATTGAAACCGTGGAGTCAAGAACAGAACAAATTTCCACAATGGTGTATCGGAATACAAGGGAGTGAAAATGTGGCTGTAATCTGCTTCAGGGGGATTGTTTCAGTGGAAACACAGCGTGGTGCTCATGAATACGAACCCCAGAATCTGGAGTTGGCAAAACCCATAATAGACTGGGCTCATTTCTGTCATGAGATATGAGTGGGATGGACTTACTATGGAGTTGTGCGGCTTCTGCTGGGACAAGGAATCCAGTGCAGTTACTAGTCTTGGGATGAGTCCCAAGGATACAAAGACCTTCTCATATTCTCCCCTGTGTAAAACAAACAAGACATTTTAATAGGACAAACTTTGACAAAATGTACAGTACACCTGCCTCACAAGACAAGAGCTGCTTCTGCCATAGTATGTCGGTCTGTACCCTAGTCACCCCTATCCCAGGTATACCCACCCTGCCGTGAGGTACATCAGTGTCCAGGCTGCTTCTGCCATGGTGTGCTGGTCTGTACCCTAGTCACCCCTAGCCCAGGTATACCCACCCTGCTGTGAGGTACGTCAGTGTCCAGGCTGCTTCTGCCATGGTGTGCCGGTCCGTACCCTAGTCACCCCTATCCCAGGTATACCCACCCTGCCGTGAGGTACGTCAGTGTCCAGGCTGCTTCTGCCATGGTGTGCAGGTCTGTTCCCTAGTCACCCCTATCCCAGGTATACCCACCCTGCTGTGAGGTATGTCAGTGTCCAGGCTGTTTCTGCCATAGTGTGCCGGTCTGTTCCCTAGTCACCCCTATCCCAGGTATACCCACCCTGCTGTGAGGTATGTCAGTGTCCAGGCTGTTTCTGCCATAGTGTGCCGGTCTGTTCCCTAGTCACCCCTATCCCAGGTATACCCACCCTGCTGTGAGGTACGTCAGTGTCCAGGCTGCTTCTGCCATAGTGTGCCGGTCTGTACCCTAGTCACACCTATCCCAGGTATACCCACCCTACTGTGAGGTAGGTAAGTGTCCAGGCTGTTTCTGCCATGGTGTGCCGGTCTGTACCCTAGTCACCCCTACCCATGTATACCCACCCTGCCGTGAGGTACGTCAGTGTCCAGGCTGCTTCTGCCATGGTGTGCCGGTCTGTACCCTAGTCACCCCTACCCATGTATACCCACCCTGCCGTGAGGTACGTCAGTGTCCAGGCTGCTTCTGCCATGGTGTGCCGGTCTGTACCCTAGTCACCCCTATCCCAGGTATACCCACCCTGCCGTGAGGTACGTCAGTGTCCAGGCTGTTTCTGCCATGGTGTGCCGGTCTGTACCCTAGTCACCCCTATCCCAGGTATATCCACCCTGCTGTGAGGTACGTCAGTGTCCAGGCTGCTTCTGCCATGGTGTGCCGGTCTGTACCCTAGTCACCCCTATCCCAGGTATACCCACCCTGCCGTGAGGTACGTCAGTGTCCAGGCTGTTTCTGCCATGGTGTGCCGGTCTGTACCCTAGTCACCCCTATCCCAGGTATACCCACCCTGCTGTGAGGTACGTCAGTGTCCAGGCTGCTTCTGCCATGGTGTGCCGGTCTGTACCCTAGTCACCCCTATCCCAGGTATACCCACCCTGCCGTGAGGTACGTCAGTGTCCAGGCTGTTTCTGCCATGGTGTGCCGGTCTGTACCCTAGTCACCCCTATCCCAGGTATATCCACCCTGCTGTGAGGTACGTCAGTGTCCAGGCTGCTTCTGCCATGGTGTGCCGGTCTGTACCCTAGTCACCCCTATCCCAGGTATACCCACCCTGCTGTGAGGTACGTCAGTGTCCAGGCTGCTTCTGCCATGGTGTGCCGGTCTGTACCCTAGTCACCCCTATCCCAGGTATACCCACCCTGCTGTGAGGGAAGTCAGTGTCCAGGCTGCTTCTGCCATGGTGTGCCGGTCTGTACCCTAGTCACCCCTATCCCAGGTATACCCACCCTGCTGTGAGGTACGTCAGTGTCCAGGCTGCTTCTGCCATGGTGTGCTGGTCTGTACCCTAGTCACCCCTAGCCCAGGTATACCCACCCTGCTGTGAGGTACGTCAGTGTCCAGGCTGCTTCTGCCATGGTGTGCCGGTCTGTACCCTAGTCACCCCTATCCCAGGTATACCCACCCTGCTGTGAGGTACGTCAGTGTCCAGGCTGCTTCTGCCATAGTATGCTGGTCTGTTCCCACGGCTAAAAGATGAATCAAGGATTCGGCAATGTTTCCATCCATCATCACTCTAAAAATCCAAAATTAACAAAAAGAAACGTTTACAATATCTGACTTATTGTTAACCTAAAGGGTGTTATATGAGGGTATGATAAAATATGTAGGAATAATAATGAAGGGAAGAGGAATTTAGCTCATTCAACAAAACATGCATTAAAGAATAACCGTGTCTACATAGTTAAATGCTCATGAAAACACAACATGAATGTCAATATTCCATTTAACATCAGTCATCTGTTAGTTCATTAAAGCTTAAGAGAACAAATTGAATGAGCTTTTAAACTTGTTCAATGTGAATATATAATGTAATCTTTTGAAAGAGTTTTCTTTTCTTGAAAGTTGAAAGTCCAGATGGAAAAATCGCTCACAACAGTCGAAAACCAGGATAAACTTAAAACAAGAAAACTTCAAAAAGTAATCCAAAAGCCAAAGACAAATTACTGCTCATCCTGGACTTTGAACAGGCATGCAACTTGGAATCAACCAAAAAAGAAAACGAGGAAATTCCAACCTTCACCATACTTTGTACAGTGCTTTTCACTTTTCAATGGCATAACAGTGAATTAAAAAAAACAACAGAGGAAATCGGCGGATCTGAGGAAAAGTTGCATGTCACTTCCAGAATTGTAGAAATTGTCTACGGAGAACAATCTAAATTTGAAACACCTGGGGTCGATTTCACAAAGCCCTACGATCGATCGTAACTCGAGTTACGAAGGATAACCAATCGTATCCTACGTGGGGTTGCAATGCATCATGAGTCGTACGATTGACAGTACGTGTGAATTAGTTTAGTGAAATCTACCATTCTGGTTCATGTGCACTATGCCATGGCAATGGTTTTGTCTGGTACATGGGGCCATTAGAAATATAAATTCAAGCCCATCAAATACAAGTTCTCATATGAGAATATTTATGTGTGAAGTTGAAACAAAATCTGCAAATAAATACAGATGTTGTTTCCATTAATTCTAGAGGTTGCCAGGATTTCTGGAAATGTGATCATCATCACACAATCTTACAGCAATTGAGGCAATTGAAAAATAATATCACCGTGCAGTGTCAAACAATAAGCTGTACAAAAAAAATCAAGTGCATGCACATGTGCACATCCTCACGTATTGTGCTTTTAATATGAAAGTTTACAGTACATTGCACACACACCAGCTGGGATTGTGTGCTGTTTACCCCACGCCTACTTCCTTATTATTTATACAATGAATATTCATAGTGAATATTATAATTCAGAATGTATTCCAATATGCAAGCCTGGCTAGCGGCTGGCATAGGTGGGTGTGACATTTATAGCCTCATTAAACTCTGATTTGGGACACTGCCAAATACTGAGGTTACGTTCCAAGAATAATACAGTTGACATGTCAGGACAGTATGTCATGCTCATGCAGGAATGTGTCGGGTGTTATGGGACAGTGTGCAATAGACCTTATTCACGGTGCATCCACCTTACATTTGAAGCAGTGCAATCAAACCGAGGCTTGGATTCAAAGTAGTCTGGTACATGTACCTGTTTTCTTTTTAGAATTGGTGCTATCTTTGCCGAGGTGACAAGATGGATGCCCAGTGAATAAGGCCTATTTATGGTGTTTATACTTGTTTGTTGCTTGTGTCATGGAGCATTGAAGCAAATAAACCTTTATGTCTAGTTATGTCTTGGTTATAGGTCAGTAACCCCCTCCCCCATCCCTCCCCTTCCCCCTATCAGCCAGCAGACATCAGCCATCAAATATTGAAACTTACTTGATGATATCATCCTGTCCTCTGGCAAGGTTAGACAAGGCAAAGGTTGCTGACTGTACAATACTAGGTACTGGTGACTGTAGGAAATCAACAAGAAATACACAATATTCCAATATTTATGCTACAGAGGATAAACGCATTTATTGGCTAGTAAAACACACTGTCTACATGATATCATTAACAGAAGCAATCTATGAATTCCTTAAAGGTACTATCATACTTTGGTAGCATACCAAACCAGGAATCTTCACAGATTTACCTATAACTTACAGGGTATAAAGACAGTGATGGTAGAAACATAATCATTATTTGTACGTTTTTCTGCATGAAATGCTGTCTTTATCCAGAAAAGAGTAAAACCAATGACCAAAAAACAATTTTGATCTTTAAAAGATCAAAAATACCAGTGGAATTTTTTTATTCTGTCGTCGTTTTTCACCGTTTCCTAAAAAAGTGGGCACCATATGGGACTGGAAATTTCACAGATGACTGTTGCTGTATCTTTCTTGATATTTTTGCTAATGAATCTGCATTTTGTTGATAAAAACCAAAGTATGAAATTACCTTTAATATCAAAGTGGAGTATACAACAATGGATAATAATGCAATCAGATACACTGTACTTCATGAAAAATTGTTGTAGAGGTGAACAAAGAAAAATTGACTGGAGGAGGATTTGAATCAGCGAACTCCAGAATACCATATACCAGTGCTCTTCCGGAGTTCGCTGGTTCGAATCCCGCTCCAGTCAATTTTTGTCTGTTCGCTTTTCAATGACTTAAAATTCAGTCAGTTCCCCTTGTGGTTATTTGATGTTAAAGTTGCTTAATGTATTATATTAACAATAATGAATTCCTGGATAATATATTACTTTTTATGCCTGCATATTTACAAAGCCACTGCAAACTGGAAACTTCTCTATAGAGAGCATGCACGTGATGTCACTTGACAGCTTATCGGCCATTTTGGACGGCACGCGTACGCACGCACGTCGCGTATGCGCGCACGCGTACATACCAGACAGCATCATTATATGCACGCACTTCTGCATCTGCGTACGCGTCCGGTTGATTTGCAAGCTACGCGAACACATGTGGGTTACATACATGTACACTGTACTACGTACGTGCATTATACATGTGTACAGCGTTGCCGTCCAAAATGGCGTCCTGATCACGTGACTGCACACCCTCTATAGGAAAAAACAAACATTTAATCTGTTTGGAAAAATAATTAATAAAGTACAATGACAATACAACTTGGCAATTATTATTAATAAAGATAAGGGTGTAGGCGTAGTGGAAGGCACTCTTGCTAAAAACAGTGCCCCAATCAGGTAGTGGAATGGCCTAATTGTGCTTAGAAATATTATGAAAGATAATTTATTTTCACTGGTTAAACAGAGAAAACTTTTGTAATTCGTAATTTGAGAATATCAAAATATTGTATATATTATGTATCATGGTGACTTGGACTGGTGTTTGGTCATTGAAAATATTTTCATCATTTTTGCCAGATACAATGTACACTGTAAGTGTAACAGTGTACTTCAATTTGCTGAGTCAATTCTCCATACATAACAGGAAAACAAACAGGATCCTTTTCCAAACAATTGAATGCCGGTACGTATCAGATTCAAAATGACTCAAATTTCATTCAATTCCGCATTGAATTCCAAGAAGAAACAAAAAAAACATTCACAAAAGTGAATAGTTAAAACAATAACAGGAATCAGAATATTTTGAAAAACAAATTAACAATTTTAGAAAGTAATTTGTCCAGTTTCAAGATTATGTAGTAAAGGTTACATAGATAATATACAAACTTAGGACAACATAGTTCAACAAAAATTGAAGAAAATAATACAAGTCTACATTTTCTATACAGCCATGTTTTCCTATAGACAAGATGCAGGATATACGTTTCATTTGTTTTTAAAGGTAGAATCATACTTTGGTTTTTGTCAAAGAAATACAGATTCATGGGCAAAAATATCAAGGAAGATACAGTAACAGTCATCTGTGAAAATTTCAGTCCCATACGGTGCCCACTTTTTTGAGAAAATCGTGAAAAACGGCCACAGTATTTCTTCAGTTTTTTCTCTTTTATTTTTGATCTTTTAAAAGATCAAAAAGATTTTCGGTCGTTGTTTTACTAATTTCTGGATAAATACACCATTTCAGGCGGAACAATTTCAACGGTAGGTTGCTACCAGCACCATGCATCTTCATACCCTGAAAGTTATAACACTTAATTCTGCGAACATTTCTGTTCTAGTTTCTTACCAAAGTATGATACTACCTTAAAGTCAAACTCAACTGGCAGGAAGCAGTCAGGTATACCAGTTATCGAGGAATGGTAGTCAATGGTCCATTGGAAATATGGCTTGTTCATTTATTACGTTCATGCTCAACTACTGATGCCATGTTACAAACAAATAAGCAATTTTAGATCTATAACTGTAATAATGTTGTGCAGTGTACAATGTTTAACCCTTACCCCTCTTCACCACAAGACAAGCTGCTTGCTACGCATTAACATAGGGCGTTTTCGAAACAGAGGCTCAGGCTCCGTTTCAGGCTCCGGCTCCATTTCGTGAATCCATTCTAACACAATTGGGCATTAAAATAGAGACTTTTGGCTGCGGTTCTGAAGTAGATTCTCTAATATGAAAAGGAATTAAGACAGAGCTTCAGCTTCAATGAAAAACCACAACCTATACTTTCAGCATATGGATGTCAGAGCAGGAGCCTGAGCCTGAGCCTGAGCCTCCGTTTCGAAAAGGCCCACAGTCTCCACAGGAGGACTGGATCATGAACCACACATTACCGCTGAAACCACACTGTGGTGAATTGTGGTATGTAGGATACCACACTTAATGTACCACAGGAAAAACCATGTGTGGTAAACTGTGGTATGGAGGTGGGTTACAGTTAATGGTAATGTTCCCAGTTGACATCACGAGGACATGGCTTTCCTCAACCGAGTTGCAGTTGTGAAGAGGAGAAGCTCACGATCAAACGAAAGATGAAGAAGGGTTAACAATGAGGAATATCAGCATCTACACAAAGACTTCATCTTCATCTTCACTAGACGAACTCTCAACCCTTACATCCTTTAGATTGACGTTCACATTTTGATATAGGTTATCAGCCAGTTCGGAGTTACCATAGATAGGTTCATCAGTACCTTCCAAATCAGTGTTACCAAATATTGGTGCACCATCAGATTCAGTACCTTCCAAATTGGTATTGCCATATATCGGAGCACCATCAACTTCAGTACCTTGCAAATCGGTGTTACCGTATATTGGTGTACCATTAAATTCAGTACCTTCCAAATTGGTGTTACCATATATCGGAGCACCATCAGATTCAGTTTTCTGCATCCCATGGTTATCGTACCCCAATGAGGTTCCCCCGGCATTATCCTGTTCTCTACCATTTGCTCCAGCGATATCATCAAGTCTGAGTTGAGATGTCCTTCTATCCGCTTTCTTCTTTTTAGTATAACAGAAAAGCATGCATGACACTCCTATCACGATAGTCATCAGTATTAATGCCCCACCGCCAAACAGGATATACTCAGCAATGTACAGGGCATTATTAGACGAAGGCGTCGTTGAAGATTCTGTCTGATTTGTCGATGTAGTTTCTGATGCTGAAGAAGCTTGTGGAGTTGTTGGTGTTGATGTTGTAACCTCATCGTCTGTTGTGGTTGGCCTCGAAGTGTCGATCTCTACGCCACCATTCATAGTCGTCTGTTCAGGGTATGCTGTACTGATTTCAGGGTAACAGTACGGAGCGCAAAGCAGAACAACAAACAGGAACATGTAGACATGTTGCAGACCCACCAGGATCATGGAAGCCATCTTGTATGATTTGTAAAATACCAAATTCTTGATTTTTCACGACACTTTATATCCAGTCAGCTCTCAGAAGAATCGATAAACGTATAAACCAATAAAATTCACATGGCTTATACCACAGAGCTACATGTATAGGAAGGATGCATACAATCATGTATCTGGTTAAATCAGACTCATGTGCATCTACAACATGTATGTAACTCTTCATGCGACAAAACTCACAACGAACCAAATTCATTTCCTTATGGAGAGATGAAAAGAATATTGTATTGCGTCAATAGAGAATGACGGGGTGATTGCTGGCTCACAGGTATAGTAATAATGATCAGGGGTCATAGGTGCAGTTCTATTGTGCCCTTATACCAGGAAACCAAGCTTGCCCAAAATATTTGTTAAATGTTCACTTGATAGAACATTTACAATAGTAGGCCTCTGTAATCATGAAAAAGTAATTGTCCGCTTGTAGGTAATAGCACTGCGCACTTGCACTTAAAATAACACCGAACCTCAGACAAACATTGCAACGTGGCCATGCAAAGGTGTGCTGAGTGGGGGTATGTGCATGTATGGTGTGACGTCATTAGTGCGGAACGCTATTGTGAGGTACAACATGCATGGCCTAGTTAAGGTGTGCAAAATCCACATTAGCCCTAACCCGACCACATGCATCCCACAATTTACCATACATATGGTTTTCACTGTGTGGTATCCCAAATACCACAATACACCACAGTGTGGTTTGTGTGGTAATTCATGGTTTATGATCAGGTTGCTCTGTAGAGACTGTGGTAATGTGTGGTAATCGGCCGGTGTCTTGTGTGGTAGGTGCAGAGGGTTAGGGTTAATATCCAGTTCCCATGTAGAGGCTGTGGCACAGTGTGCCCAGATTGCGAAATATGGGATTAAAATCCATATCTTGACTTAAAATGATCCCCTGAGGGTGGTTGAGGGCTCGATGGAAGCGAAATGTTATGTTCCTTAACATGAAAAAAAGAAATTTGAAATTTAAAATTTTTCATGGGTCTGGGGGTCCATTAACCATATGGGCACATGCATTTCTAATGCATTGTGCAACAAAATAATATGAAATGTGGAATAACTCTAGAAGGGGTAATCAAAATCCAACCAAATTTGGCCAGTTTATTGGAAACAGTGCACTAAGTAATTCTGATTGACACTTTTTTATAAATGACCTCCACTTTTTGAATTATGAGGCATTCATTTCTGATTGGCTGGTTTGGTTGCCATGGTAACGATGTGAGAAAAACAATTACCAATCAGATTTGTTCATCTCATGCTCAACAAATGACCATAATTTGATGTAAAAATATGCGTACACATTCAAATAATAGGCATATATTTGTGTTATAGCGTGTAAGCATGTGGTTGCCATGGTAACCATTGTGAGTTTCACGACATAAAATTATTCAATTCAAATTCTATACATCCTAAACCTCAATTTGATATATAACTCAATTGGTCTGGTTGTCCCATTGTGATGTGATTGCATGGTATCTGTGAATGTGTGCTTTGGTTGTGTATTGAGTACAGTGATCCCTCCCCTTTGAGACATGATTTCGTCATTTTTTCAAAGGAATTAACTCTTCACTGACATTGACCCCTTACCCCCTTTAACAAGAAATGTTTCCTACGAACCATATATAGTATGGAGATATCAAAAAAGTTGGTCCCTAGTATGTGCATGAATGTGCAATTTTTAAATTGTGACTTTTTGGGAGGTAGTAGAATGTATCAGTGAAGTTCCTCATCAGTGAAGTTTTAAGGGTGTTGTCACCTGACCCAAGTCTTAACTATTTTTATGTTTTCTTTTTTCATGAAAATGACTATGACTTATATCTAGATTGAAAGAGGACAAACATTTATACCAAATAGGTGAAAATTATATCAATTCATCAAATTTCTTAACAAATAGGCAGTAATTTAAAAGTACCTGATTTTCACAAATGTTTATCTGATGTTCACCCTGTAATTGTATAAAAACAACTTTTCGAAATTACTCCATCTTTAAACCTTTGTAAAAAGAAAACGGTTCAATATTTTGACTTCTAGTTTTTTGCATTGTGTTCTCTTGGTATCAGAGAATTAGAATATTTTGAAGTGAATATATTGCTTAACACTTTGAAAAACACTTTTTTCTCAGTCTGGGCACACTGTGTGTGGTAGTGTGTGGTAAGCAGCTCTTGTCTTGTGTGGTAGGTACAGAGGGTTAGGGTTAATATCCGTCCCCCTGTGGAGACTGGTAATAATGTGGTATTAAAGTAGCCCTTGTCTTGTGTGGTAGGTGCAGAGGGTTTGGGTTAATATCCAGTCCCCCTGTGGAGACTGTGGTAGTGTGTGGTAAGCAGCTCATGTTTTGTGTGGTAAGTGTAGAGGATTTAGTGTTAAAAAAAAACAAAACCCAAAAGTGCTTTTCCTTGGTCTCTCAAAAAAATCTTTTTTGAAAAAAAGTTTTGGAAAATAAGTTTATTTCCTCCTACGAACAGCCATTGTGGACTCGCTCAATGCCATGCATTACAAAGCTTGTTGCCATGGTACCTGCCAGACTTCTTAATACCATTATGTCACATAATGAACTATTCTGGTTCACCAGTAGTTATGTATTGAACTTCAATCATAGGCATTCAATCGCGATGAATGATTTTGCTGGAGGGAGACCCCCTGTAAAGTCTCGGTTGGTCGGGATCAGCAAGAGAACATAAAAAACACCCCAGTCAATGGCGTAGTATACCACAAATCAAAAGAAACCTTACCTGCTTTTTCATGTGACCCAGGTAAAAGTATAATCAAGACCAACAATTGTGAACATTCTTTTCAAATCTGTATGAGGAAGTACATATGCAAGCTGCTCGGGTGTTTGGCAAAATTTGGCAATATAGTCATCATACAAAAATCATAGTTTGATTGAGACAGTCGCAACTTTTCAAAACTGGTATTTTGGAATTTTGTAAAACAAATTCCCGAAATTTCGACAGACTTAAAGCTCATAGCTTAACGGGCAACTAGAGGTGTATTCAACGTTATACCGACAGATGTACAACAAAATGGCTTCCGGGAGAATGTTAACATATCTGTGTATTTTCTTTGGTCTCTGTGCTTTTGGTCGTGGCCAAGATCTTGTGGTTACCCTTACACACGATGGAGACACAGGAGTCATTGGAGAAGAAGAAGGTGGTGACTTTGAGCTGGTCTGCCAAGTACAGAACTTAAATGGCAGAATCGTTGTCTGGTCTCAGAATAATGAGCCGATTTCATCTAATCCTGACAAATATGAGATGACAGCTAATGAAACCACTGGCATATTCACATTAACCATCTTTAATGTGACGCATGATGAGGATTCTGGCACATACCGCTGTGAAGTTTACAACAGTTTAGCAGATTCTTCAGGAGGCGGGATGTTCATTGATAGAGCCAGCATTCATGTTAACGTGTACTACTTCCCTAGTGAAGGCAATCCATCTTGTTACGGTCAAGTGGTGACACAAGAAGGAACACCTCAAACATTTCGCTGTCTCAGCGAGCCTGGAAATCCAACAATCGTTGCAGAATGGAATCGCGATATCGGAGTCATAGATATAGACAATGTCGCCACGAGTGTATTTGAAAATGGATCCAAGTATAGCGATTACTCATTTGTGCCGTCCAAACTTGACATCGGGGTCAATGTAACCTGCACAATTTCCAGCGAAGTCATCTTCCCACGTATGACATCGTCATGTTCTCTTGGGCCGTTAATTCTTCAGTACAGCCCCAGTGACGTAGAAATCACTAACACTACCTATGAAGACAGTAACACAACTTATAACGCTCTGTTCTGCAGCGCTACGGCGTACCCACCCAGCATCTCATATGAGTGGAGTTTCAACATCCCACTGAATTCATCTCAACAGATGTTGATCACAGACAATAATCAGACTCTCGTCATTCTTAATACCACCATGTGTGATGAGCTTCCCGTTATCGCTACTTGTCTTGCAGCTAATACCATCGGGGAACATACTGCTATGTTCACCCTCTGCGTACCCCCACCACCGACAACGACAGAGGAACCAACAACACTTGGAGAAACCACTGAGGCATCAACCACTGACGCTGTGACACCGACAAGGGCTCATACTCCACTGCAAACCGACCCAGGACCCTCATCGACAACCAGTGGACCTGTGACTGATTCTCAGCCTGGAGTCCTAACTCCAGCAATCTATGCCATCATCATCGGAGGAGCGATCATACTCATAACAATCATCATTGGTCTCATCTGCTTCGTAGTGACGAGGAAGACTGAAGACGAAATCCAGAAGGATGAGTTACATGAAGAGGCTCCAGAGAAAGCCTACGACATCAGGAATGTGAGGTCCTTATCCATCGCATTCATTGATGAGGATAACCTGAAAGATATGACACCCATGCAGATAAACCTGGGTTATGAAAACGTCAGAGAGCTAGAGGCATGCTGCAATCAGCTCCAAATGACTGCAACAAACATGACATCTGATGATTCCAATCAACACATTCCACCCGAGCAACAATCAGACAATCAAATCAATGACCAGGTCGCAGAGGCAAATGACAATGACGGAGTGACCACAACATTTCAAGAAACTGACCTGGATGACAATGACATTACTCACCAAGGAGACAAAGAAGATGACACGACTAGTTCCCATGGAGACAAAGAAGATGACAAGACTAGTTCCCATGGAGACAAAGAAGATGACAAGACTAGTTCCCATGGAGACAAAGAAGATGACAAGAATAGTTCCCATGGAGACAAAGATGACAAGACTAGTTCCCATGGAGACAAAGAAGATGACAAGACTAGTTCCCATGGAGACAAAGAAGAGGACAAGACTAATGACCAAGGAGACCAAAAAGATGACAAAGCTAGTGACAAAGGTGACAATGACAATGACGATGATGTAATGGTGACACCATTAACTGAAGAGGATGGAGTGACAAGCCCAGCAGACCAGAGGAAGAGCCTGGTACAGGAAGCGCTCCTAGCCGTCCAGGTAGTCAATACTAATAGTACAGCAAGGGGTGGGCTTAAGATGACCCAAGAAATGCAAATGTGAAATGATCAGATTTATATGAATTTAAGCTTGATATTGGGATCAAGGTTCAACTCAAGATTACTTGAAAATGTGACCAAATTTGAAATGAAACCTTTGGATGGTATGAATGACCAAATCTGTTACTTAGTAATTGTATGCACATGGAAATGCACCGAAAGGAACTTTTATTGAATTGAGGCAACTTTGAAAATGCACTGGGATGAGAGTGACCGAAAAATCAAATCTAATAAAGGTATTTGCCTACCCCGGTAGTGAATAAATAAAACCAACATTTTAATAATTGGATTTTCTGTTTCTCAACAAAATTTATGATGGATTAAAAAAAAATAAAAAATTGGCTTAATTGGTTTGGACGGGCTCAATATAAAGGCATTATGGCGTTGACAACATTAAATTTCTTTGTGGAATATTAAAATGAGCATTTGTTCCATAGTAACCAGACGACTTCAACACTTATTGAAACTTTGCTGCTTTTATCTGCTTTTATACTGAGCTTCAGAGAGCATGCAAGTGAAATTTGCGTTTGCCAAATATTTTACTTTATACAAAGCACAGTTTTAGAAGTGTCATTTTTATAATTACAAACTGTTCACTTTATGGTTGTAAAGATGTAATACTGCATGAAATTTGTAAAAATGCTAATCAATGTGTACAATATCAAAGATAATTGACTATTAGGGACACCACCAACAAAGGGCTGGATAGCTCAGTTGGTAGAGCGCCAGTATGATATTCTGGAGATCGCTGGTTCGAATCCCGCTCCAGTCAATTTGTCTTTGTTCACTTTTCAATCATTTTTTAATCCTCACAAATGAATTAAAGGTAGTATCATACTTTGGTAAGAGACCAAAACAGAAATGTTCACAGATTTACTTATAACATACAGGGTATGAAGATGGTGGTGGTAGAAACATACTGTTAATTTGTTTCCGCCTGAAATGGTGTATTTATCCAGAAATTAGTAAAACAACGACCAAAAATCTTTTTGGTCTTTTAAAAGATCAAAAATAAAAGAGAAAAGACTTAAGAAATACTGTGGCCGTTTTTCACTGTTTTCTCAAAAAGTGGGCACCGTATTATTGGACTGAAATTTGTACAGATGACTATTACTGTATCGTCCTTGATATTTTTGCCCATGAATCTGTATTTCTTTGACAAAATCCAATGTATGATATTACCATTAACTGTTGCAAACATTTACTATATTACCCAGAAGTGAAGGTGTAAAAAAAAAATCAATCATGACATGTACACAGAAAAGTTTAAGTTTACTTTTTCAGTTTGAATCATAAAGTATATTTTGTTCAATATTGTGAAATGTCAGGTGGGAGATGTGGTGCCAAAAATGGACGTTTGGTGAGAGAAGGAAGGGGGGAATTGGGAAAGAGGGAATCTTGGAAAACGTTTTTTAATGTTTTATCACAGACAAATTGCAAATATTAAGAATACAATCATGTCAATAATGTTTAACTTCATCTGTATTCAACTTTTGTACATAACACCTACATGTACTTCAGCATAAGCTACGGTACTTTTTTTTTTAATGGTTCATGATCAGACTGTAGTTTATCTCAAGTTTAACTTTGTAAAATGTTTGGAGCTAGGAGGGCCTGACACTTGCCTTTACCCCACCCTCCCTGGCCCTTCTAACGCCTCCCCCTTTTTGTTCTGATCCTCTAATCCATTTATATAAATCTTAACTTGCATGTTCAGGGCTCGAACTTCGTGAAAAAAAGCTCTGGACAACAGGTCTAGTAATTGAAGCATTTTACTAGACCTAAACTTTTTTTCACGAGACCTGTGGCATTCATGAATCATGTATATAGGAAAATCGAAATTGTATGCAATATTGTGTAAAAAATCATCAATTTAGGCACCATTTTAATTGTGCAAGGAAAACAAAATCACTAGACAGCAGGACTAGTGCAGTACACACTTTACTAGACCGACACTGAAATCACTAGACTCGGTCCAAGGTCTAGTGGCTATTTTGAGCCCTGATGTTCTTGTCCTACTGTCATTTAGCCTTTGATAAAGATCCTGCTAGGATCCAAACATCAGGTCCTCCGAACTCCAAGCATTTTACAAATTTCATTTCATTATTTTGGCTGATGAGCAGTTTGCAGCAGTTTATAACTTCAAGCAATTTGTAAAATATAAATTCAAACAATAAGTAATGATTTGCCAAATTTAGATTTGAGTTGCCAATACATGTACACTAAAATGCTAAAATGGAAGATTAAGCAAACTGGATGGTGCACGATACAGGACATCTCCAACATGGATTGATTCAGTGACAATTTTTGGCAAATACTGGAATTGCTCAGTATGCACGTATCTCATTTGAATATATACAATACCCCCATCTAGACTTGCAGCAGATGTACATTAAAATGGTGGCTTTGTAGAACTGTGGTTAAATTGTAGATAATTTGGCTCAATAAAAGCAGACAACAAGACAACCAGATGGTGTACATATCTCTTATTATGGTCAGTGAAGGGCAAGCCTAATTTGCATAAGTTCCATCGGCCTGACGGAAAATCATTAAGAACAATGAAATCTCTGTTAAGATGTGAGCTTAATTTTGAGCTTCATGTCTCCAATTGTTCCCTGTATGAACTGTATTTAATATTTCTTTACAACAACCTAAAGTACAATGTGTGGACTATGGAAACATCCTTTATAATTATAATTATAATAACTGGTATTCATAAAGCGCCTTTACAAGGAGATCAAAGCGCTGTACAGAAGGTATAGACAAACAACAAGACAAGGACAGGGGTTATGGGAACAAATAAGATTTAAGTCATTTCCTAAAAACAGTGACAGAGGGAGAATTCCTGATGTTGATAGGGACAGAGTTCCACAGTTTAGGGACCAGTTATAGAAAATGATCTATCTCCGAAAGATTTTAACCGAGTAGGAATAGACATCAGAAGTTAGTCATCAAAAGAGTCCCGATCATGTGAAAATCCTGAGTTTATTTGAACTTGCAACTTCTGAAGTTGTCGGTTGATCGGCAGATTTTATTCATTTGATCGTGGTTTGCAGTTTTCGTCACTGTTAGTTGATGACTAAGATGATTTGTTGCTCTATGAATTAATTCACTCTGTAAATTACTAACAAGTTGGTGATCCACTGATAATATTCAGATTTTAACTCAATACTACGCACAATCCAAAAAGACTAAATGAAAGCCATTATTGTTTGTTATTTCGGTCTTTGAACATCTTCAGGTAGAATGACTAATTCTTGGTACTTTACAGTATAATAGTAATAGCGCTGCGCACTTGCGCTAAAAATAGCACCGAACCTCAGACAAACATTGCAACCGGCCATGCAAACGTGTGGTGAGTGGGGGTATGTAGTGCACGTGCATGCATGGTGTGACGTCATTAGTGCGGATAGCTATTGGTTTTGCGGTAACACCATGAGACATATTTAACTCTTTTGTCAGAGCCACCCTATAACTCACAAAAGAGTTAATAATGTATATGGTGTTACCTCAAAACCAATTACTTTATGTACTTCGGCCATGCATAGCCTTAAATCTATTAAAAGTTATCGGGGATTGTGATAAGAAGGGATCCCTAAAACACATTATTTTAGCTCTTAAATAGCTTCTACTCCTCAAAAATGATACTTTTGACTTTCAGCAAATGTTCCTGGGTCTTTAAAAGCCTAGATTGAAGAAATTTGTCCAACATTTCACTGTAAAAATGCAAATTTCTTACGCGCTTCTTGCAAACTTGAAAACAACTTGTCTCATCGCGTGACGCAATTTTGTCTGGTCTGGTTAGTCTAGTGCCCAGACCCAACAGATCAAGAGTCCTCAAAATGTCAGAGTAGAAACCAGAGTATTCTCGTCTGTGGCTGTCCGTGCGGCCGTGAAATACTGAATTGTTACATCTTCGTTACCGTTTTAACCCCATAATTTCCCTAAAAAATCAAAGCCCTGCCCTGACCTTGCTAATAATGTAAAAGAGGACACCACAAAGGTATATTTAGGTAGTAACTTTCAAAATGTAGTTTTCCTTTCCTTTATAGTTTTGGGACCCGTCTTATCACAATCCCCAAGTTATCTTGGTATTTAGTGAGAGCAAGGTTGCAACAACAACCTTGCTCTATACATGGAGGTATTCATGTACCTCCAGCTCTATGTTACAACTAGTAGTCCCATGGAAGAATACATTCCTTCCTCCATCCATGAAGGTATTAAAGCTCCATGGTAGTACAATCACAGAAAAGTCATGCCTCAACATGTATTTCCTTATACAATGGAGTAATCATGATGCTGATCTTGAAGCTAGATGGGTGATTGTACCATGATTATTGTTAAACTATGGAGAAAGTGTTCCTGCCTCCATAGTTAATAACCATAGAGCTAGCTAGCAGGAGGCCTCCCCCTATACTTCAACCATTAACTATGTAGGCATAATATGTGCTTGCCAAATCACTGACACGCAGCAACATGTCCAGCCCACAATCAACTCATCTGCATACACAAGCCCCGCCCACTCACCCACTGTCACAGCTAAACTGGACTGTGATTGGTTCAATGTGGGCACACTTATTATGTCAGTCACACAGCTTTAGTTAGCTGAGGCACGTGGCATAAGTGTGCCCCAGCTGTAGTGTGGGTTGATGGTCACTGAGCAGCATGCAGTAGTAGTAGCCTGTGTGTTCATGCATATGCATGAGTGATCTAGCATACCTGCAGGATGTCTGCTCTGGCAATCTGATATTTCATTAGACAGTTGTTGGTGCAGTAAGCTAGAGGACCAAGTGGAGCGATGATGAGATCTTGCACGGAAAATGTTGCCAGAGTTCAGGATTTAGGAGTTGATACCTCTGCTCCCATCACAACATTGAACAACTAATTGATTGACGTCTTTGCGGATAAAACATTTTACTGATCATTAACACAAACTTGGAGGATCATAAACTTACTGAATTGCTGAAGTGAACAGGCATCGCTGCAAGCAGTAGATAATCTCCACCTATACTGGTATGTACATGTAGCTGATGTATAACGGATTGATCTTAAAACTTGTGAGCTGTTTCAACATTTGAAACTGAACCAAAACATAAAAAAATGAAGATGGGGTTTGACAAGATGTGGTCTAAATGGTCCAAGATTGCTCTGCAGATGCTTGTCATGATCAATGCAGTGTTCGGCCAGCCGAATTTCCGCATTGAACCCTCGGAATTAACTGTTCTTCAGGGTGAGGAGGCTTTAATTTATTGCGTCATCAACGATTATTTGCCATCAACCCATCATGTTAATTGGTATCGTGATGACAATAAGATCAGTACAGATGGCAACATGGAGATACCGGATACTCGCTTTGAGATCGAGGTTAAAGAAAATCGTGGGACGTATAACCTCAGGATCACTGATGTCCAGCTCAGCGATGATACTCTGTATGATTGTCGGGTGACCGACTCCAGTCCAGATCCTCTGACGCTACTAGAGTCCAGCAAGGCTAGGTTAGAGGTGCATCATGTCCCCGAACACAAATACCCAAGCTGCTTTCCGCTGGATAAAGAGAGTTTTGAAGCTGGAGAAGAAATCACTATTACCTGTCAGTCGACGCGCGGAAACCCGCCGGTGACACTCCGGTGGATTCGGCAAGGAGAAAATCTGCCCATTCACCCTTACGATGACGGTAATCGTAACATCGACTACACATTCACTATTGCACCAGAAAACAACGGCGATATATTCCAGTGCAAACTGACGACCATGGCTGATCAAAACATCCGTCGTAGTTGCAGTTTGGGACCTTTGGATGTCAGGTACCCACCAGCAGAGGTAGACATTGGCGTGCCGGCAAACATAGAGGCAGACCAGGAAATAGAACTGGTTTGCAACTCCGACGCCAATCCCTCTCCAGTGTATTCGTGGACCTTCGCTGACGAAATCGATCAAAACAGAATCACTTACTCCGACAATGACCAACGGATAACCTTCACAAGTAAAATCACCGATGATGGTCTAAGCATTGGATGTAATGCTACTAACGACCACGGTACAGCTGGAGCCAAGACTACCCTGGACATCAAGCCCCCGCTCACTCATCCAATCTATGGCACAACACCATCAAGAACTCTGACACCAAAAGACGACTCTTCGCAGGATGGGCCCAACAAACCGAAAACGGATTCCTCATCCTCAAACAACATCGTCCTGAAGCCGGAAGTGCTAGCAATCATCGCAAGCACGCTCACACTCATTCTGCTCGTTCTCATCATTCTGGTTGTCATAACTTGCCGATGCCGACCACAAAACCCTAAGGCGGTCACTCAAATGCCGCAGATGATCTACGGACAATACGGACAGTATGGACCAACGTCCATCCAAGGCTGGGAACAAGGAAGTATTTACTTCGAGCCTAAGGATCGGATCAGCGTGCGCGACATGCCAACATGGCAGAGGCCTGCACCTTGGCATCGAAATGTCGCAGTCCAGGTCCCGTGGGTAGAGGAGCCACCGTACGAAGAAATCGGACAAAACTGGGACGAGGGAATGACGCTCGAGATTTAGACGACTATTTTCAGAACAGTCAAACTTATTTTTTGTTGTAAATAATGTAAAATTTCCAATCGAATGTATATATATCAGAAATTTACAAGGTTTCATGAATGGCTCATGTCTGAATTATTCTCTTGTGTACATATTTCTTGAATAATTCAGCATATATTCCTGCTTTGTCTCATTACTTTCGCACCAAATTAAACACATATTGAACACATACAAAATGTTACTAACAATCCCCTTAAGTCAAATCTTCTGAGGTAATGATGAAGCCTGTTGAAAATGTACAGTGTGCAATATATAGTTAATATTGGCAAACGAAAGGAATTTCTAGTCAAAGATTAATGTACATGTATCTTCATATGTGCTGTTTCCTAAGAGTAGAAGTTCATAGTATTGTCAATCTTTGCCTCAAAAAGAGCTACTTCATTAAGTGCTAAATCAGCAATATTTTGCAAAGCCACAAACATTATGTAAACTTTTGGAAACCTATCTTTCATCATCCATGCACTATTGCAAGTTTGTTCCACATCATAGACATATTTCCCAGTTTTTAAATCTAGGTACCATGCCATTCTAGGCAAATTCTTTAATGTAATCACTTAAATGTCAAAATTCATCAAATGATAATTGATTTGTGCAATAACACCATGAGTCATAAATGAAACTCTTTTTTGAGTTGGGTGGTTCTGAAAAGAGCTGGTTAACTCAAGGTTTCGACCAGTATGCTCTGGCCTTCTTCAGGAGAATTCTTAAATTAACCTGCTCTTTTCAGGGCCGCATAATTTATGCCTCATCATGGTACTGCAAAATCCATTATCTAATGTACTTCAGCCATGTACAGTTTACATGTAGCCTTAAATCTAGCTGAAATTTCATCATGTTTTGGAACATGTCATCATTCAATATGGTTGGCAATTTAGTGTGGGTGTCTGGTCCTATATTCTGCTGGTATGTGGACTGATGCACTGGGCCAATAGTAAAACTAAATTAAATGGGTTAATATTTTGCTAAATATTGTTCATTGACAGTCTCTCAGTTTCATATTTTCGTGGGATCAAGAAAAATATACCAAATTAATTAAATTGTTAAATGTACAGTTACCACAGCTTTTATTTGTCAAACTATTCAGCCTAATTCAACATGTTTTTGCAAAATGTTGAAATATTATGAATTCACAACAAACAAACAAAAGTTCCATATATGTCTGTTCATGACGTAATGTTTGTCCAAATGATTGAAACTGGTGAATTGGTTAAGTTCGTTTTGTAGCATTTGTCATGCAAATAGGTGTGATGTCCTATACTATACCAAAATTGTAATACTGTGTCAAACAAACTGATTATGTGCTTCTATTGTGAGCAAACCTGGAATCTAGAATGATAACAAAAAAACAGAAATAAGAAATCGCTTTTCAGTTTTCTACATCATGTAGGCCTATATAAACCACAAATTGATGGGTTTTGGACGGGTGTATAATATATGTACATGTACCATCAGGTACATCCCATTTAGCTCAATTAAATCTGATTGTCACTTTATAATTTTGACAAAAGTACCAACAAAGGAGACCGATAATATTTGCAGCCTGTACAAAAATAAGACTTATACAGAAACACATTCAACATTTATTATGTTAGTGCAAATCTTCAAATTCATGATACAAAAATATACATGTATAGGCCTACATTATTACAATACTTGTAGCATTCTGAAATAATACCCTCATTTACATCAAGTGGTCGTTTGCTCACATGAAAAACATGTTCTTTAGATAAACATGGAAGAAGTCCTCCACGCTACATGTATTAACATGTTCTATAACTTCTATGTATAAACATGTTCCACCCCAGTACCCGTAAAGTAAACAAGTTCTACCTGTAAACATGTTCTACCTGTATGTTGTACAGGTCTGTAAACATGGGGCCTTTCTCAAAGCTCGGCTCCAGCTCAGGATCTGGCTTCGTCTCTGCAATCCATTTGCTGAAAATATAGGTTGTGGTTTTTCATTGAAGTTGACGCTCTGTATTCGTTTTCAAACTACAGAATCTACTTCCGAACCGCAACAAAAAGCCTCTTTTTTGATACCCGTAATTTTGAAATAGATTCACGAAATGGAGCCGGAGCCGGAGCCGGAGCTTTGAGAAAGGCCCATTTTCTACCTGTAAACATGTTCCACCTCAGTACCCATAAAGTAAACATGTTTAATACCTATCTACATACTTTTAATGATAATGATGTCAGCTGATCAATAATGCTCAGTCTATGGCTGATCCTGGCCTAAATGCATCATGTACTTTATGACATTGTTCATTTCCTTTTGACAACCAAGGACGCCATGATATACAGCCTAGACTGTGCTACTTACTCCATCTCCCACTCAATAGAGGTGTAGTGACTGATAAACGGGCCCATTGGGGGATGGGGGCAGTCCTCTCATACATCATACCTGGTGATATGGTAGAGCTGATGGATAAGGCCATTCTTAATGTTTAAAAATGTGAGATAGCCTATTGATAGTCCAAGTATTACCTAAGACCTTTGGTTGTCAGTACTAGTACACATGTAGGCCTACAATAAATGCATTGATGAGTGAGGTATGGGTTGGTTATGGACAGCATCTTAGATATTCAGACAGAATTCCCATGCGTCATTTGTTATGTATACCACAGATAGACTTGTAGCTCTGTGGGGGCGTTCAGACACAGTACTAAAAGTGGTCTTTCTTCGGTTTAAACTGAAATTGGTCTACATACTTGTGTCTGAACGTCTAAGATAGACTCTTTTTGGTGCTAAAACGGTCTGAACATAGCCTATGTGTGTATTTACAGGCCTGCATGTATACAAAGATTTATATAAATGGCACTTTAGACTGGACTTAATGGTCTGTTCAAGCAATGACACATATTTAATGAGGTCATCAGCCTAAATTAAGAATCAGTCCTCTCATTGTCCAAGGTTATTATACCAATTTAATTTCATTTCATTTTTTTTTCAAATTGTGAATTGATTTTTAGAAACTTATCTTATGTTTTCCTAAAAATGCTTTTTAAAAGCAACATCCTGATCTCTATTACATTTTGTTTTTGTACAGTCATGAATGATATAGGCCTACATATTTGCAGTATTTCATTGTTTATTAAAATCAAAATGTAATTTATGTATTTATATTGAGTTGATTTTTCAAACCAGGTTAAATGTTTAGTATAGCGAGCAGGCACATGTTTTGGGTATTAGTTCATTGTAAACAATGTACATGTTTATATATGTGATTCATCCACCGTGTCTGACGAATCCAACCTCAGCTTTTTGTTGGAAATCACCCAACTGAGACAGGGAAAGCCCAATTCACCCACAGTTTGGTGGTTTTGTCCAAACTGTGGGAGGTTTTAGATAAATGCAATGTTATTGTTGTTATTCTACAGTCAGCTAGACCGCATAATATACAGGGAGATTTTTTTTCCTCCAAACTTGACTCACAAGAATCTGCTATTGATTTCACAAAGTCCTACGATCAATCATAACTCCAGTTACGAAGGATAACTCTTTTTATCCTATGTAGGGTTACAATGCAAGTCCTACGATTGATAGTACATGTGTAAGTTACGATGAGTTTGGTGAAATTTACCCAAGGGGTCGCTTTCACCAAACTCATCGTAACTTACTATCAATCGTAGGAATTATGATGCATTGCAGCCCCACATAGGATACTATGGGTTATCCTTCATAACGAGTTACAACCGATCGTAGGGCTTTGTGAAATCGACCCAAGGTCAGCCAAGTCAAAAGGCCTATACTGTCAGGCGTGTCAGCCACAACTGAATAAGACCAATATGATCATCCTCTCAAAATACTGATGATTTTTCTTCCATTCTTCAAATACTGGTTATTAAAATCTGCATACAAAGCTACAGAAATTACTCATTTTACACCATACAGCATAGCATTGTGTGGTTGAGATGACATAATTCACCATACTGATAGCGTGACCTCATCTCCAGTGAAAACCATAAACTACATGTATATTGTATGATGCGCTCATTATATTGGGTGTGGCTGATGCGGACCCTGGAATGGTTTATCATACTACATAGGAATATGACTCATTGTGTTTTGTGGTGGAAATCTCAAAAACACAATAGCAGAGAATCGATCACAATTCTTTACATTGACCACCTAGACATTTTCAAAAACCAATAAAGTGCTTCAGTTCAAACCAAAATGGCAGTCAGAGTCTATCATAAATTTTAAAAAATGTCATTCATATTTTTATCGATTGAGTCATTATTTGCTATTTCATACATGTAAGAAAAGGTGGTAAAGGGAACAATATAGAAAGTTATGATATGCAATATAACTATTAGTTTGTTGATAAATTAATGCTGAATTTGAATGGGATCTTACTACCAATCACCTTTAGGGCCTTTATGAAATGAGCCTCTTGAAGCTAGTCTTGAAATTTATTTTGCTAACGCCATGTTGTGTCCTAAATGAAATGAAGGGCTTGAGATACATGTCGAAGCTGGAGCCTTTCTTCGGCTTCGACATGTGACCCAATCCTTCCATTTCATTTTGTGGGGTTCAAATGGCGGTAGCGAAATAAGTCCAAAGCCTAGCCTCAGTCCAGGTTTCGTAAAGGCCCAATTTAGATTATTGTTGTTCCATGTAGCTCAGAGCAGACTGCTATAAACACAGTGTACAACCCACACCCTTTACTCATTGCAGCACCATATTTCTACAAATTACAGGCATGGCATCTATTGTCTATGAAATATGGAAAGTTGTCATAATCTATGGGAGTATCCTACGCATCGGTGATGACTCACGGCACTAAAATGCATCAAATGATGTCATGATTCAGTACAATTACTAGACTACCCTCACAATGAATATGTTTTGCACTGTTTGGAAAAAAAAACTACTTGATAATATAAAATTGTATGTATGGCATTGGAATTAATTATCTACAAAAGTTTTATTGTGGCAAGATGAAACATGTCTGTCAGTTCTCGATGATGTAAATTTGTGGGGTTTGTTTTGTTTTTAATTTAATGTCTTCAGTGTTTTTATGAACATGATGCAAACTTTTTCTTTTTGTCTTATAAAGACTAAGAGATCACATTTTAAATTACATGTAATATGCAGATTTTTCGTATTATTTGGAAATCAACAATCTATATTCAATTGGAACACCTATTACAAGTTTACTGTACAGTAATGGATTAAGAATAATCATAAAATGGACATTTCAAAGATTTTACATGTATATTACAAAAGACTTTAAATGTTGCTTTAGAAAGGATTGAAACCCTTTAGGGTGAAAGTTACCCAAATACAGCGTTTCTTTGGTTAATTATTTGCTTGCAAACAGCTAAACCTCTACATGAGGATAAAGAGGTCCAAAAGTATGTAAAATGATTTCCAAATAACTGAATTTCAAAATTTGTTATTATCTTTTAGCAGTATCCAACAAAAACCAGTGCAAAAGTATGTGTACAAATGACATGCATATTCAATTAAAGGGCTCGGATGTAATACATTTCATTATTAAAAAAAGCATATTCCTGAAAGTGGAAAGAAAACTTTCTTTAAATCCTCTTTTTTCAAAGAAAAGGTGAATGAATAATTATCTTTGTTGGCAAAAGTGATAAAAATGTACAATATGTAATTATGTAATTGGTTAAATGATTCAATTATTATGACAAATCAAAGAGTACTTGTAAATACATTGTATTTGGTAAAATATGCAAATAAAACTGGAAGAAGGCAACATATAACGCTGACAATTACTGTTTGGTCTTATTAAACATGTTTTGACAAAAAAAGTTGTTTAATAATAAAATATGCTTGGAGTTAGGAGGGCCTGACATTCCGATCCAAGCAGGATCTTTCTCAAGCGCTAAGATTTCGATCCTATCATCCTTGCAGGATCTTTTAAAAAGGCTGACCTTTCAATAAACCTAGCAGGACAGGTCTTTCCTAGCCTTTGAGAAAGATCCTGCTAGGATTCAAATGTGCCAGGCCCTACTAACTCCCTGCATTTTATACATTTCAGGTCATTACTTTGGTTGATGAGCAGATTACACCAGCTATTACTTGTATTGTTAATAAAATATCACAAACGAACACCTGCAACGTCCAGGGGTAGTAAGGAAAAGCTTGTTGTACATATTTGAAGGGAGGAGATGAAGCTTACATGTAGTAAACGCAGCCTCATTCATAATGCAAAGAGCTATCCATAAAAATTGTCAATGCAATTATCACAATCCACTTGTCAGAAGCATCAATGAACTATTCCACCATAGTAAATATGCGCAATCTCGAACTGCGTGGGAATTTGTAATGGCCCACCTGCTCCCTAACACCAAGCCAGACCCACATTGTCCTGCTACCTCACCGAGGACAACAACAGAAACTTGTTTGGGGAGATAGCTGGGCCTATTGGCAGTGGATGATTCTACTATAGAGACCTTCACTCACACAGTACCCCCTACCCACCACACCTGTATGCCAGCAAGGTACATGAACTCTCTACTGAAGGCTATTTATTAATGAGTCCTTCAAATTGATGGCATTATGGCACAGAGCAAGGTAACAGGCCGTGGTGTTTTTTCATAGGTAGGGGCACTGTTGGGGGAATTGTTGTCTAACATGAGAAAGTTCAGGTGACACACGTGTAGTATGCCACTATGTTTACCTATTTAATTCAAATAAATTTCTGCTGGTTGGATTTTTTGCTTTAATTAAAATTTCCAGATGATTCTTGGGTTCCTGGGGCAGCATGTTTTTTGTTTGTTTGTTTGCCTTTTTGTTTATTTGTCTTTTTTGAAGGCTGAAAAAGAAGATAAAGAACCTGCTAGGATCGAAATGCATCAGGCCCTCCTAACTCCAACCATTTCATAAATTTCAGGTAATTATTTTGGCTGATGAGCAGTTTGCAGCAGTTTATAACATGTATTTGTCTTTTTTGTTTGTTTGTCTTTTTGTCTTTTTGTCTTTTTTGTTTGTTTGTTTGTTTGTAATTTTTGTTATCTTTTTGTTTGTTTGTATTTTGTATTTTTTTGTTTGTCTTGTTTGTCTTTTTTGTTTGATTGTCTTTTTGTTTCTTTGTCTTTTATTTGTTTGTTTGTTTGTCCTTTTTTAAATCTTCAAAACTGAACTTCAAAGAACACTGAGCATAATCAAAACTATTTGAGAATCAATTCTTAAACTAAATTAAGAATTAAGAACAATTAAGAACTTTGAAGTAAAATGTACCATGAAGTTCTCAGGTACCACCCCTCTATGGAGTGTAGAATACTGGTACATAGGCCTAGAATATGTTCCTCTATGCGTGCCCCATGCTAACAAGGAAATACATAACAGCAATATTCTAAGTCTTCCCAGCGTGCGTAATCTTATTATCATCCTGAACTAATCAATACCACACACTATTCAGCCAATCCATTGATCTGCCAGATTTCAGATTCATGAAGAACTCTTTCCGGATGACCAGTAAACCAATTTCATACATGACCACTCAATAACAACAAGGGGTGTTGGGTAGCTGTACAAAAGGCTGAAAAGGGTAGGAGGGATGGACGTGCTGGGTAGAGATATTCTATCGTTTCAGAGGTGTGTGAAGCTCTTTATGCGTGGCATGGTTATGGGTAATTGATTAGTGTGGGAATGCATGCACATGCACATGAACTGCCAGTTTAGTAATGGCGTGAAGATCCATTATATCAGTGCACAATGTCAGATTAATATACGCTCTGCCGCTCATGGACAATTTTCTGACAATAGAAACCACATGTGTTGATGAACCTGGCCATGAGGACACGTGTGTGTAGGGTGCAACGTGTGGCCAGTTGCGTGCCGGTGGAGCGGCGCGGATAATCAAACTACAGTATTTGCTCAACTTCTGCCCAACAATCAAGCAATCGCTGAGCATCCATATGCTGTGCTGATAAACACAGGTGAAGGGTGTCCTAGCCCTAATCTAAATAATTCTATCACCCCAACGAGATAATCAAAAACAACAATGCTTATCATGTGGATCGGTTTGCATAAGGTCTCAATGTTTCGACTAGCCTGCTCTAGTCATCATCAGGAGACCAGGGACCAATTCCACTAATGCTTTGCGATCATCACAAGTTTAAGCCTAAAACCATTGCTAAATGGAAAATTGCTACACAAAGTAGTGATCGATTTTCCTTTTAGTGATGGATTTGGGCTTTAGCGATGATCGCAAAGCGTTAGTGAAAACAGCCCCTGAGCAGGCTAGTTGAAACATTGAGACCTTACGAGAAGTGAGACGAAATAAGAAGTGTGAAAGTACGAATGATTTTTACATGGCGTTACCGCAAACCGATCCACATACCAATTGTCACCATGCAAAGCCTTATATCTTTCTTGAAGTTTATCATGTTACGATTTCTGCAAAACATCTGCTAACTTGGTGCTGCAGAAGTTGGTAGGACATCTGCACCAGCTAGCAGAAGGCCACTGGTTTGAATCCCACCCGAGCCATAATTCTGTCACAGACAGTCTAATGCATGGAGCACACAGCGCTTATACACATCAGTAAAGGGCATGCCCTAATTTGAATAATTCCACCAACAACCCAATGAAAAATCTGAACAAAGTGTACCCTATGCTCAAAAATCTATCCTATGCACATGCCGGCAGTGCATTTCATGTTTCAACAGCTGCTTGTTCCTAGAAGAGGAAATGTTCATAACCAATGTCATGATGGATTGTGGGGATATCAACTTCATATCCTCCTGAAAACTGCCAGAGTACACCAGAACGTCGAGTTAACCAGCTCTTTTCAAAGCCACACAACTAAAACAAAGTATAATTTATGTCTCATGGAGTTGTACCACAAAATATATTATCTTATGTACATGTTCTTCCACCATGCATAGCCTTAAATCTAACTTTTCATATTCCACCTTCACAAAGTTGCAACAAAATCACAACATCTAATCCAAAGACAAAAACTTAATCCTTTAAAAATATCTCCACATTAACAAAATTTGACCATAAATGGACTGTACAGAAACCATAAATTTTGCCTTCGTGGAAGGAAAAATATCCTAATTTGGAGGCATTCTGTCTGCCGACTGCACACTCTCACAGCGTGGGGTCCAACCAGCGCAGGTCACATGGTCAACAGAAGCTGTGTGAAGTACAGACAGAATTTAGCCAAAGGGGAAAGACTCACGTGCCGAGAAAATTTATCCAAATAATCTCCAACTGTGCCGGCACGCTCCAATACCAGCTCACTGACTAGACTGTACGTGTGTATATCACATTCATACTCAGTGCTGTATGTGTGCTATTTATATGCTATGTTATTCATTAGACGTTATTTTGGCTTGTGATTTTATAGGCCAACATGTATACACATAACACTGTACAAAGAGATTGTTGCATTCATTCTTCATAACAAGGAAATTAAAGGTAATATCATAGTCATACTTTGGTTTCTGTCAAAGAAATGCAGATTCATGACCAAAAATATCAAGGAAAATACAGTAACACTAACAGTCATCTGTAAAATGTCCAGTCCCATACGGTTGCCACATTTTGAGAAAAACAGTGAAAAACGCCCATGGCATTTTTCAAATCTTTTCATCGTTATTTTTTTTATCTTTTAAAGATCAATTGAGGTCAATTGGTTTTACTATTTTCTTAATAAACACAGCATTTCAGGCAGAAAAACCTGAACGATATGTGTTTCTACCATCACCATCTTCATACCCTGTTAGTTCTAGGTAAATCTGTGAAGATTTCTGTTTCGGTATGCTACCAAAGTATGATACTACCTTTAAGTATCAATTAATTAGCAAAATACACCCTCATGCAATCTCTGAAAAAGGGGAAAACAAAATACCAGCAGTTTATGCTTTTAAACTTGAAAATTAATCAATTGATTTATTTGTTTATTTTATCTATTTTTTCTTAAAATTCATATTGGGGAATCCATTCAGTTAAAATAGAATTGTTCTCCCGGTGTAAAAATTGTTTAAAAAAAAAAGTTAGGAAAATGTCATTGTTAGGCCTAAACATCAATAAGCACATTTTTTATAGACAATGAATTACATTTAAATTTATAATCAACAAACAAAAACTGTTGACCATTTTGAAAAAAAAATAGCAACTTTGGCTCTAGGCTAAAATCTTGGTACAGATTAATAAGCCTACACAAGCTCCCCAGCGACCAGCTTTACAAATTCACATCATAAAACATTACTACCTTGACTGTATCCTTCACCATTATAACTACAAAGACTGCACAGAGTGGTAGGGGGCTAATTGAACAGGATATCAGTACTGTGTGGCGTGTGTGGTGGAGTGTGGCAAGCTTCATGCTTAATCCTTCACAGCTGGTGGAGTGTCACACTTCACACCTGATAGACCACTGATAGGTGTAGATAGATCACAGAACAAAGATATTACAGGCTGAAACTGTGTGTGTAGCTTGATGCACTTTGGCTAGTTTGGAGGAAGAATTGGGCCGAGAATTTGATAAAAACGAAAAATACTCAGAAGCAAAGACATTACAGTCTATTAGCTGTGTTACTTGATACACCTTTTCTAGTTTGGGGGAAATTTGACCAAGGCAATCAATGATAAAACAAATTAATGGCAACGTTGTACGATTGTCCATGCATTAATTTTCCAATTACGAAAAGACAAAGGTAAAGTAACTGGAAAAACAGAGCCCTAGTTTTGACAACATAAGAGTATTATACTCCACTTTAAGCTTTAATGCATGTAGCCATGGTGCCATGCACGTACTGTAGATTACTAGATTACCACGTATCTGGGTCTCTTTCAATTATTCGTGTTACTAGAATTTTCACAATAAAACTGATGGAGGACAGAGCCTAGCTTTTAGGTATTACAGGGCAACTTACAATTATTTTCAAGACATTAATTCCTAAATACTTAAGCAATACAAAAAATAATCAAAACGTTGAGACCTACATGTAAGTGTGACAGTACGAAAAATATTACATGGTGTTTCCGTAAATCGATCCATGTACCAATTGTCACCATGCAAAGCCTCAAATCTTTCTTTAAAAAAATATTTTCATCTTTGATCCTACCCACTTTCACCCTCCATACACCCCTCCTTTGTCCTGACCTTCTCATCCATTTATATGTATCTTTATTGCAATTAGTTCTTGTCCTCTTGCCATGTAGCCTTCAATAAAGATCCTGCTCGGATCGAAACGTCAGGCACTCCTAACTCCAAGCATTTTTGTTTTTAATATTTCTTGGACATTTTCAATCAACCTTTGATGTATCTAGGCAGTGCTGCAATTTTCTCTTCCTTATTGGCGACTTGTCAATCCCTGATTATCAGTCATCTACAGCTGGAGCTTTAACTTCATTCACCTTATAAGTAGTTTCAATCCACAAAGGAATTATAAGAGGAAGTTTTACTTTGTGTTGACAAGAAGAAACAACATTAATCTAAAGAGAAACCTGCCCTGTACATGTAGCTGTAGGCCTACATGTATTTCCTTGTTCTAACTTCTAAGACTGAAGTCTGAAGAGATAATCTTATCTTATCTAACAAAACCAGACCAGAGATGCTCTATATGTAAGGAATGTGTATGTTCACAGATATCTGTGAATTCATTCATTCAGGGTAGATGTAGCCATGGTTCTGCATCAATGACTGCATCCTAATCTAGTAGACGAATATTACACAACAGCACAAAGAATTCCAAATTAAGGGGTAACGGTATTCTTTTACATTCATTTTCCTTCACACATGTGGCAGATAG
The DNA here is from genome assembly GCA_963971285.1 of Astropecten irregularis. Lineage (NCBI taxonomy): Eukaryota > Metazoa > Echinodermata > Asteroidea > Paxillosida > Astropectinidae > Astropecten > Astropecten irregularis. Next base: position 26,163,383 of record OZ020247.1, on the reverse strand, counting down.
GATCATGATGATATAAACAGAGGGGCTAGAAACAAAAACATTGTTCTGTTTCCACACTCCACAATGAAATTCAGACATGTTCTTAATCTGTGTTAATTATCTTAGGGACTGACACTAAGACTGTAGGTCAGGTAAAAGTTACATGTACTGTGCAAGCAGTATTTTTTTAGGCTTAAGCCTATATAAACAAATGTATAGGTTAGAAAAGAGGTTGTTCATCATGGAAAAATAGTAAGAAGCTAAGTGTTCAATGGCTTCCCACGATGTTACCCGAATGGTAGCAAATTGTTAGGTTTTCATTTCTGAATGAAACTAAATTCCACACTTTTTACAGGCACAGTATATCAAAACAAGGAAATACTCAAAGATGTATGGTTTATGGTACAAAGAACAATGCCCAATCAATAGTTACATCATTCAATACTGTTTCACTTCTGCTTTCATATTCTGGGCAATTTGTTCCAATATTAGCTCAAGAATTACTTCCTGATTTTACAAAGCTTGGCTACCAAAATCCATCGATCTCTGTATATATTTTTGTCATCAGATACATGTAGCCATTATGCATGGCCATGTATCAACTGAAGATGTTTAAATATATATACATGTACTCCAGTTTGCCCTCGTCCAACTATAGGAAATTGCCACACTGGTCAATTTGTCACACAGGATTCAATTTTTTCCCAGCACAAAGGAGCTTCGAGGACTAAAAGCATGACCAATCTGTCCCCATTAACAAACCCTGTTAATAATTCACCTTCTTTCAACAAAATGCCTCGTTCAGTTCAATGACAAAATGTGTGCTATCATAAATAACAGCTGCGACATGTACCGTAGATCTCAAATGACAAAGAATTGGAATCATTCATGACATAGAGAACAAATTTGTACATTTTTTTAACATTTTGCTCAAAACATTCTTATTCCCAGACCCTAATTCTTGAACTGCCTGTTGATATTGTATGTGCTTGTGTTCTTAGTGTATTCTTTTCTGTCTACCCCCTGTACTTTTTTTTGCAGTCTTTCTCCTCAGTGTAAGGCGCTATGTTCTTTGTAGAGCCCATAGAAATGCTCTGTGTTATAATTATTATTAACAGTAAAACAGATTGGCCTAAAAACTGTGAATTAGTAAAAACATTTTTCCAAGCTGTACAACATTTCATGAGGCGATTATCATTTCCATCTTTCACATGAGAAAGTTGATAACACAACAGATGTTACACCACGATATTAAGTCTGAGTGAAAGATTGATGGATTACATTGACGGAATACATTATCAACATAATTACCCAGAAGTTTAAAGTCCAAGTGATTTCAGTGGTAACTGATGTTGGGTATTGCAGATAAAAGCCCACGGTGGCAGACATTGGCATATTTTTTTGGCATTCAATTGGTTTTCCTCTCCTACCATTTTAGAGTTTTGGTGTGAAATGCTAAAATGCAAAATTTGAAATTCTGATGTTAAAATCCCCAAATACAGTGCACTAATCTACAAATTTTGTAAAAAGAATACAATAGTGAAAACTGCCTGCCAATTTCAATTCTGCAAATCAATAACCCACCCGTACTTTTCTATTTGAACAAGTGTTATGTATGTACTTTATACAAAGGATACAAGTACAGTAACTCCTAAAACCAGTATTGATATATGAAGTAAATGACATGAATAAGCTAATTTTTATGCATTGATTTGAATTCATCTTGAAAAGATTTTATACTCTCATCTAGCTGCTTATTCCAATTTTTTTATTCCATTAAATACTGGCACAAAGTTTTGTTTTACAACAAATTATAACATTTAATCTTTTCTGATTTTCTAAAGCTTTCAAAGTATCCCTCAGATCAATAGGCCTATGACTAAAAAAGTAAAAATGATCATTTCATTCATTCATTCATTCATTCATTCATTTATAACCAAAACTCATTCTGAAGTCAAGCACGACGACTCTAACACTCAACTTGTGACTGAACCCGCCCAAAGTGCCAAAAGCCATTCAACACCATTTCCCCGCCAAATTTGTTCCTTTTTTTGTCCTTTCACATGGATTAACCCATCAAAATCAAGCTCAGGTCCAATTTTCCCCATTGATGCAGTCACAGTTTGGTCTAAAGAAGGAAGCTGTGTATGTCAGCTAACAAGCCACCCTGCTTGGGCCAGGGACAATAGACACGTGTGCGCTAATCTCAGCTAGGTCACACTGCCCACAAAAAACCCAAACCCTGGCTAATTCAAGACAAAATCTTGTCAACATGCAAGGGCAGGTGTTTCCTCTGCACCTTTTGTTCTGTCCCGGTGTGACAGGGGCGGGTTTTTATTCAAACTGTGTATCGGTATTTGGGATAGCCTGTGGGAAGTTTGTAGAGGACAATGCTAGCAGCTGTCATGTAGGGCAAAGTTATGATTTATCAGTCGTTAATTAGTGATAAGAGTGGTTTTGCCGCCTTTTTGTATAAAAGAAAATTAAGTTTAGTCTAGATAAAAAAAAATAACGTTTTATTTTCTTTACATCAGTATACTGTATGCAAAACACAGAAATGTTTCAGTGATAAGAATTGTGTATTAACAATATAGTACATTATTGATCAAACTCTTTTGGGGTGGGGTGGGGTGGGGTGGGGTGGGGGTGGGGGTGGGGGAGGTGGTGGGCTGGGGGAGGGAGGGGGTGGGGAAGAGTGTATTCTGTCCAAATTTCCAATCACCTTATTTTCAAAATGCATACTGTAAAACTAACCCGGGAAAATTCAGTTCATTCATTTTTTCAGCAAATTATACAAATTAAACTGCTGCAAACTGCTCATCAACCAAAATAATGACCTGAAATTTATAACAAAATGCTTGGAGTTAGGAGGGCCTTACGCATTTCAAACCTAGCAGGATCTTTCTCAAAGGCCAAAATCTTTTGTGTTAAAATTATTCCGGGTTTTGTGCCAATCAGTTGGTGAGATTTTATTTAGGATAATTACATGAGCAATTTTTTTCCAAATATGACAGAATTTGGAGGGGAAAAAAATTCACACTGGTTCCAGTATGAAGTTCATAAATAATACGTTTTTTGATCAAAACTGAACTATGATGTTTTAGAGCCTTACCAATCTTGTACACTTCCTTTAATTAGTCAGTGTTAATTAATAAACAGGGAATTTCTCAAAATGTTTGAATACAATGAAAGTCTCAAAACATGGCAACAAAACAATCCTGACAGACATATACTGGTAATGTCCTCGTAATTGATTAACTAGCATTGGTTGTATAGTGTGTCATGTTTGTTTGCTCAATGGGAATAAAATGCAGGCAATTCATGCAAGAAGTATTCCTCCATGGACACACATTCAAAGCAAGATTCCTTCGTCTAAGGACGGTCGGCCATTTTAAGATGATGATGGACATTTAGTGTCTTCTTTATGATCATGTGACATAATTCAACATAATAAACTCAAGCAGTCACTAGGTACCAATCTAATATACAATATTAATAGCATAATTCATCATATTAATCTAATGACATATTAAAGGTACAGTACAGAATTGGTAACATACCCAAACAGATATGTTCACAGATTTACCTATAACTTTCAGGATAAGAAGATGGTTATGGTAGAAAAATAGCGTTAAAATATTTCCTCAAGAAATGGTGTATTTATCTAGAAATTAGTAAAACAAAGATCAAAGAAATTTTGATCTTGGGGTGAGATCAAAACCATTATTTATGTCTTATGAGAAAAGTTGAGTGGGTTTTTTAGTATTTTCTTGTGACTCAGATGTCAGATTGAGCTCAAATTTTCACAGGTTTATTATTTCATGCACATGTTTGATCAGACAAAGTGTGAGTGCTGTTCTTTGACCTTTACCAATCATGTATTATACCTTTAAGTTTGGCAGAAGAGTGGACAGCACTTGTAGGCCTACATCTTTGCAACTTCACTGCTCAAGAGCTGACCTTCAAGAACGTAAATTGCAGAAATTAACATTTGGTTTATAACATCAGTATGGAAATATGGAGATAGCCCAGGGCTGCCTGGCCATCACCTGCCAAATAGAATCTTTCCTCTAACCATCACAGCTCACTGGGGACCCGGAACAAACCACGCTGCAATATATTACACTAATCAAACTTAATCAAACGTAACAAGCATCTTGATATAGCCCTAGTACATGATGGCCTACACGCATGGTCTTAGAGATTCCAACTGCAGACAGCTACTATCTTGTACACAATCTATGTCCGTCTTCATTGACATCAAATGTTTCTGTTTAGGTCGGAAGGGGAGGTGCATATTCCTGAAATAGACTTCAGTCTGTGGGCCTTTTCGAGAGGCTCGGGCTCAGGCACCGGGTCCTTCATCCATGTACTGAAAGTATAGGTTGTGGTTTTCCATTGAAGCTGAAGCTCTGTTTTCCTTTTCAAACCAGAGAATCTACTTCCGAACTGCAGCCAAAAGCCTTTATTTTGATGTATACCCTTTATTTTAGAATGGATTCACGAAATTGAGTCTGTGCCTGAGCCTGAGCCTGAGCCTGAGCCTGAGCCTGAGCCTGAGCCTGAGCCTGAGCCTGAGCCTGAGCCTGAGCCTGAGCCTGAAGCTAAGCCTGAGCCTGAACCTGAGCCTGACATTTCGAAAAGTCCATAGACTGAAGTCTATTTCAGGAGACAAGGACTAGAGATGGTGAACTGGCTTCACTACACCACGGAGTAGGTGCAATAACATAAAGTAGGATTCCTCCCAAGGTTCAATCAATCCAATCCACTCCCCCCTCCTAGCCTTCTTCAAGCTCCTCCCACTAGGAGACAGACATGACTGAGCAGACATCAATTAACTGCATCTCATCCATGCTACACCAGTGATATCATAATATCACTGTTATGACTTCCATCTGTGTAACGACTTGACACGAGAACCTGTCATTTTTTACTCATCATTGAATGAGTGCAACTTAATATGTTAATCCATGATAAATAACAACTTGGAACGTACAGAGGCACAGGGCTGACATGTCAGATGTTGTCCTGCAAAGTAGGCCTATAATATTACGGTCTTTACACTGAAATATGTATCACAGATATAAATTCTTTTGATAAACAGTTTTGGATATCATCCTGGATTCCTGGTATTAGTAATTAATCTTATTTTAGCTGATTGGAGTTAGTAGGGCCTGATGTTTTGATCCTAGCAGGATCTTTATTGAAGGCTGAATTTATAGTTGATTACTTGCAATATTATTTGAAAAAGATATAAACATCATGAGAACTGAACTTATGCTGTGTCAATTATTCAAAATTGTTTGGTCTTTATACGTTTCTTAATGTGTATGTTTAACCCTAACCCTCTGTCCATTCCACACAAGGTAAGAGCTACTAACCACACATTACCGCAGTCTCCACAGGGAAACTGGATCATAAACCACACAAAGTACAGTGATTTTGTTTGGTATTCATATACCACACTTAACACAGGAAAAATCATGTGTGATAAACAGTGGTATATGCAGGTGGGTTAGGGTTAAAATAAGTTTCTTTAAATTCTTTTTTTTTTAACTCAAACTGACTATCTGCACTTCCTTCAATTTTGCTTGCAAGCTCATTTCTGTCTCTTGTTTTGCTTTGTGCAGCCTATCATGTGCTTTCTGTTTTCAAGTAATCAAAAAGTACAGTACCATTTATTAGGAGTGAAAAATTCATACCACCAAAATAAAAAAATTGATTGAGAGTACACAAATAATCGTTTCCCTTTTCAAAACAAAACATGTGTTTTTTATCTCAATATTAAAAACTGCATTCATCCACCCTTGCAATTTCAGAAATAATTAAGATTTCAGATGGACAAAATGGTAAATTTAAAAGTTATGCAATCAAAAGAGTTCAGGCAAAATAATGAAATGTTTAAAAATTGTACCTTTTTATGTCATTCCAAATTTTTACAAATTTTTTTTGGGGAAATTGTGATTTTCTTTTTCTTTTTTTTGTACATATTCCGATTTTGTATGAAAGATTGAAATCTTAATTTTTTTTCATTTATTTGTCACTCAAAATTAGAAAGGGGCAGTAAATATTTTGGCAATGTTCTATCATAAGGAAGCCATACTATACAGTACGTGTACAGGTACACAAGTGTGTATATATGTCAACAGGAAATTTGATCAATTTATTTCAGAGAATTTCCTTTTCTTGAGAAAATAAATTTAGAAATACACAAAGATAGCAAAAAAAGGAAACCGTTGGTCAAACATATCTTTCAGCAATCTTGTCAAAATGTGTTTCATTAGCATAATTAAGGAAATGACTAATTACAGTTGGCATGTGTCATTTTGTAGTACAGGGCTGTAATCTTCATTGATTTATACTGTACAAGTTTTAATCTTCTTTGAACACGGAACCATCTGCTCGGTATTTTTAGCTTAACGCGTGACCCAGAATCTGGAGTGACTTCTAATTAATGCTCTTACTGTCAATTGTCTCTATGCTTCGAAGATAAATTGAACAAGAAATTGATAAATTGATCACAAGTGCAGACACACACACAATGCAGCATTCTTTGCAGACAATAGAACAAACAGTATTGTTCTGTTAACTGAAGATTGAGAACAATTTACACATTGTATGCAAATGGTACTTTGTTTCATAGTGTTGCTGTAATTAGTTTTATACATATCAAATGTACACTGTCCATGATTGGTAACTACACCCAAAACAGAAATGTTCACAGATTTATGTATAGTTTCAGGGTATGAAGATGATGCTGGTAGAAACAAACTGTTTAAAAATTTCTACCAGAAATGCTGTATTGATCCAGAAATTAGTAAGACAACGACCGAAAACTGTTTTGATCTCAGGTTAAGATCAAACCATTCTTTATTTTTTTATAAGAAACATTGAGTCAGGTTTTCGCTACTTTCTCATGACTCAGATGTCTGACTGAGCTCAAATTTTAATAGGTTTATAACTTCTTTCACATATTGGATCAGACAAAGTGTGAGTGCTGTTCTGTGACCTTTACTAATCATGTATTATACCTTTAAACTAAATTTGCTGCCTCCACTGATTATAACAATTGGATTTGTGTAAAACTTGAATTTAATACAAATTGAATAGATCAGGATTAAACGGCAAAGATTTAATTCGCAGACACAACTGCTGTATTCAATCAAATAAGAATACGTGTTGTGATGTGAATGAACGTATCCCGTCAATAATATCGGCCTATTACACAAAGAACAACATGGTTTGATGCCAACAAGTATTTATGCAACTACATCACCCGGAATGCAGCTGCCTTGCAAATGTCACTGGGTAAAACCAATTATAACAACAGAGACGTATCCATGCAAATGCAATGCATATGTAAATGTACATGTACGCTGGCTGCAGAAGGTAGAAAACTATTCAATGTAAAATCAATTTGAAGGGAATATTACACATGTATACTACTGCACAACAGCTGAAGAATCATACACAAATTACTTTATGAAACAAATGGTCATTCATATGATTTATCAAAGTACAAAATGATAATAATAACAATAATAATAATAACTGTAACTGAGGATGGGACCTTAGGGAGACATTCCCATAGGGTTGTGCACAAACTTTACATCCCTATATCAGAGATGCCAAGTTCAAACATTTTTCATGAGTGAGATTTTCATGACGCGGCGTCTCAGCGCGCGCACATGCGTGAAAGTGAGGGAGCAGAGCAACCAAGTGGGGGGAGGGGGTGTCCCCCCTCCCATGGTAGGGAGCTTTTTCAATTTTTAGCTCTTAATGGTGCGATCTGGACCCTTTTCTCTTTTTTTAAATTTATTTTGAAAAACAAAAGGGAACCAATGCAAATAATGCTACTTTTTTTTTCCCTTGTCGGGTCCCGATGCGTGAGAAATATGGGTGTCATGCGTGAGACCGTGAGACGGACCCTAAATGCGTGAGTCTCACACACAATGCGTGAGACTTAGTGTTAGTCTGCTATATCTAAACATCCTTCAAACCAATGAACTTGAAATTGACATACATGTATGTTCATATTGAGAGCATTCTCTGTCTTCTATTAAAATATTGACACCAAAAATATGTCTTTAAAAGATAGCTGGTACATTAGAGAGACATCGAAAAGTCTCCCTAAGTCTCGATGTCTCCCTAATGTCCACTTTTAGACGCTAACGGGTCTCCCTAATACCCCATTGTAATTATAATTCCTATGAATTCCACATTAGGGAGGAGTCCCGTGGACTTAGAAATGCACACACACACAAAGTCCTAACTCTTGTCCCTTCTCTATCTCCAGAAACCCAGCTGGATTAAACTTTACAATCAAAGGATTCAGACTACAAGGATAAAAAAATAAACACATAAAATTTCCGAGAGCACTATTATGTCAAGATATGTACATGTACAGTCCTCGGCAAGAAAAATGAGCAATACAGTATACACCTTTTAAAAAAGACTATGGTAAGAAACAAATGTTTGTAATGTATAGTTTACAGAAATCTGAAAAGTACTGGTACCCTTGCGTGTGCACTGGTGTGCTTGTTCAAATAGATGACTGATGTTTAAAAATAACTTATTATAATGTCCGAGTGCAAAACAAAAACATGTCATTTATTAAATGCTACATGTGTATTTTGTTTTTGTATTTAATGAATCCAATGATGATGAGTTGCAACAGGTTAAAATGCAAACATGAATATATGTGCACAATCAGATAAGAGAAATTCAGATGAATGTGCAGCGTACATCATACATAATTTATGTGGGGTGCCACAGCTGTGGCCTAGTACTCTGGCGAGTCTGGTATGTCATATTCAAGGTCTTGTGGTCTATCTAAAGATTGTGGGTTCGAATCCAACCATGGGTTAGTGGTGCTTGCATCCTTGGGCAAGACACTTTGTCACATATTATTGCTCCTCTTCACGCAGGAGTTAATGGGTACCTGTGATGAGGGTAGAGATGGCTTTGTGCTTGATCAAGCCTTAATGTGCCAAGTACAACAGCCAGGGCTGTTTACTTTCCAGGGAGTTGAGATTGTTTCAGGAATGTAAATATGTAGACCATTGACCAGGGTAATAGAAATATGTGCCATGATGAGCATCAAAAGACTAAATGTTCTCCAATTATTATTTATTAATTTCTTATTCATAAAGTACAGGTAATCAACAATCTTCACCGAATGAATTTAGCATGCAAAAGTACTGTACATGTACAGTAGATAGCCAATGTACAATCCAAGATGACTTGAGCATTTTAAAGTACTGGAAGTTGAGTCAAAACCAAGAAGGTTGGGTTCTTCCTTATCTCATATCTTGTCAAAAACTGAAGTCGTTCAGATGCAATGTATCACAAACCTCTCCACATTATTATAACCCTAACCCACCTGAATCCTCCAAAATCCTCCTGGAGTTTTGGAGGATTGCGGAGGATTCAGGATATGTAATTTTCCAAATAGGACCACTGGAGGAGTGGCAGGATTCAGGATAAATGCATTTTTTGAGGTAGGGCCACTGAAGGATTCTGAAGGATTCAGGATTCAGGTACCTCTCATTTTGAGTATAAGTGAGATCACTGGAGAATTGTGGAGGATTCAGAACGCAGTTTTTAAAGTATGACCATTGGAGGATTGTGGAGGATTCAGGATGAACGCAGTTTTTAAAGTATGACCATTGGAGGATTGTGGAGGATTCAGGATGGTACACAGTAAAATGCCCCTAGGGGGTTAGGGTTGTACATGTACGTCTGGACTCTGGAATCATTTTGATTAAAAACATTTAGGCCTACATGTATGTAAGTAAATTACAGCCTGTACAAAAAGAATGAGACATTCATTACAGAAGGATGCTCGATGGTTGGCAAATTTAATGAGGACAAATAAAGGAAATCTGATTCACCCAACAATGAAAGACAAAAGAAACCATTGTTTGCCATCAACACGCACCTGTATGCATTCACTGAATAATGATCTGTATAATGCATTGATGTAATGGCGTCATTATACAATAGTCCCATGTACTGTTCAAATACACACGCACTGTACACAAAACATTTGAATGTGTGCTGCAACAGTGCAAGCCTGCAACCAGATGCTAAATATTATAATCAGCTGCCAGTCGGCCACCCATAAAAAATAAAGAGCCAAAGCTGACGGAAGTTTATCGCAAAATACAAAAAAAATACAAGGATGGGAAACAGTTGATGGTATTTCTGTGTTTCTTTTTTATGAAGATAATTCAAAACTTGTCAAATTTGTGTTCTCATTGAAACCAACGCATTTGAATCATTGTTTTAAAGGTTTACTGTAATCAAATTTGGTAAAGGGGTGAAAGTACTTAAAAATTATTGCTTAATACATAATTAATTATTATATTAAATTATGTTTTTATGTACATGTAAGTGCTTGAATTTACCAAAAAGCTACAAAATCAGTACACGGGCCCCCTACAAAAGTCCACCTTGGAACCAATCCACGCAACAATAGTGTGTGATGTCACCTACAGAACTAGTATAGGCTTGCACCACAGTATACTGCGTGGCGTTCTGCATGTGACGTAAGCAAGGTTTTTCGTCGCGAAAAGTGGGGTGCTAAATTATGGGTCTAAAATACCGCCTTATACAATATTTGTTATCACAAACAATAATAGACAGGTTGAGTTTTATAACAATACAGATTTATTTATCTTCATATGAGTTTTGATTACAGTAAACCTTAAAAAAGAACATGAATCCTTTTTAGTTGGATTGTACACACGTAGACATGGTTCCGAATAATGAATCCGTCCATGTGAACTCTGACTCTGAGGGAGCCATCATTCTACAGTATACCATTAGGCCTATCAGTTCCTAAGTTTATCGTCAATGCAAGAATGCAAGCTTATAATATGACCTATAGTTTTTTCAGCTGGCCTTGCTTGGTAATTTCAATTCTTACTTTCCCTTGCTACTTCTCGGTAATAGTTCAAACAAGTTTTACATGTATACTATTTTCTATGGTCTTTTTTTTTTCAAACCTGGAAATTGATTCAATATTGTCAAGGTTTCTTAAGTTCTCAGAATGACCTCTGACCTCCTACACCCACCCACCAAATAGTACATGAAGGCAAAGTACAATAACCCCAAGTAGAAATGCTTGAAACATTGATCTCTTGATCTCGGAACAATATTGAACCTTTTTATTGCAAAACCAGGAAGAGGCTTTAAACACTGTGACATGTACATAGGCCTACAATGTATACAGTACATTACATTGTATGGGCTGTAAAGGTAATATCATACTTTGATTTCTGTCAAAGAAATGCAGATTCATGGGCAAAAATATCAAGACAGATACCTTAACAGTCATCTGTGGAAATTTCAGTCCCATACGGTGCTCACTTTTTGAGAAAACAGTAAAAAAAAAACGGCCACACCATTTCTTAAAGGGATGGTACAGAATTCGTAAGACAAAATACACTTCATGATCACAGATTCACATAAAACTAACACAGTATAATGGTGATGATAGGAGAAAACATCCCATTAAATGTTTTTGTCTGAAATGCCATATTCGTTGAGAAATAAATGAAACAATTTTCCGATTGGAATAAATCGCTTCGAAGCGTTTTATTCATTCGTTGAAATGTGTACAGTTCTCTGTACACGGGTTTTCATTATTTTCTCGTGACCCAGATGGCTGATTGACCTCAAACTTCTACAGGTTTGTCAGTTAAGGTATACGATGGATTACATAATGTGCTTTCACTGTCAGCAACGGTTTTGTCGCAGAAACCAGTTCTGTACCATCCCTTTAAGTCTTTTCTCTTTTATTTTTGATCACTGGTTTTACTCTTTTCTGGATAAATACAGCATTTCAGGCAGAAAATCAATTTAACGGAATGTTTCTACCGTCACCATCTTTAAACGATGTAAGTTATAGGTAAATTTGTGAAGATGTCTGTTTCGGTATGCTACCAAAGTATGATACTACCTTTAAGTCCTACATTTGGTTGCTTTCAGTTCAGAGGTCATTTTTAGTTCCACCCGATTGCATTATTCTAAGCATATGCAATTTCCGATTTGTGTTTTTTTCATTTTATCAACAATCCACGTAATCTCTCACTCGACGTCTCACGCTCCAGCGATTTCACATCTGAATATTTCCCTTTGGGATTCAATTTGTGCTTCAATTTGCGCTTAAAACCTTGTGATTATTAAAAAAATTCTCAACCATATTGTGATGACACGCACCGCGACCCAAACAACAATAAATCCGACAAGTTTTTATTGTCTGGAATATCAGATTAATTAAAGATGAAGACATCAGAGTCGCGTCCGGGAGCCGTAATGGATTTAGATGGCAGATGATTCGTGAGGCGTGAAGGGACTGGAGAGTCACGAAGGCATGACCACGCTTTAAGGAGGCTCGGATATAATGAAGATGCCACATTTCAATGAACGCTAGACACCGTCGTGTCATCAGGACAAATACTTGAGAAGTGATAACCTGGATCCAATTCCATCTCAGAATTGTTACCAAATGTTTAAGAGATTAAGGTGAAATATGAATTACTTTTCCAAATATGATGGGCAGTTGGATCATACAGTAATGATATTCTGATTTCTCTTCGCCCAAAAAATAAACTGGGCGAAAGCAATTTTTCAAATGATTTTTAACAAGCAACTTTGGTATTTTAATGAAGCATAATCATCAAATGACTTTGAATGTTAATGGTATCACACTTTGTTCTCAAAACAGAAATGATTACATAGGCCTAACTAACAGGGTATTAATGATTTTCTACCAAAAATGCTGTTTTATACCCATCCGGAAAAAGAGTAAAACCAATTGTGACAAAAAAAAAACAATTTTGATTTGATCAGATCAAAAGGCATGTGTATAGAAAAATACTGTGCATGTTTTTCACTTTTTTGGAAATTTCACTGCTGACTATTCCTTGATATTTTTGCTCATGAATCTGCATTTCTTTGACAAAAACCAAAGTTTGATATTACATTTAATCACTGATCCATTGATCACCAGACCATGATCACACCTAAGCACAACATTTGCAGGTTTATCATTTCAATGAGAATTGAGCAATTTAAGGTGGTTTCCATCGGTCGACTTGTAAAAATTGAATTCTGTTTACTAATATGACTTCTAATATAAAACATGGCTGAATTTGCCAATTTAAGATGTTCAAAATAATTATTTTAAACGACACCACTTCACTTTAAAGCATTGCCTGGCCATTAAAACTAAATAAATACAAAAATACAAAAACACACAAAATAAACCACCCGCACATGCCGCATAATGTTCATGTTTATGTACAGTTCACTTCACTAGTTCAAATAAATTTCAAAAGTATGTTGTATCTTACACATAAATATGTACACGAGTGTAGATTGTAAACTGTGCAAAAAATGACATGAAATGCTATTATTTTCCCAGGGACTGCTATATATTTCTAAGGGTTATGTCTCAAGAGGCAATCTAAAAACAACAAATTTTATCGTCAAGAAGGAATTCAAAGGAATACAATTTACAATGTTCAAATCATTTTATTTGTGATGGCAAGACAGCCAATGTCTCTTGTAGTTAGCAAATAATTCTTTAAGCTCATTGAAAAGTGAACAACGAAAAATTGACTGGAGCGGGATTCGAACCGGCAGCCTCCTGAATACCGTATAGGCGCTCTGCCTGCTGAGCCATCCAGCCCTATGTTGGTGGTGACCCCAATAGTCAATTATCTTTGTTCATTAAGTTGTTAGTTGTTGCCAAGTTGTTAGTAAAGATGGCCGCACGTGACTAACAAGGCCCTTACACAACACAGGCACTGTAAAATTTAAATCATCTAATCTCTTACAAGACCAAAACCAATTCGAACCGCCCCAATTATTATATAATATGGCTCTGTTACGTCTTGAAAAACAATGAACAGATGAAAGCTTTAGGCCTATAAAGACCTTCATAGAGTTATTATTAGCATCTGTGCGTTCTGTAAAAATGATGAATTGGCTTACCTTGAGTAGTTTAATGAGCGGTTGCAATGCCCCCTGGGTAATGAGACCATTTCTGCATTCAGCGCCGTCACCGGCGAGATTACCCAGAGTCCAACATGATTGGTCCTTGGAGAAATAGTCCGACAAGAAATCAACTATTACATGTCACATACATCAGGGATGTGAGTGGAAACAATATAATTTATATCTGGAAATAAAATAATTCACCTTTTATTTAAAATTATCTAAAAAGATGAGAAAACAAAAATGTAGGCAACATTTTCCATAAAGGGTCAATTTTTAGAAACAAAAATGTCACACAAAAACATCTCATGAAAAACAATTTTAGGCATGGATATCTTAAACTGATATATTTTGAGAAAATATATACTTTAGAAAATGTTATTACAGAATAGACCTGATTGACTTGAGTATCATAATCTTGGATAATCCTTTACATGTAGTATATGAATACTATGCTCCAATGTTAAACAAAAATCTCACACTGATATTTTTTCCACTTTTCACATGGAATTTCTTCATTCAGACACAAGAGGGCAGTATTCATATTGTGAGACAGCCAAATAAAGCATGAGCAATTTCGATTTGTTCCTTATTAATACGTTTGGAGCAAGTAATAGCACTGAAAATATATTGGTTCAATAATGTACATGAATGTGTATTCTGCTTTCCTTAACTATTAAAGTCAGATTCTTTGCTTGCAGGGTACATGTAACACAGTAACAGAGCAGGATTTTCTGGGGTAGCAGATATAAGCCGAGGCCTGTAATCATTAACATGCAGAATGCCACTGACAGCAGATCCCTGACATTGAGAGCAAGCTCATAAAACTATTTATGATAGAAGAAATTTTAAACTGGATGTGATTGGTACCTGGAGAGCTGTATTCTGACCGCTGAGGTATGTGATGAGATACGGTGAAGCAGACTCCAATACCAGCATACAGTGCTCATGAATGCTAGCTGCAATATTACCCAAGCACTTAGCGGCCTCTAGTTGTAGAGCCGGATCCTGGCCACTTAGAAGGCCGACCAGGGCACGCAGTGAGTTATCAACACTGTTAAGGGGTAAACAAATAACGAAAACTTATAAAAAAGGTGGCGTCTCAGGAGATTTTGTATGGAATCAATTTTTCGACTCAGTCACCCTGAAAAATACGCTCCGAGGGAGTCAGGTTTAATAGGGTAGCACTTAGTTCTTTCCTTGACTTCTACAGTGTTGTACCTCATGCGACCCGGGTTCAAGTCCAGCTTGATCCACAAATGGATTGGGTTTTCAGTCCCTACTTGATTCTGCGGCCAGTTTCACCAAGAATTTTATTCTGAGATTTTCCTCCCACCTCTAAAACTGTATCTTCTTCTCATTATCTTTCCAAAAAGGTTTCATCAGGCTTTCAAGCTACAGTGCCTAGGACACTTTCAGAAATCCTTGGTGTCATAATGACAAATAAATAATAACAATAATAATATATAATGCCTACATTAATTGGGATATAGTGGTACAGTATGTCAGTGGTTTCATGGCTTCGACTGCCAAAAACAAAAATAATTGACTATTAGGGACACCAACAACATAGGGCTTGATAGCTCAGTTGGTAGAGCGCCGGTACGGTATTCCAGAGGTGGCTGGTTCGAATCCCGCTCCAGTAAATTTTTCTTAGTTCACTTTTCGAAAATGTTTTATAACGACTTGAATTGGATTCAAATTTAAGGTTTGAAGACTCAAATACAATTCTAGTATCATGCAGGATGTATCAGGGCAATATGCAACCAAAGTGTAAAGAGGCAACTAGGTCTATAAGCACATTTTTGGTCAAAAGAGGGCGCTATAATCTGTATCCCTGTCAAACATGGCAGCTTCCACAAAGTATTGAAATAACCCAGGCCAACAATAACTGCTATGACTACTGTATCTGTTTCACAGTTGATGAGGTATGGTATACATCTCTTTGAGTATCCTTACCTGAGGAATGTCTCAATGAGGGCACTACCCTGTGCAAACATCCGTCTCAGTTGCTTCAGATGGTTCAGCCGACTACTTCCATGCTTCTGTATCGCCTTAGCAATCTTAGAAACCTGAATGTGTCAACAGAGAGAAGTTGGGTGTAAGAACTAAACATATGAAATTGTTGTCATTGATGGCATGAAGTAGTCTCAATTAAAACTTTTCACTCCAGCGTCTTTATTTCACAATGCCCCCCGCCCCCCGCCCCCCACCCCCCACCAAAAAATAATGAATGAACATGCAAAGATTAATTAAAGGTAATATCATGCTTTGGTTTTTATGAAAGAAATACAGATTCATGGGCAAAAAATATCAAGACAGATACAGTAACAGTCATCTGTGAAAATTTCAGCCAAAATTTCAGAAAAAAAACAGCCAACATTTCTTATTTAAGTCTTTTCTCTTTTTTAAAAGATCAAAAAGATTTTCGGTCTTTGTTTTACTAATTGCTGTAAAAACAACATTTCAGGCAGAAACATTTTAACGGTATGTTTCTACCACCACCATCTTCATACCCTGTAAGTTATACGTAAACCTGTGATCATTTCTGTTTTGGTTTCTTACCAAAGTATGATACTACTTTTAAATACATGTATCAATAATATGTGGGTAGCCAGCAACATTGTAAAATAATTGCAATTTGTCATTGTGAATTTCAGTGCACATTCAGTGAAGGGGAGTGTCTTCACCTGTTCATGTGTGTATTCTTCATCCTCAGTTGTAGAGCCGAGTCTCACCCTCTTAGCATCCAGGTATCTGCCTCTCCGTTCTTTCCTCAAAACTGGCAGGGTTAAAGATAAACTATGAGATAACAATGGCAGTTGCTGGGAGATGGAGGAGAACCTATTCAGAATGTCTATCTTCTTTTTCTGTTTCTTCTCTTTTTGGAAGGGGCAAATTTGGACATACTTAAATATTTAAATGAAATCATAAAATGACCTCCAAGGGAAACTGACAGATTAATTTAAGCCATTGCGAGATAAACAAAGGAAAAGGACTGCTATTAATGCATGATTCAAACCTAGAGACATCAGGCAAATTGATTGGAGTGGGATTCAAACCTCTGACCCCTGGAGGTCACTGGTTCGAATCACACTTTGGTCAATTTCTTTTTTCACTCTTACATTGTACATTTACTAATGTGTATTGAGTTCAAACAAAGTATATTAAAATAAAATTTATTTCACAACTCTGTTGACAAAGCACAAAAACAAACTGATTGGAGATGTGGTAAAGCTTCACATTGACCTGAATACTTAAAGTCATTTAATCATTAAAAATCTTAATTATTATAACAAATATTATAAAATAACAATTTTGTTTAAAGCATTCTCTTTGTGGTAAGATTCGTAGAAATAGTGGCACTTTTTAGACCGTCCAAATGGTTTTCATCTTCAAAGTAAAATATCAAACAAAATTTTTTTATCACAAATATTTTCATGTTACAAGTACAGAAACCGTAGTGTTAGGAAAATATGATGAAAAGAAACATCTCTTTTTCCTCAAGTTTTACCCAATGTTGTAAATTAAATCAGCTTTGGTATTAGTATTAGTAGACTTAATATAGGACAACTTTTCCCGGTTTCTGATTTCTCACTGTAGAATTTACTAGAATTGCACATGATGATACAATGTGCACATTGTGGCACGTCCTACACATGTCAATGTACTAAACCATCTTACACAAATATGAAAAACCATTAAGCCAACGACAAGTTTTTGTTATAAATCCTTTTTGGTCAATCCTACTTTTGGTCTTAACATTTTGTAATATACATGCATTACAAAATTCACTTCATCAATCAATTATGAGATTTTAATCAACAAATTACTGATTAACATTAAAGGTTTTCATTTTCTAATGAATTGTTGGACTGAAAATGTACCAAGAACTCAATACCTTTTTAGTTCAAAATTTATAACTTAACTTGGACTGATTGTTTGTATTTTGAAATGCACATACAGGGCATTCATAAAATGTTTCAAGGCAAACATCTGCAGTAAGGTTCTTGTATGTTGTTGAGCTTGGAATTTAATGCTCAAAGAGCAGATGAGCAGTTTCACATGAAAGAAAGCGAACTCGTCCATTTTACTAGCAAAATGCCATGATGTTTCATCCAGGTTACATTTGAGTTGGTGTCACACAAAATCAAAATTTAGTTCTGTCATGTCTGATGTTGAACTCTTGACGGCCACAGGTATTTCTCAAATCAAGCTTGGTAGTTTGAAACTTCAATCAAGTTGCCATCAGGATCCCTGAAGTACACGGACTTTATGGGTCCAAGGGCACCAGTACGCATCACTGGTCCCTCTTCCACAGGTACGCTATGGGTCTCAAGATGTTGCACGACATCCTTCAGTGGTGTCTTGCTGATTAAGCAGATGTCGGCTGATCCCGGTACAGGGTGCGAGGCCTTTGGCTCAAACTCGTTACCTGCTTCGTGCAGGTTGATTTTTTGTTGGCCAAACCGAAGAGCTTTGCGGTTCTCTTTGAACGTAACAAGTTCCATGCCCAATATCTTTGTGTAGAACGACACAGTTGCATTAAGGTTCTTGACAGTCAGAACCAGATGGTCAATTCTTTCAATCATAATTCTACTGGCTGCCATTTTGACCAGGGAGACACACCCCTAAAAAGTCTAACCCTGAAAACACCAGGTGATTGCTCGTGTAGTGGTGGACACACATGCAACTTTAAATCAAAAGAGGGCGCTATGGCACAATACGGTACGTGTACAATAACAATACGGTAACTCACGCCTACTGCAGTTTTCTCGACACCAAATTTCAAAACTGAATATTAAAGTCAAACAGTATTAACAACAGTTTATATAAATCTCACCGGATTCTTGGTCCCTTTTTTTGTCTTTGAGCTGGGAGACACTGGCTGCACCCGGTTTATACTGGTCTTTTCGATCCATTTATAGTCCACCTTTCTAACACTTAGAGCACAACTGTCCACGCTTCCTACGTGCGAAATAAACAAGATAACAACCTCTGTCGGTATAATACTATTTCTGTTGATTTATTTTATGCTTTTTAAAAATGTGTTTATAAACATATACAAAATAAAATACATAGAATTGTAATATAACTTCAAATTGAAGAAAAAAAACAATATTTATTTATAAAATACAGTATTTTAAATGTTTATATTTTTATACATTTTTAACGAGGCGAAATAAATTGAGGGCGCGCGCTCATTCAATCATGTAAATAATATAAATACATGAAATATCACATCACACTGTGTGTAATGGTGTGTAGAGATCGTGAAAAAACAATGAAGTTTAATTAGTGTTTTAATTCGCTCGAAATAGTTTAAAACAGGACAAGGATTGCCTGTTCTTTTCTGTCAGGGTGGTGTGTTACATCTTAAGTTAAAATTATGGTGAGTTGTCAGTTGTTATTATCCGAGATAACTTGTTTTTATAAACAATTAATTAGGCCTATTTTTGTTTTCTTGAACTTGAACTAACTGTGGAAGAAACTTGCCTAAACTTAGTTGTAGTTAGTTGTACTGTAGGCCTATGGGAGACTTTGGAGAACCGGTCTTGAGTCAACAGCGCACGCGCAAATCATGCTTGCGCAATTGTGAGCATGCGCGCGTTGTTTTGCGTGTACGTGTATGCGCTATTGACTTGAAGACTGGTTCTCCAAAGTCTCCCATTGTTTGGCATTGCATGCTGAAAATCAGTACTTGTTCAATTTCCTGCTTAAGTTATATTTTTTTTAATTTGTCTTTTCCCCAAGTCTAAGAAGCGAGGACTGAGTTTGGAGGAAAAGAGACAAAGGATGATGGAAATCTTCTTTGAGAAGGTAAATTTCAATCAAATTTTAAAATGTAACGTTAGGCCTTTTTTTTTCAAGGTCAGCATGTAGGGGCCTACAAAGTAACAAACTACAAACAATTTGTGTACATCCATTGGGGGAGCTTGGTCATTCTACCTGAGTACCAGGCAGTGATGCCGATGGGTAGTGCAGAATTTGTATTTCTTTTTTTATTACATGTATTTATTTTGACATTTGTTATGAATTATAATTTTTCCAATTGCTTTGCAGAAAGAAGTTTTCCAACTGAAAGAGTTGGAGAAAATCGCACCAAAATCAAAAGGCATAAGTGAGTGTTATTATTTTGCTTATTCCGTGCAATGATTTTTAGCTTGGTTTAATAATTTTGTGTTTTTTTGTCAGTTTGAATCTTTTTGCTTTACGAAAGTTGCAACATACATATGTACATAGGACATTTTAATTATTATGCAATTATTATGTTTTTCATTCTCTGCCTCCAACAATTCAAATGTTATCAATTTATCAGCATTGTAACATCAAAGCTCTTTTGCTTCCATCGACACTTTTTATTCTTTTCAATGTTTTTTTTTTTCTCAAAGCCTCCATGTCTGTGAAGGATGTTGTGCAGAGTTTGGTTGATGATGCAATGGTGGACTCTGACAGAATAGGAACATCCAACTATTTCTGGGCCTTTCCAAGTAAAGCGAGCAATGCTGTGAGTTCAATGACATAATTATTTGAATATCCTGCCCAACAGGCTAATTTGTCTTTTCAGAGGTTCATGCAGTATATATGCACGTTTCGGGCAGTTTCAACCTACTTGCTATACAGTGGAACACCACTATACTGAACACACTGGGATGTGCAGAAATTGTTGGTTATAATAGTGGTCGTATGTTATAGTGAACAATGTTCAGCAGGCCTATTCATTGTACACAAAAGAATTGGGAGCCAAGGATGATGTTCGGTATTGCCAAATGTTTTTGGTATAGCGGTGTTTGTTATAGCAGCATTCAACTGTAATGAAGTGGCAGAGTTCAAATCCTCTGAAGGTCCGACACTTTTTTTAATTTGACAGAGGAAGCGAAAGATATCCGACCTCGGTTGCAGCTTGGACGAAAGCGAGAAGAAGAGAGCCTCCATGAAGAAACTCATCACCAAGGCCACCGTTGGCAAAGAGGAATCCGTAAGTTCTGTCATCTTGTCTGTTCTTAACGTCTTCCTCTCAATGGAGCTGTTTAGGATGCAACAATTTGTACGTATTGTCTTTTGCTTTTATTCTTAGGATGATAGGACGGAGCTTCTTGAGACGTTAGCCGAAAAGGAGAAGGAGAATGCCAGACTCAAGGCTGAACTGGAGAAATACCGTGAATGCGACCCACAGGTCCTGGAGGAAGTCAAGCAACAGACTTCAGTAGCCAGAGAGGCAGTAAACAGATGGACAGGTAGATGCAGTTCAAACTATCCTTAGGCTGTGTCTGAAACGGGTTTCCAGAGCTATGGCTATGTCTATAGTCAGCGTGTTCCAATGCATTTGCAATGGGCCCAGACCTAGACTTAGCTCTATGCAACTGGTTTCGGATGCAGTCTTGGTCTCAGCCTGAGCCTCTTCAGTCTGTTATATTTGTACAAGGACCATCAACTCAGATACATTATTATGGAACTGCTTGAGAAAAAACTGCTCTGTTTGTAATGTGTGTCATCCCTTGAGCAAAACGTACTAGGTTTTGATTATAAAATGCTTGGAGGTAGGAGGGCCTGGCAGGATCTTTCTCAAAGGCTAACAAGAATAATCCTGCTAGGATCGAAACGTCAGGCCCTCCTATACCTCCAAGCAATTGATATATTTCAGGTCATTGTATTCGTTGATGAGCAGTTTGCAGCAGTTTATTACTTGTATTGGTTTTGATTATAAACACAAACTAACCCAGTGTTCAGATAAGAAATGAATACAAGGAAAACCTAATATTTCAGCAATTCAGTCGATGTAAAGATGAAATTGTGATGGTCTATCAACTATGAGTTCATCAATATTTAATGCATTCATTTCAATACATTGCCTTTAATCTTATTCCAGATAACATCTTCACTATCAAGTCCTGGTGCAAGAAGAAGTTTTCCATGGAGGAGAAGACGATTGACAAACACTTTGGAATCCCTGAAGACTTTGATTACATTGACTGAATGCTACCACACAACAATTGAAGGCTCAGCAATGATTGTGGTTCGCAAACATGAACATGTATAGACTCCAAGATTTTGCTGCATGGTTGATTGTATGATCTGGTTCTGTTATTAGTGTATGGAAAACTATGGATGGATCTGTACTGTACATTCAATATAAAATAGAGTACAGGACTGGAAGGGTATCCTTTGTTGTGACTACTCACTCAGTCCTTGCTCATCACTTGGGAGTACTCAGTGATCACTGCACACTGCAGCATCATCTTACTAGAGACTCAGAGGGCCTCCTTCACTGTGACTACTCGATTCATACTCATCACTCGGGAGTGCTCACTGCAGACTGCAGCATCATCTTACTAGAGGCTTGGAGGGCCTCCTTCACTCAGTGACTACTCGATCCACACTCATCACTCGGGAGTGCTCACAGCAGACTGCAGCATCATCTTACTAGAGACTTGGAGGGCCTCCTTCACTCAGTGACTACTCGATCCATACTCATCACTCGGGAGTGCTCACTGCAGACTGCAGCATCATCTTACTAGAGACTTGGAGGGCCTCCTTCACTCAGTGACTACTCGATCCATACTCATCACTCGGGAGTGCTCACTGCAGACTGCAGCATCATCTTACTAGAGACTCAGAGTGCCTCCTTCACTCAGTGACTACTCAATCCACACTCATCACTCGGGAGAGCTCAGTGCAGACTGCAGCATCATCTTACTAGAGACTTGGAGGGCCTCCTTCACTCAGTGACTACTCGATCCATACTCATCACTCGGGAGTGCTCACTGCAGACTGCAGCATCATCTTACTAGAGACTTGGAGGGCCTCCGTCACTCAGTGACTACTCGATCCATACTCATCACTCGGGAGTGCTCACTGCAGACTGCAGCATCATCTTACTAGAGACTCAGAGTGCCTCCTTCACTCAGTGACTACTCAATCCACACTCATTACTCGGGTGAGCTCAGTGCAGACTGCAGCATCATCTTACTAGAGACTCAGAGTGCCTCCTTCACTCAGTGACTACTCAATCCACACTCATCACTCGGGAGAGCTCAGTGCTCACTGGACATTGCATCATCATCTTAATAGAGACTTGGAGGGTTAATGTGAGATGGAACTGACTTTACCCTATACATGTTTATGGCATGGGATAACCCATAATTGTATGTTTTTTCTGTAAATAAAAATTTTTACCATTGTTGAAATGAATTGATTTTCCGTGTTTTTTGCTTTGTTTTGTTTTGTTTCTTTATGCAGACCAAGGATATTAACCTTTAAATTATGTAGTTCCATTTGGCCTTGATAAATCAGTGCAACAGAGCACGTTTTGAGTTCATGGTCCAATTTTCAGACTCCTTAACTTCTCTTTGCGAATATAGGTTGAACAAAGATAATTGACTATTAGAGACACTGACAAGGGTTGCGGATTTGCGGGATACCTCATTTGTTGGTGCCACACCGGTATGGTATTCCAAGGGTCGCTGGTTCGAATCCCGCTTCAGTAAAATTTTCAGTGTTTACTTTTCAATGACTTGCATTTTGCAACTGTTAAGTTTTCCACTTAAATGAGCATTCATTTGCAGTGATGCCCATTTGAAAGTTTCACAGCAGTGAAATAATGAGCCTGTGAAAATTTGAGCTCAATCAGACATCTGAGTCCTGAGAAAATAGAAAAAAGTGGCTTTTTTTTAATAAAACATACAGAATGTGTTTGACCTTTCGAAGTCATGTTTTCTTGCTGTAGTGTAATATTTACACCTCCGTCCATTTTTGCTTCATTTTTTAATGCAAAACTTTATCGTGCATTTTATTGGGGCGTTTGGCTTCTTTGGGCCACCGTACCCTTCAACTTGCACCACTGTGTCATGTAACCGGAAGTCGCGCCATTTAGTATTGACGCCATTAAATAAATAACGTATAGTTGATGCATTCATCGCTACAAAGGTTTAACTTGAAAAAAGCCATAACAAAGAATGAAATAAAATAAATCGAGACTTTAATCAACTCAAATGAATATATCCGCTTCTCATAAATAACATTTTATAATTAATGCTTTGTTTCAGCGATGGAATAATTACTCATGAACTACACGTTCTTTTGCATTCTGAAATTTGCCGGGTGTATAGCAAGATTGATGTTGAATCATATGCCGATCGTATACGTTCAACTCATGCGTGATACCGTAAAGTGCTGATGAAAATGATGTTGAAATACCGTTACTTGTGTCCAGATTTTCTCAGCCCTTTGGCGATTCAGCCTGTTTATGAAGTAACTGTTTAGCCCCTTGATATTTCTCCATGATTCTGTGGTCAATCTAGACCAATTTTGACGGTCATGATGGCCGGTGTATTTGACTTTGAGCTCAATGATGAACCGAGAGGAGCTCACCATGTACCGCTGCATCAGGATAATGCATCTGATGATGATGATACAGTCGAGGTATGTGATGTGTACACTCTGTAGCCATGCTGTGGGTGCCGGTATAGGCCGATTACTGTTAAGCCATGCCTTCGTAATCCGTCCAAACATATGCCAGGGATTTCTGTGGTAGTTTTTAATTAAGTATTTCATTTGGGAGTAAATTACCAGTTATCTTAAAACCTAACGTTACAGTAGGCCTACACCATTGTACACACAAGATTCACAAGTCACAACTGACATGACTGATTGCACAATCACTGAGTGTGCGGCTTTATGATGAGTGTACATAGACAGATAGGCCTGTACTAGTGTAGGCCTACTCCCTTTTCTTAATTTTGGGCTTTGTATCAAACATCACTCTAACTAAGGATAAATTCCGGGGTTAGTGTGCTTTAGTCCACAAGGATTTTTTTCAGACATGGCTTCTACAGTAAACTAACTCACTTAACCCTAACTCAGGGTCTCCTGATGAGGACTAGAGCAGACTAGTCGAAATGTTGAGACCTAATTGCGAGAAGTGCGAACTATATAGAAGTGCGAAAGTACGAACGATAATTACTGTACATGGTATTTCCGCAAACCAATCTTCAATATTACAGTAGCAATGTTCATTTTGTGGAAAGAGGGTAGGGCTTTGATTTTGAGGGAACTTATGGGGTCTGAAAATAATCCTAAGTTGTGGACTAATTAAAGCACACTAACCACAAATTCCTTTCTCGTTAGAAATAAAATTAATGATTGTCCAATTCTAATGCTGGTAGTCATGTGTAAATCAACGGTTGTATTTGCATTATGGTAAACCATAGCACGGAGAAAGGGAAAGCTCTTGCTGCTTTGAGCAAAATGATTTGGTTCTTCTGAGATTGATGGAGTACAAAATTTGCCTTTGCCAATTTTTTCCCTTTAATAGTTGTACACCATCAACCTACTGTCCACAAGTTTTAAAGTATATTCAAACAATGGGAGACTTCGGAGAATCGGTCTTGAGTCAACAGCGCCACGCACAAACTATGCTTGCGCAATTGTGAGCATGCGCGCGTTGGTTTGCACGTGCGTGTGCACGCGCTGTTGACTTGAAGACCGGTTCTCCAAAGTCTTCTGTTGACTGTTGAACTAATTCTTTTTCAGATAATTGATAATTTGATAAGTCCACCACTAACCAGTCCAACTAATGGGAGTAAGAACAGGATTCTCAGGACCTCAGCATTCATTTTAATTGATCATTTATTCAATTTCATTTGATGCATTTATTAATTGTTTTTGTTTTACCCAGGACCAGTATCTGACAGCCAGCTCGGGCTCTTTACCTGATGAGTAAGTTTGTCAATATTACAATTCTTACAATTAACCCTAATCCTCTGCACCTACCAGACAAGACAAGAGCTGCTTACCACACATTACCACAATCTCCAAGGAGGAACTGGATTTAAATAAACAAGGCCAAGCCTTGATTTTAACGGAGACCACGGAGGCCATGGCCTTCGTTGCCCTGGTTCCCCTGGTTCTTGGCCTTGGTGCCCCTTCAAATGTTGCCATAATTTTCCAATGGGAGACTTTTGGAGAGTCGGTCTCGAGTCAACAGCGCACGCGCAAACCATGCTTGCGCAATTGTGAGCATGCGCGCGTTGTATTGTGCGTGCGTGCGCTGTTGACTCAAGACCAACTCTCCAAAAGTCTCCCATTGGAAGTACCCCTTGCAATGGAAAAGTGGCCTTCCCTTTTCAGAACCAAATTCAAGGCCTGCCAGGCATTACGGTTGTCACGAAACTGTGGTGTACTTTTATTATACCACACAGACACAAATTGCCATAGAAAAAAATATGTTTGGTAAACTGTGGTATGCAGAAGGATTAGGGCTAAAACTATGAAGGCATATTTTTCAAAATTTCACTTGTAAGAAGTTTACAGTAGGTCAGTTAAGCCACAGATTTGATGAACTTCAAACGGCTCAAATTGAATAGTTTTCATATTTAACAGTAAGTCATTTACCGGTACTTCCATGGCCCTGGAAAAGTGAGAATAATTATGTGTTGCAATGAATACTCATGCTGAAATGTGACTGGTGATTCAGTCAAACAATCAAAATATAATTGTTAAAGGAACTCAGCTTCGATGGAATCAAGAACAAAGACACCCAATAGTTTGTTGGGGAAAGTACCTTACTTCAGAAATGTCAGAAGTTCAGACCAACTGATATATAAAGTGTTCAGTTTAATACTAGCCAGGCACATGTTGCCAAATAGTGATATAGTTACAATGTACACTCATTTGATAACTTGATATGTTATTGGTTTTTATTGGCTATTTCATTATTAAAATATTACAATGACTTCTATAAAAAATCAGTTAACTTTCATGTGTTTCACCACACTAACCTGACATCTTTTCAACCTATTTATTTATGAATTGACACTAACAGTGATGAAGAAATAGAGCAGTTGGCTCTCTCTGAGCACACAGTCAACCCACACAATGAACGTGTTGGACCCGAACATTTTCAACTCCTCAAGGTTCTTGGCAAAGGCGGCTATGGGAAGGTAAGATGAATTTGTGTTACTCTTCTGGCAGCTTCTTCCAGCGCACTGCCTCACTGTGGAACTCTTTACCTGCAACAGGGCAACCTGTTTTCTTCTTACCTATGACTCAGTTTGAATGTAACATAAACACTCATCTTTCTTCTGCCTATTCCGTATGCTCTTAGTTTTTCTCTTTAATTACTTTTAAGCCCTCACTTTGAGTGGCCCTTTGGGGCCCTGTGTTTGGCGACTTCCTAGTTAGTACGGCAATGTCACACTGCAAAAGGCTTTGAACTTCCCGGGGTTAATAGACCTTGTCACTCACAATATTGCGGATTTCAACTAGATTGTTCAAAATTCATTCACTAAAATAGATGAAGTTTGTGCTCTGGTTTTTTACTGTAAACAAGTATTTAGAAGCTTCAATTTGTTCTAGCAAGTCAACAAAATATTAACTATTCCAATAAAATTCTAAGAGCTGGATGTAAAAATGTGTAAATCTGGTAAAAGTGTAATACATTACATCATGTATGTCAAAATACCATGTGTCCATGTTACCTAGCTTGCTTGTCATGTGAGCCCAACAAAGAGAAATGGCTACCAAATTTGGACATGGTACAAACAAATTTACTTCAATTGACAGGTTTTCCAAGTCCGAAAAATTGCTGGCATGGACCCAGGAAAGATATTCGCCATGAAGGTCTTAAAAAAGGTGAGTAAATATCGCTACATATGAAATTTGCAGTATGTACAGAAAGTTCAACCAGCAATTTATTGTTTGATTATAAATAAAAATTACACAATCACGACCTTCATGAACTTCTATGTCTATGTTGAATGGTCAATACATTCATATTTCGAATAATTTCATATTTTTGTGTAAATTATTTGCCATTCAGTTTATAAATGCAAAACGAAATTCACTAACTGCGTACGTGTATGCAGATTCAGTGCCTCAACTTCCTGTGTTTAACGAGTAATATTTGCAATAATTGCATTAATGAATACGTTGCCTATGCCAGTGCTCTGTGAGACAAACTGCAAACGAAGCTGTCATTCTCTGATTTTATCACATCAGTATTAATTTGCTGTTATTCCAAGCAAGCTGTCTTTGGTATTTTATCTTTGACAATTGTCAGTGTGCATTTCTTGTAACATTTTCAGTCCAGCATGCTCATTCCATTTTTAGTCTATCTTTGTTAATATTTAGGCTTCTATATAATATTAAAAATGGGACCTTAGGGAGACATTCCCATAGGGTTGTGCACTGAACTATACTTACCTATTTCTAAACATCCTCCAAACCAATGAACTTGAAATTGACATATGTTCCTGTTGAGAGCATTCTCTATTTTCTATAAAAATTTGGACATTAGAAATGTGTCCATAAAAGGTACCTTAAACATTAGGGAGACACCAAAATGTCTCCTTAATTTTCGGTGTCTCCATAAGGTCGAATTTATAGCAAACCGTGTCTCCCTAAGGTCCGATCCAGGTATATAAACATATGGAAATTATTTTTTTTTAACTACCACAAAGTGTAACAATGTAGCATTCATACATTGTATGAATTATTGGTTTGTATGTCTATTCTTGCAACATATGTTATTTCAAACTCTGGTATTTTAAACCATTTTTTTTTTATTAATTCCTTTCATCAGGCTGTCATCGTGCGGAATCAGAAGGACACCGCTCACACAAAAGCTGAAAGGAATATCCTGGAAGCAGTCAGGCACCCGTTCATTGTGAAGCTCCATTATGCCTTCCAGACAGGCGGGAAACTATACCTCATTTTAGAGTATTTATGTGGTATGTATTTTTTTTTTGCATTGGGCCTTTTCAAAACAGAGGCTCGGGCTCCGGCTCCGACTCCGGCTCCGGCTCCGGCACCATTTCGTGAATCCATTCTAAAATAGCAGGTATCAAAATAGAGGCTTTTGGCTACGGTTTGGAAGTAGATTCTCTGGTTTGAAAAGGAAAACAGAGCTTCAGCTTCAATGAAAAAACATTCATTTTCAGCATATATATATTTTCAAAATGTTCAGCATATGGATGACAGAGCCGGAGCCTGAGCCTGCGTTTCAGAAAGGCCCATTGATAAAGGAATAATGCATGAATTCAGCTTGGTATTCTCTGTATTCCATCCCTATTGTGCAAGTCAAGGGAGTTGAATATGTATGCCAAAGTCAACATATGGTTCTGACTACTGTAACATTTGACTCATCTTTATCAACAATTATATTGTTGACATTAATGTATTTGGGTTAATATGCTTGTCGTTTTTTACTAGGAAAATTTAAGTCATTCTGTTCAGCCAATCACATGTAACACATTTGACCATGTAGACCCCAATGTATATTAGAAAGTATGCACAAAAGTTGTGATGCATCAAAAATCTGACACATTTCGATCCCAGCAGGATCTTTATCTACTGTAAGGCTACCTTCGATAAAGATCCTGCTAGGATAGAAATGCGTCGGGCCCTCCTAACTCCAAGTAAAAATTTAAGCATGTAGATAGCGTAGTTCCAAGAAGCTCTTGAAAGCAGTGAACATTATTTTTATACGTATATGTAATGTATGCATTTTCTGGGTTACATGTAATTGTTGATTGGTTGATGCCTGTGTAGCGCCCTCTAGTGGTGGCACACCTGTTCATTAATTTACGCATGTTCCAATTATCTTACAGGTGGGGAGCTTTTTATGCATTTGGAACGTGAAGGAATATTTATGGAGGACACTGCATGGTAAGATTAACTAAGATATTTAGACAATGTCATAAACCAAAGTTGACAAAAACCCATTATAGGAATCTGGACTGATCCATGCCAAACAGGCTTTTAATGTAAAAATCAAAGATTTATCCAAGACTTGATTGGCGACATTGTTAAGTATAATTGCCAAATTGCCAACAGAGGGCAGCAGACTCACTGCTCAACTTAAACATCATTTTTTATCCAGTGCAAGTTGGCAATCATTAACATAGAATATGAACACAAAAATCAGGCTACTGGAAAGCGTGTGACCCTGCTTGAGCTGTAATGCATGTGTCGTGAATTGTGAAAAGTTTCTGGATAAAGACACTTATAAAAATGTTTGAGCTAATTATTAGGCAAATTCTAGTACCCAATGGGAAAACTGCCAAATGTCATTTCATGCATCTGCTCTAAGCACACAACTTGCACTATTTATGCAGGCAGATTTTCCTTTTCAACTTATGCATACATGTGTGTCAGCATCTAGCTACCATACACAAACTCTAGGCCGGGATAAATTATACAAATTACCAGAATTTTACAAGGACATCCGTCTGCCGTTGATGTTAAGAGGTCCATTTTGTTGCTAGGCAAAGACTCATTAGACTGGCTCCCAGTCTTTGTGTTATTTTTGTTTTCCTTTTACATTTTTAGGGGAGTCAGGTTGGTGTAGCGGTTCTTTCCTCGCCTTTCACCTCCGGTGGACTGGGTTCAAGTCCGCCTCAGTCCACAAGTGGATTTGGTTTTCAGTCCCTACCTGATTCTGTGGGGTTTTATACCCAGAATATTTCTCTGGAGTTTTCCTCCCACCTCTAAAACTGTATCATCTTCTCATCATCTTTGCATGAAAAGGTTTCATCAGGCTTTCGGGCTACAGTGCCTAGGGCGCTTTGGAGGAATCCTTGGTGTCATTACCAGACAGAAAAAAATGAGTGTTACTTGTCATGGTTATTATTGTTGTAGTCTCAATTTCAACAAATTATCTTACTGAAGGCTGTATAACTTAGATGTTTTTTCTTTTGTTCCCAGCTTTTACTTATCGGAAATAACGTGTGCACTGGAGCATCTTCATAAGCAAGGCATCATCTACAGAGATCTCAAGCCTGAAAACGTCATGTTAAATAAACAAGGTAAACAGTCAACAGTAAACATGCGGAAAATACTTCCTCATGACTTAAAATTTGGGCTTTTAGAAGCTAAATTATGATTAATAATAATATTTTCTAGAATCATTAGTCATGTACTGTATTCAGCAATGATACTAATGAAACAAACTTAGGAAAATGTCTTAATTTGAAAATTTAGCTACTTGATAGGGGTTGATTTCACGAAGCCCTATGATCTATCGCAACTCGAGTTACGAAGGATAACCCATCTTTGGGGACCTATCCTTAGTGGCTGCAATGCATCATACATGTAAGTCATTCAATTGATAGTAAACGATGACTTGTGAAATCGACCCCTGTAGCTTTTAAAATGTAGATTTAGAATTTTTGAAGGAAAGTTTGGAACAATTTGTTAAATTGTTTTTACTTACACTTCATGAAGATGACATTACGTGTATTGTTGAGATAAATACGGTTGGCACTATTATGTGTGTTATTCCTATACAGGACATGTAGTATTAACAGATTTTGGACTGTGCAAGGAATCATTGGAAGAGGGCTCCATGACACACACATTCTGTGGTACAATAGAATACATGTAAGTATATATCTAATACATAGTAATAAACTGGTGCAAACTGCTCATCAACTAAAATAATGACCTGAAATTCATCAAATGTTTGGAGTTAGGAGGGCCTGACATTTCGATCCTGGCAGGATCGTAACTTGAGGCCTAGCCATTGAGAATGTTCCTGCTAGGATCGAAACGTCAGGCCCTCCTTTCTCCAAACATTTATTATATATTGCATTGACATACTAATATTCTCATTTACAATTTCAACGATCCATAAGTCATAATGACATCATATTGATATTCTTGTTGTAAACAAATATGAGGTTGTGTGAGGTCACAGAAATTTCAATAACAAATTCTGTCAGTTTGGATTTGCATTATTTCTTCATGGTAAAGCCGCTGTGCTAAGAAATTAGACATGTGTACACGGCCAGAGTTTAGTTTTGTAGATTCATGCAAAATCTAAAATTATTTATTGTCTAGAGCTAAAACTTACATTGACCAAGACTGACTTATTTATTCCTTGGTCGTTTGATAGTTTACACAAATAAATGTGATTGATTTGAATTCATCAGGGCACCAGAGATATTAACGAGGAGTGGCCATGGCAAGGCAGTAGACTGGTGGAGTCTAGGAGCTCTCATGTATGATATGCTTACAGGAGGGGTAAGTCAGGGTATCAGACATTCAGTTTAGAGGTTGTGCATTCATATCCTGTCATTGTTCAAATTTCTTTAATTACAACAATACATTAATGTGTTCTTCTGTGGTTATTCATTTTTATATTAAGTTGCTGTTTGGGAAATTTGATCCATTCAGTTTAATTTTTGTACTGGTTATCCTTATCTTTTGTATATTTACAATGAGCATCTGTAGAATTTGAAAGAATTGTATAAGTCTGCTATGTAATGTGAACATGACACAAATCATGGTCTAACCTGGTAGATTGACCAAAAATACAGTTAACGAATTCTCTAATCTAACAGAACATTCTTTGTTTTTTCAACTACAGCCACCCTTCACAGCAGAAAATAGGAAGAAAACAATTGATAAGGTATGAAGATCATTTTGTTTTCACTTTATTGACTTACTTAACCAAATACTTGTTGAAAGAGTGGTAGGCCTTTTAAAGCTAGACCCAATCTTTGTCAGATATCCCAGCTGCCAACTAATTAAGAGAAACTTTTTTTAATACATTGTGTCCTCCACGTTTCGTTGCCGATGCATGTTACCTTATTCAGTGAACTGAAATCAATTAATAAAAATTGTTTAAATACTTTTGTTTGCAGTTTTATCATTACTTGGTGCTTCCTTGTAATTTTGAGCAAATATTTGAAATAGATTACATTTCGTGTCCTTCTAGCTGTCTTTGCAAAAGGCCTTTCAAACAATTTATCTCATTGTGTCTGAATTTAAATTTTCAAGCCATTTGCCTTTCCTTTCCCATAAAAATTTTGTTCTCTGCAGATTTTAAAAGGCAAGCTTACCCTACCTCCATATTTAACTGCTGATGCTAGAGATCTACTAAGAAAGGTACGTGATTATAAAACATCGGCAAAATTGAATAATTTGCTGGGATTTTTAAACTGATGATAAAGGGCATTTGAAAAATCTACCAGCAGATACCTGTAGTTACTGAATGAGCGAATACGCCTTAAAAAGTTTACTTTTACTTGATAATCGTTAAGAAACAGCGTTTGTACTTGTGATTGCTCAGTTAAAAATCAAGTTTGTGTAATATTTTTAATAATAATTTTTAAACCGCTTTTATATAGCACATATATCACAATCAGCGTATGTCATACGTTGACATCAGATGTCTATTTTCGCATATTACTACATTGGTCATTTAATACCTACAATTATTAGGTTTTTGAAACATCTCAACTCCCTGGGGAGCATACAGCCCCGGCTGCTGTAAAGCACACGATGGCAAATCAAGCACAAAGCCATCTCTACCCTCACAGGTACCCATTTACTCTTGTGTGAAGAGGAGCAATATGTGAGAAAGCATCTTGCCCAAGGACGCAAGCACCACTAGCCCATGGCTGGATTCGAACCCACAATCTGTAGATTGACCACAAGATCTTGAGTACGACCACTAGGCCACAGCACCCCAGTATACAGTATCCTCTTATTTCAAATCCCCTACTCAGTAATACTTAGTCTTGTACATGTTTAAAGGGCTTCACTAATACCCTCCTCCCCATACCCACACCCCAATTAAGAACATATTCTGATCTGTCTGGGACTTTTATTTTGCAGTTACTGAAGCGACCTGTTCCAGTGAGGATAGGTAGCGGTCCTGAAGATGCCAAGAAGATCAAAGATCACGGTTTCTTTAGGCATGTCAACTGGAATGACGTCCTTGCGTCCAAAGTAGAACCACCATTCAAACCAATACTGGTCAGTATAGCTAAGTTCAGTGGCGCACCCAGGGGGGGGGGGGGGCTCGGGGGGCTTGAGCCCCCCCCCCCCCCCCCCCCCCCCAAGAGGGTCCCTGAAAAAAAAAAAGAAAAAAAAAAAGAAAAACAGGGGGGGGGGGAGGGAAAGGGAGAGGAGGAATTGGGGGGGGGAGTCACAAAATGCTTTGTGGGAGAAAAATTTTCTTTGAGCCCCCCCACCCCCCCAAGACAAAATCCTGGGTGCGCCGGTGGCTAAGTTTAGCCACCATTTAATAAATCTTATATTTCCAATATTATTTACTGGTTTGCTTAATTCTCTTGTGTGTTGTGAGGATAAGATTCATGGAATTGTTCTCAGGCAGCCGTAATATTTCCAGCCTTATTATTTTAGTATTTGGAATTCCTTAAAGGTAATATCATACCTTGGTTTTTGTCAGAGAGATGCAGATTCATGGACAAAAATATCAAGGAAGATACAGTCACAGTCATCTGTGAAAATTTCAGTCCCATACGGTGCCCACTTTTAAAGAAAACACTTCAAGACGCCCACAATATTTTTAAATCTTTTAACAGGAGTTTATCTTCCTTATGAGATCAAAATTGTTTTTGGTCAATGGTTTAACTTTTTTTTTTTTAATAAATACAGCATTTCAGGCAAAGCATTTTAATGGTATGTTTCTACCATCTCCATCTTTATACCCTGTAAGTTACAGGTAAATCTGTGAAGATATTCTGTTTCGGTACGCTACCAAAGTAAGATATTGATAGTATCTTTAAGAGTTACTCATTTGTTTATCATATCTGCTATGCATCAGGCAAATGAGGAAGATGTCAGCCAGTTTGACACCAAGTTCACTAAAGAGCCACCAGTGGACAGCCCTGATGACTCCATGCTTAGTGAGAGTATGGACCAAATCTTTGTGGTAAGTTTTGGCATCGATTAACACCTTCCAGCCAGGAAGCGACTATAGCAGTTAGCCTCATGGCGTGGGAATATTCATGATATGCCTTATTCACAGCACATCCATCATGTCACCTTCCTTGTATACCCATTGGAAAAGATAACACCAATTCTAAAAAGAAAACGGGAACCAGACTTCTTTGAATCCAAGCCTCGGTTTGATTGCACTGCTTCGAATGTAGGATGGATGCACCGTGAATAAGGTCTATTGCTTTGCTATTTCCATTAAAATTCATTTAAAGGGGTACTGTTTGAAACAAGAGGTTCAATAAACCTTTATTGTCCCAAAAGATTTGCTCATTGTGGTACATTTACCTCGTTGATTTGCATTTTAAAAGATCTGAATTTTGGAGCAGACACAGCTGTGGTGACACCGATAACATCCGCCTGTAATTCAGGCTATTGTGCAGCTGTATTCAACCATTGTGTACCCGCATTTACACCGTGTTCCTTGCACACATAGCCCGGCCAGATAACCTCTACTTGAATCAGTGGGTGATAATGAGGCCGTAAAAAAAAAAAAAAAAAAAACGGCTGAAGGGGTTAAGCATCGTTCAGTTAAAAGATTTCTGTTAAAAAAAGACACAAAATTCTATCATGGAGTCAATTCTTTTCTCCATACACGGATTTAGTACCTACCATTACAAAAGTGTGATTTCTTGTCAATAATAAACTACCATCCCACACACACCTTTCAATAACTGAATGACATTAAACATCTATGTTGACCTCTCCAAATTAATGATTACCACATTTCAGGGTTTCACCTATATAGCGCCCTCAGTGTTGGAGAGTATACACCGACCGCATTTAGTGAAAGTGAGGTCACCACGCAAAGTAACAGGTCATAGCCCACACACACCGATCAGGTAAAGAAATTGCAGTTTGTCATTGTTTTTCTTGTAGAATTGAAAATTGAGAAAAATCACGATTAAAAATGATTTTATTAGTTTCGAAGCTAATGTCCATTATGGTATTGAAAAGTGAACAAAGAAAAAATTACTGGAGCGGGATTTGAACCAGTGACCTCTGAAATACCGTACCGATGCTCTTACCAACTGAGCTATCCAGCCCTAGATGGTGTCCCTAATTATCTTTGTTCATTTGGCAGTCAGAAGCCATAAAAGCCATTATGGTAATTAAAATGAAACACAAACTCTCCTGATGAGGACTAGAGCAGGCTAGTCGAAATGTTGAGACCTTACGAGAAGTGCAAATGAAATAGAAGTGTGAAAGTACGAACGATTCTTACATGGTGTTTCCACAAACCGATACACATAAGATAGAAAACAGTTGGACTTTTATCAGCCAGTGATCTTAATTAATCCTTATCTATTCTTTCTTTCCACCCTGCGTCTCTTCTTTGTGCTTAAATTTCCTGCATTTGTATTTTATTTGCTTTTCTTTCGTGATTTTATTTGCCAATCCTTGCCTGTTCCTCGGCTTTTCTTACAGCAGCCCGATGAAAACTCCATGTACGCAATTCGCTTTTGACGAGGATCTCGTAACCAAATCACCAGCAACAGTTGAGGCAATGGATACATCCGAGCCAATCACGCGCTCTGGATTCAGATAACCACGTTGCTGATTGGCCAGTAGGCATTCAGTGAAATGGACTGAGACATTCGATTGGCTGAAAGTTTTTTTTTTCTTTTTTATGTACCGCACTCCAAGAAGGCTTGGTTTTTTTATCATTTGCTGGATTCATACACTTGTGCGTAATGACACAAGGATAAACAACTAAATTTGGTGAAAGTTGGTTACCGCCCAACTGATCATGTTCTAAGCTTGTGAGCCAAATGTGTGATTGACAGAAAAACTGGTAGGCAAGTTTATTCTTAAAAATGATACAAAACGCAGCCTTTACGTGTATGCTGAATGTATGGACAAAAAAAATGCAAGCCGATTGGTCAACTCGCAACCATGACAACGTATCTCAGTGGATCTTTGCTGTCGTGTGAACGAAATCTTTTGCCATCATTTGTAAGTTAAATAAAACATGTTTTATATGAATGATTTTAACCAAACGTCTAGATCATCTTGTAATTGAATGATCATGTGGTGATTAAAGGCATATATTATTATTATGATTCCACTAATTTAATACAAGAATTGTTTATTTAACACAATTTTTTCTGACAGGCACTTGGAATGTCTGTAGTTGTTATGCTTTCAGCAATAAGAAAATTATCAGACGGATTTGTTTTTGTTTTTTTGTTTTTTAAATATTTTCAATTACATAAAGTAAGTCTTAGTGTAATCTGACGTATTACAATTGTGTTAATAGAATTTGTAGGTGCCATATTGAAAAATCCAGCTTTTATTTAATTGACAGAAAAAATGTATGTCTATTCTCTGGAATGTATGTTGGTTGTTTTTGTGGTTTTTTTTTTTTAAAGATTAACTGGGGTTGATTTCACCAAACTCATCGTAACTTACTATCAATCGTAGGACTTACTTGTATGATGCATTGCAGCCCCACATAGAAGTCGAAGGATACAATGGGTTATCCTTCGTATCTGAAGTTACGATCGATGGTAGGGCTTTGTGAAATTGATCCCAGGGGTTGATTTCACCAAACTCATCATCACTTATTATCAATCGTAAAACTTATTGTGCATTGCAGTCCTACGATGGGTTATCCTTCGTAACTTGAGTTACGATCGATCGTAGGTCTTCGTGAAATTGATCCATGGTCCTTTCCAAGGGTCAAACCTCTGCTTCTAAATGAACAAGAATCTTGTTAAATAGCTTTACACAGTTTAATCAAGTACATTTAACTATAAATCATCCAAATAGGTAACGATTTCTGGTATGAATATTAACTGCTGTCATATGAAATAAACTTAAAGGTAACTTCATACTTTGGTCTTTGTCAAAGAAATGCAGATTTATGGGCAAAAATATCAAGGAAGATACAGTAACAGTCATCTGTGAAAATTTCCAGTCCCATTCGGTACCCAATTTTTTAGAAAACGGTGAAAAACACCCATGGTATTTTAAAATCGTTTCACAGGAATTTTGATCTTCCCGAGGTCAAAATTGTTTTGGTATATTGGTTTTACTCTTTACTGGAGAATTAAATCATTTCAGGCAGAAAAATGTTAACAGTATGTTTCTACCATCACCATCTTAATATCCTGTAAGTTATAAGTATATTTGTCAGGTTTCTGTTTCGTTATGCTACCAAAGTATGATAGTACCTTTAAATTGTATATTTATATGTAGTATATAGAATACAATAGGTTAGTCCTTACTACAATGACATTGCAGCAAGTTATTTTTTCAGAGGTATCAGAGAAAAAAAAGGAAATTCAGTTATAGAAAGGATATTTTCATGTTTCCCTAGCAGTAGAAGTAGAAATTACTTTCATATGTTGGATTTGAAAGAGATTTATTTATAAGCAGAATGTTTTAGGTTTTTAAAATTATTGCGGAAAGTAAGGATGGTGGTGAATTACTGAAGAGATTAAATAGAAATTGACCAGAATCGTATTATCATTTATTGCTGCATTCATTATAGATACCGTTTAAGGTAATATCATACTTTGGTTTTTGTCAAAGAAATACAGATTCATGGGCAAAAATATCAAGGAAGATACAGTAACAGTCATCTGTGAAAATTTCAGTCCCATACGGCGCCCATTTTTTGAGAAAACAGTGAAAAACGGCCACAGTATTTCTTAAGTCTTTCTTCTTTAATTTTTTATCTTTAAAAGATCACAAATAATTTTGGTCACTGGTTTTACTCTTTTCTGGATAAATACAGCATTTTAGGCAGAAACATTTTAATGGTATGTTTCCACCATCACCATCTTTATACTCTGTAAGTTATAGGTAAACCTGTTAAAGATTTCTGTTTCAGTATGCTACCAAAGTATGATAGTACCTTTAAGCATTACCAATAAATTATTTACTCGTGCAAAAATATCAGAGGTAAAATTAATATGTCTCATAATCAATGAATGCTGAGTGCCTCTTTATAATGTGCTAATCTTGTTTCATTAATCACATTATGATGCAAAATTTACATTTCACGTCATTTTTATAAAAGTAACTTTTACTTCGACATTTTTACAAATGTATGATGTACTTCTAAAAATGAAAAAAAAAATCCCAAAGTATGTCTGTTTAAATATATGCTTTATTGTAGGTGAAGTACATAGTATGTTAGCAGTCATTTCTTGTATTCAGTACGACTGCTGTTCTTATAATTTTTTGTGCAGTGGTCCAGAAAACTTTAAAGCGTAACCTGAAATGTTTAGACTTGCAAATGCATCTGAAACATTCAACTTGTCATGAAAAAGTGTCTTTTCAGATTGTTTTCATAAGGTGTGTGGTAGAATGTTGTTGACTTGACATATCTACGTCGTATAACACATTCCTTGCAAATAAATTATAAGCACAAATAATTACAATTCCCTGTATGTTTTGAAAATGTCTGCTCGTAATTAGTGTGTGATGTTACTCAAGATGTTGTCAAGTTGTCAGGTTGTCAAGAAAAGCCAAATCTTACAGTGGTTATGATTTATAATGTCATCATGACTTTTAGTTGTCAGAACAACCTGCATTTTGTATTTAAAGGTAATATCATACTTTGGTTTTTATCAAAGAAATACAGATTCATGGGCAAAAATATCAAGACAGATACAGTAACAGTCATCTGTGAACATTTCAGTCCCATGCAGAGCCCAACTTTTGAGAAATCAGTGAAAATTCCCACGGTATTTTTTAAATTATTTCACCGGTTTTTTTATCTTTAAAAGATCAAAATTGTTTTGGTCATTGGTTTTATTCTTTTGTGGATAAGTACAGCATTTCAGTCAGAAAAACTTGAACGATATGTTTCTACCATGTCTACCATCACCATGTTTATACCCTGTAAGTTATAGGTAAATCTGTGAAGATTTCTGTTTCGGTATGCTTCCAAAGTATGATACTACCTTTTATAGGAATGATTTCTCGTACTCAAGTGACTTTTCTTGTTCTCTGCCTGGCTGAACTGTTTTCTTAAGTTCCATGCCAGAGAATGTACCACACTTTAGCCAAGGGATTTGTGGGTGTGTGTCTGGCAGGAGGGGGGAGGGCGGGGGTTAAATGACAAGGACGATTTTAGCTCATCAGTTTAACTGACTGATCATGATGTGTTAAAGGTAATATCACACTTTGGTTTTTGTCAAAGAAATACAAATTCATGGGCAAAAATATCAAGACAGATACAGTAACAGTCATCTGTGAAAATTTCAGTCCCGTACAGTGCCCACTTTTTGAGAAAACAGTGAAAAACAGCCACAGTATTCTTAAGTCTTTTCTCTTTTTATTTGATCTTTTAAAAGATCAAAAAGATTTTCGGTCGTTGTTTTACTAATTTCTGGATAAATACACCATTTCAGGCGGACAAATTTTAACGGTATGTTTCTACCACCACCATCTTCATACCCAGTAAGTTATACGTAAATCTGTGAACATTTCTGTTTTGGTTTCTTACCAAAGTATGATACTACCTTTAACATAATACAAAGATGAGTAGCGACTACGTTGGTACAAACAAAACTCTCTGACATTAGTTTCTTTGAATGTGTGGATTCAAAACAAAATATTCAGTCTTCCAGATTTGTTGCCAACAGTCCAGGGAACTTATTAGTGACTATTTGTCATTCCGTCAGAATTGTCAGTACAGCGTATCATGAAAACTAACTTGTGAACCATTTTTGTCATCGCTACATTCATTATGTGTCAAGTGTAATTTGTTTTTTTCTTTTCAAGAAATAGGAAAGTAATTGCAAAGTATTTTAATAATGTGGAAAATTCTTATTTTAAGTTTAAATAATTCAATTGAAATAAAATGAAAAAAAAATCAATTGTGATTATTTAAATTGGTGCTTAAGTAATTGTTCTTGATTGTTTTGTTTTTCGTGTTTTGTGTTTGTTTGTTTTTTCTTTTAATTTTTTGTGGGAATTTAACTTTGTAAACCAAGTAATTGGGTTCGGTTTGAAAACCAAAGAATGATAGTAAAGGTATCTATGTATGTTCAGATTTTGATGTGAAATGTGAAGAAGAAAAATCAGTTCTGAAGGCGCCATGTTTTCAACTTTGATGAGACGGTTGTGGCGTCTGGATAGTCTGCAGTTTATACAATTTCAAGTGGCGTTTTTGAGTCACCGTACTTTCTTGTCTCGTGAACCTCCGCTAGGCTTGTCTCAAGCCGGATTTTCGACCTGCTTGTTTGCGCCCTCTGTTGATCTCAGCTGCTGTGTGTCTAT
Source organism: Astropecten irregularis (assembly GCA_963971285.1). NCBI lineage: Eukaryota > Metazoa > Echinodermata > Asteroidea > Paxillosida > Astropectinidae > Astropecten > Astropecten irregularis. Next base: position 26,122,412 of record OZ020247.1, on the reverse strand, counting down.
TTATTTGTAGACTTCGGAGTTCGGTAATGTTTTGCACCTCAAATTCTACTTAACTGCGAAGTGAAGGAATAAATCAGGCGAGGATGGCTATCCATATGGTATGTACCGTATCGACGGTTGCGTAGGCCCATTTTTGTGATAAGTTTGACTTTACTTTAGCCCCCAAAATGAAAGAATCTCGATTTGCCCAGTTTTCGGTCAGTTCAATCCATCTCATTTTCATGATTTTGACTCCATTGTCATGAACCATTTGTTTCCTCCTCTGGAAAAAGACTTTGCTTGAGTTGAATAGGCCTACCTGCCCTGTCTGAAATTGATGAATACAGTCTTTTACAGAGTAGGACTTTATGTTCAGCATTTGAAGTGGTCATGTACAGAACTCTTTTTATTTTCGGTGTTCGTGGACATTCATTAGGAAATTTAGGGGTCATGAGGATTAGTGTCTTTTACGCCACCCATATTATTTTCAGTATTTATTTAGCTTCTTCTGTTCCAAAATGAGATTTGTTACTTGAAGCAAATTTATTCATGGGTCTTGTAAACCCTAAAATGAACATATTTCGGCAATATTTCAGTGAAAAAAACCCAGTTTCTTACCCAAATAAATACTGAAAATAATGTGGGTGGCGTAAAAGACACTAATGCCGAAATTAAGGGGCCTACTCATTACATTAGCATGAATGATATTGATTAGTCCTAAAGTTAGTTCATTCTGTAATCTGGTCAGTCTGGTACCCAGAACCAACAGATGAAGAGTTGTATTTTTAGTTACTTAACTGTAGAACTAGAACTAAAGCTGGGTACCGTATAGGGTACCAGACTATCCAGAATAGATCTTATTCACGGTGCATCCATCCTACAATCATCGCAACCAACAACATGGATTCGCCGTGAATAAGGCGTATGGACTAATGTCCACGAACACCTTATTTTCTTCTCTATTTTGCCATGTACACACATTCAATGAAAATCAATGGTCATTTAATTGGTTGTTCAGGCACATCCCTCCGTCCGTTTGAAAGGTACAGAGATTGACTGGACTCCACTGCACTGCATTGATGGTACGTGCGTCCACACTGCCAAGGGACTGCATCTTCACTGTCCGTTCTGTACGCAGGACACCTCCTTCACTGACCAGGTTATACTTAAAGCACACTACCGGGTGAAGCATGTCGACAAAGCCATGGAATTTGCTGGTTAGTTGATCTTGAAATGATTCTTGGGCCAATGTTAACCCCAATCCAATACACTTACATGTACCATGTAGACTAGAGCTGATTACCACAAACTACCACAGTCCCCACAGGACAGGGATGAGATTTCTCAGATTAAAATCTGATTTCAGATTTGTTTGTTTTGGATTTCAGATTTCAGACTTCTTATGCGCCCTGTCAGCTGTTTTCAGACATTTTTATCATCATTAGTCAATCTCATCGCTGACAGGAGGACTACTCACTAGATATTAACCCTAACCCTCTACACTTACCATAAAAGACAACAGCTGTTTACCATACATTTATATAAATGGGACTGGATCATAAACCATGCAAACCACACTGTGGTGTATTGTGGTGTTCAGCATACCACACTTTTAATACTCCAAGAAAAACCAAGTGTGGTTAACCCTAACCCCCTAGGCGTATGTGTGGGGTACCATGCTCAATCCAACAGAGTCCAACATTTGCTAAAAATGAGGTTACTGCTGAGTCCAACAAATCCAACTCTGAAATAACTAGTGGCTGTCCTGCACTAGACTGCTGAATCCAACAAATCCAACTCATGGCCAAAAATGAGTGTACTGCTGAATCCTACAAATCCAACACTGAGACGGAAATGAGACGACTGCTCGATCCAACAAACCAACTTTACATATTGTAGAGTAACCTGCTCAATCCAACAAAGTACAACAAGAATATCAACCATCTGTTAACTGCTCAATCCAACAGTGTCCAACAAGCAGTAAAAACAGTTGGAATATGTTGTACTGAGCAGGGTTAGGGGTATGCAGGAGGGCATGGGTTAAGATCATGATTCAAGCTCAATACTATTAATACAAGTACAGTAATATACTGCTGCAAACTGCTCATCAGCCAAGATAGTGACCTGCTGAAATTTATAAAGTTTGTGGAGTTAGGAGAGCCTGAGGAGTTTCGATCCTAGCAGGATCTTTATTTGAAAAGTGAACAAAGAAAAATTGACTGGAGCGGGATTCGAACCGGGGATCCCTGGGGTGTGGCGGTGTGTGCGTGGTTTCATGGCTTCTGACTGCCAAACGAACAAAGATAGTTGACTATTGGGGTCACCACCAACATAGGGCTGGATGGCTCAGTTGGTAGAGCGCCTGTACGTTATTCAGGAGGTCGCCGGTTCGAATCCCGCTCCAGTCAATTTTTCTTTGTTCACTTTTCAATGACTTAAAATAACTCAGTCAGTTTCCCTTGTGGTTATTTCACGAATATAATAATTAAAAAGCCGTATCCTCTTTGAGTGATCCCCCATGTACCGTTCCCAGGTTGCAGCATTGTTGCGTGTATCATTGAAACGATCCCTGGGGTGTGGCGGTGTGTGCGTGGTTTCATGGCTTCTGACTGCCAAACGAACAAAGATAGTTGACTATTGGGGTCACCACCAACATAGGGCTGGATGGCTCAGTTGGTAGAGCGCCTGTACGGTATTCAGGAGGTCGCCGGTTCGAATCCCGCTCCAGTCAATTTTTCTTTGTTCACTTTTCAATGACTTAAAATAACTCAGTCAGTTTCCCTTGTGGTTATTTCACGAATAGGATCTTTATTTAAGACTTTATCGAAGTGTAGCCTTCGATAATGATCACGCATCAGGCCCTCCTAACTCAAGCACTTGATACTATTAAGTCCACCAATTTTTCATTTCAGGTCTTAAAATCCTTCGATGTTGTCGGCTGTGTGAGGTTCATGGTATCATCCATGAGCGCAAACATTTCAAGGTTCCGCACTGGCACTGCTACCATTGTCACAATGGCTTCAACAGGCGAGATGAGGCTATGAAACATTACAAGCAGCACTTTCGCCATCCGCAGACCACCATACAAATAGTCATCGCTCAGGTAGGTTGCTCCAAAGAATTCTGGACTTTTTGGCTGTTAAAGGTGGAAGAAAATATATGTGATGCTACATAGTGACCTCCCTAATGTCAAGCATCATTGGATTGCTTGTATTCTACTGAATGTTATCAGACCAGGAATCTCAATTTGCTAATATCCAACTTTCGGTCTCATCCTGTGAGAGAAGGTTGCATTTTTGCCGTCCGCCACCTTTTTCTTGTCATCCAAGTTTGATTGTTTAATATCCTTTTTCATTCTCTTCTCTTCATTCCCTTCGATGTATCGTTATTTTGCTGAGATGGGGATGAGTTGATGGCCATCAGGAGACCTAAGGAGTACGGTATTCCTTCGGTCTCCTGATGGCCATCCCCCAGGCAGCCACGCGACCTACCGCTCGATGGTAGATGCTGCAACACGCTGTCGCAGCGCATGCTCCCACTGGTTGATTTATTGATTCCCTTCTCCTTTCCCGCAGGATGTCAACCAGACGATGACCGATTACCCCAACGCAGTGCCCAGCGGCACTAGCCTGGTCACGCATCTCATAGTGCCACAGTCCACCCACCAGCCGATTCAGGCTGATCCAGCTCCAGATCCCGAGGAGACGACCGGGCAACACGTCCATTACCAGTACACGTGCAGCAACGATGACCATGGCACGGGAGAGAATGGAGAAGGTATGGCATAGACGGCAAAATCTGTTCTTTCTGAGATTATCAAAGGATAAATAAGACTTGAAGCTATTCCTGGTGGAAGTACTAAATAATGTAGGTTTGCGGTAACACCATTTAATCTCTTCTGTAAGTGTGAGGTTTTGAGAAGAAATGATGGTTTAATACTCGACATTCCGAACAGTGTGCTCTGTTCGTCTTCAGGAAGGTGACTGGTTGCCTGACTTGGAGTATGCTGGTTAAAACCACGAAGGAAATTGACTTCCAATGAAATAGCATTCTGCTGCTAAGACCATTCTCAGCAGAATCAGGTCCGGCATGAAGAACTCTAGATCTTTGTGCTAGATCTTCACAGGTTGTTGGTCGAAGCTCAGTCATGGGGGATTGTCCTTGAGCAAGACACTTTGCAGGTACTTGCTTCTCTTCACCCAGGAGTATAATAGGTACATGTACCTTGGGAAGGTTAAATTGGTTGGGATGTTTGAGCCAACTCTTTGCTTTATGTAAGCTACCTCTCAGGATGTTTATTCTCTGATGGTTTTCATGGATTGAGTGCCTCTCTAAGAATGTATGTATGAATGGAAAAAATTATTATTACTAGTCATTGTTACCACTCAGGGCTCACTGTGTTTCCAAGCCAGTTATTTCCATCGTGACTCAGGCCTAATCCAGTCGTCTTTGCTTACCTTCTTTCAATGTCCAGAAACAGTAGTACTTATCGAAATACCAAATGATGCGAGCAAGGAGGATTACGAAGCAGAGGCCTGCTATGCTGAGCAGCAAAACGGCGTGGACCTGGCCGTGCTCATCCAGGAGAAGGAGTGTCTGGAGAAGACACTGGTCGAGGAGAGGGCCAAGTGGTCCCAGAGTGAGCAGAAGATGAAAGGGACCATTGAGAGACTCCGTACTAAGGTGAGTATTTGTTGGAGAGAGGAAATCCATAGACAACCTGTTACTAGCCTGACTTGCCGCATCTTGCTGTGGGCTGGTTGAAACTGCCTTATGACTGGACCTCTGTTCTAGTTTAGTAATTGTCATTTCCCCCTTCCTTGCCCAGGTTGAGTATCTATCCAACACCAATGCATCACTGAAGCAGCAGCTGACTTTGCTGCACACGTCCAGCATGAAGCGTCTGACCAACGACAGCGACCATCCGGCAATCCTCAGCGAGCTGGTCCAGAACATGTCGGAGGAACACACGCAGTTACTCCATCATCACTTGGCCCAGCTACGGCTCTTCACTGAGGTCTGCCAACTGGCCAAGCCGCCCCAGGAAGAGGAAGGGTCCAAACAGGACCAGATGGATCAGGGCCTCCGAGACCAGACGCAGACCATCTCCCAAATGACCATGGTGCCTGCGTCGGCGGGCGCACTGGAGAACATGGAACAGACTGTGGTCATGACAATCACCTCCGAGGAGGTTGCTCAGTCGTTGGACAGCATCAAGGACAGCCAAGAACCTTCCGCTGATGGAATCTCCCTTTCACTAGAAAATGACAATAACTCTTCGTACGAACTTAGTACCGGACTGTCACCACAAAGCCCCTCAACTGCATCAAGGCAAGCGTGCCAGTCAGACGATTGCCCCTCACCACGCGACATCGAGGTCTGCGACGTGTCACAGCAGGATCTGGAGAAAGATAAAAGCCTGAAAATGATTCTTTCTGACGGCTCCAAAATGTTCTACGCAGACAGTCTGAATAAGAGAACGCTTGCTGATGAGATGTCGGACGACAGTCCCCGGTTCAAACGGAGGAGGACTTACGGTCTGAAGGCTAGTCGATACAGCTCCAAAATCTTAAACACCTCTTGAACAGGCAATCAAGTCCTAGACAAGGACCAATCAGTTACTGAGTGGCCTGTCTGAAATTTGCCACAGGCAACCTCAATAGCTCCATGGAAGAATGGTGTACCCCAAATAGTCCCCATCAAAGTGTGACACAAAGATCTACATTGATCACCATGTAGGACCGAGCTGATATTCCAGATGGCCCTCAATACGTTGGTCAGCTAGACAAGGTGTCAATAAAGCTATTCCTTCAATCAGTTTAGGATAACTGAACTTAACACTGCTTGTCAATCGTCTGTAGTCATCATTCACAGTTGTTGATAGCTGATGTGACCATCCAGGGTGTTCAATAGTGTGTTGACACCAGCTGCCTTGGTCCTTAAGTTTATCCAGGCCTCCAGACGTTGAAGGTTACTGACTGCCCCAATTCTGCAATATCCTCAGACTCCAAAACTTATTGAATAAGATTAGTGTCCATGCATTTGGGTAGACAACCTATTTGTGGAGTTGTGAATTCTCTCCAGTCTCCAAGTCACAGCAAAAACCTCATGGAGGATTTTGAGGCGATTATCCCCACAGCCCATGGTTCAATTGTCTAGGTTTTCCTTCAAGATTCATTTCAGCTTCTCTCAGAATTTGCCCTTTGCAAAAAGGCACCTTGAAGAACAAAGTTCTTGACTTGTAAAGACCAAACTTCATTCACTAGGATGTCGGAAGCAAATGAATACAGGTGGTCTTGGGAATTTGAGAAATTCAAGTAGCAAGACCTATCCATATTTAATATAAGACTGATGAATCTCAGGCTTGAGCACTCGTAGAAGAACCAAATTCTCGGAATTTAGATAATGTTTCAGAAATGTTGCTTATTCAAGCTCCTTAAGGTTATATCATACTTTGATTTTTGTCAAAGAAATGCATATTCATGGGCAAAATTATCAAGAAAGACACAGTACCACTAAACAGTGAAATTTCCAGTCCCATATGGTGCCCACTTTTTGAGAAAGTGAAAAGAGAACAATGAAAAATGCTCGCGGTATTTTAAAATCTATTCAAAGGAGTTGTGATCTTCCCAAGATCAAAATTGTTTTTGGTTGAGTAGTTTTACTCTTTTTCTGGATAAATACAACATTTCAGGCAGAAAAAAATGTACGTTATGTTTCTACCATCACCATCTTTATAGAGGTTATTCAACGATGTCATAAAATCACATGATTGGCTGTCAAGATTGTCTACCTTCCTCTATGGTTACACGTACGACACTGTACGTTGCAAGTGTACTGAAGACCTGAAGTGTATTGTTTACACATTTGCAATCATTGTGGTTGACGGCCAATCTAAGCTGATAACGTCACGTGAATACCAGTAACCTCTATACCGTGTAAATTAAGGTAAATCTGTGAAGATTTTTGTTATGGTATGCTAGTACCAAAGTATGATACTACCTTTAAAAACACAACTGGTGCCCTGCTGAATTATGTAGTGGATTCAATGTATGGGTTGGATTAAATTGCTGGTACCCTTGCCACCCAGCAAAATCTTGTATTCAATTATGTGACTCAAGATTACAATAGTCATTTCTCATTCATTTCTATATGAATACATTCTTTATTGGAATAATCAACTGTTAATCCATAAGAGCACATACAAAAATCAATAAATTTAAATATAAAAATATGAATTTAACATTTGTGGAATAATGCGTAACTTTTATTTCAGATTTTATACATTTTAAATTTGCATATTATTTGTGAACTATTGTAGTGGAAAGCTGACTAGTTAGTTATCAGTTTATGGTACATGTATGCTCATAATTATTTCAAAAAGGCACATCATCACATATCTTATATTTCTTTTTCTTCACCAAGATTTTTGGTTGTACCCGTTCTACTCCGTACTACTACGTACAAAAGTCTGATACATGCATGCATGCAAATTTTATGCAACGCGGCACATCAGCCAATCGGATCTATTTTGAGAACATTTCCGTCAGGATCATGACGGAGGCCGAGGATGTTGATTGGTCAACACCTAGAGGTCAGTGCTGGGTTGGCTTGCATAATTAATCAGGAAATCAGCACGCATGTGATAGACGCTCACTCACTGTGCGTCAATCACATGGGGGTTTATAAAATGGCGGCTCTGGAAAATACAGGTTGTGGTTTGTCATTGAAGCTGAAGCTCCTTTTTTCCCTTTCAAACCAGAGAATCTACTTCCAAACCGCAGCCAAAAGCCTCTATTTTGATAGCAATTATTTCAGAATAGATTTACAAAATGGAGCCGGAGCCTGAGCCTTCGTTTTGTAAATGCCCATAGACTACACAGAGCTATGCAAGCTCCTCTGGTCAAATTGAACTCCCTTTATATTCATACTCGCACGGCTAAACGTCCAGCTTTCTAAAGTGGTCCATAGTTATGGGTACAAATTTGGTCACCATGTATTCGTTGAGACGAGTCCGCCATCTTGTCTCCTCGTGAAGGTTTAGGAGATGAGTAGCAATCGATGTCTTGAGATCCTCTGCGTGTACAAAAGAAGAAATAAACACTGTAAGATGGAAGGTGCTTGGAGTTAGGAGGGCCTGATGCGTTTCGATTCTAGCAAGATCTTTATCAAAGGCTAAGATGTAAGGTGCATGGGAAATGGAAACATACAGGCAGTCCTTTTTTTAAATATTCATCATTCTCTGGAAAAATTCAGAATTCCACAAGTAGTTCAGAGATGTCAGAAATAGCAGAAAGTATTTTACTGTCCACTTTAACCAATCTCAAAAGTCTTCTATTTAGCTATGATTTACAAATCTTACTCAAAACAAGTAATAAACTGCTGCAAACTGGTCATCAGCCAAAATCATGACCTGAAATTTATAAAATGCTTGGTGTTAGGAGGGCCCGACGCGTTTCGATCCAAGCAGGATCTGTATCGAAGGCTAAATGAAAAGAGGACAAGAACATGCAAGTATTGAAATCTCTGACTCAGTATTTTTAACCATGGTCAAGACTCAAGAGCTTCGTTTGAAAACCTATTTGAAAATCGACATTCTGGGCCAAGGCTGGAGCCAGAGGGCCTTTCTTAAAGCTCGTCTCCGGCTCCGGCTCCGGCTCCATTTCGTAAAATAAAATAAAACGTATCAAAATAGAGGCTTTTTGCCGCAGTTCGGAAGTAGATTCTCTGGTTTGAACAAGAAAACAGAGCTTCAACTTCAATGAAAAACCAAAACCAATATTTTCAGCATATGGTTGACAAAGATGAAGTCAGAGCGGAGCTTTGAGGAAGGCCCATGGTCTTTTCTGTAGGAGCACTGATGAGGACTACTCACCGGGTAACTGGGAGTTTATAGCTGCTGCATAGATAGGCATGGGTCCTAGCGTCCTCACAACGTGCAGTCTGCTTTTCAGGTCCGGATGCTTCCTCATCTCCATGGCCAGAGCATTGGAGTCTAGTCCAGTGCAGTCTACATCCTTGTTCAGGATCATCTGGATTGAATTCAGGTGAGATCCTGACCAAATGAAAAACAAAACCACCAAAAAGCTTTAGGGACATGAAGACAAATGTCATGGAGCTTGCTAGTTCGTCGTGGAGCAATTTATGCTCTGCAAAAACCAGCTGGTTAGACACCCTGGCCACAAGGTGGGAGTCCAAGGTTCAGATCCCACTCTAGTTGAATGTTTCTCTTATTGTTTTCCTCAGGCGAGTACCGGTACTCCATTGGTGGGCATACTGGAGAACATGGAACAGACTGTTGTCATGAGCTAGAAAGCAAGAGTCTTGGGTTAAACTCTCACTCAAGTTGAATTTTTCTCTAATTTATTTACCTTAGTAAATGAGTTCGGCAAGTACTGAGTAAACGGTCCTTCAACAATCTGTGAAGAATTGACTCTTGAAGACACAACTCAATAGGAGGGTATTCACTGGTATTTGAGGTGGACTCACCATGTGCAATGGTATCCAGTGTTTTGGGTCTTCATTTTACTAATTTCTAGATAAATACACCATTTCAGGTATTAATAATATTTAATGGTATGTTTCTACCAGCACCATCTTCATATCCTGAAAGTTATACGTAAATCTGTGAACATTTCTGTTTTGGTATGTTACCAATCCTGTACTGTACCTTTAAGGTATGTATGGCTAGTCATAATCTTACCTGATTTGATGACCTTGCCGAAGAAGTCGATGCTCTCTCCCATCTTCTGAAGCTCTCGGAGAACAATCCCATGCCCACTCATGGAATGCTTGTCATTGAAGCACCAACTTGATCCCCGTAGATCGCCAAACTCCTTAAATCTTTCCCTGTCAATTAATCATGGACCCAAAATAAACACCGTCTGCTTGGAGCTACCTCACATATCTAATGGTGATATTTATACTGGCCTAAACATTCTCCTGTCACCGGTTTCTATTCCACAACCACACAACTCAAAGGAACATTATTTTTACATCGTGCTCCAGTAAACCTTCATGTGTACTCTTTTAAGGCATGACAAATTATAATATTGATACAATGAATGATACTGTTGACCTTGTACAGGGTTTCTCCTGATAACTTACTAGCTCCTTTTAAAGCCATATTTCCCTGAAGTAACTTACTAATAAAAAGTATGTTACTACCTGACTACAGGGAAATATGGCTTTAAAAGAATTATAATGCTTCTGGAAAATCACAAGATGAGTGGAAAGTCAGTAGATGTCACATGAAGCCTGTCTAGACATTGAAAGACAAACTCTTACCGCAAACTTTAATGTATCTGTACTTTCAGAATCTTATCAGAGATATCAATGAACGAGAGCACCAAGCTAGCACTCCAAGTGTTGGAGAGCCCTTTTTTAGCCTCACCACAGAGGCACTAACATCAGATACTGTGAATCTGTGCCAGTGTGGGCTGGGCAACATGCTACAAATGTCCGCTGAAACTTGACAGACATACATAAGACACCTACCTATTGTCGTTGTGCACAACCATCTCTGTATAATAAACAGGCTGGTATGACGTGTTGTGTGGGTTTGTGTACAAGGGGGCCACACCCAGAAGAGAGGCCTTGGTGCCTGGCATGGACAACAGGCGCTGACAAGTCGGTGCACAGGAAAATCCTGGAGGTAGTTATAAACCAAGAAATGGACAAGTTTACTGAAACAATTATGCTATTGGAATGTGCTTTTTAAAATTGGGCAAGACAATTTCCTCTACTACTCAACTGAGAGCAACTGAGCTGTCTCCAATACATCTGAAGGACAGGCACAGTTCTAGACGTGACGTCATCTTCTAACATTCACTTCTGCCATTTCTATTTAGGAGTCGAAAAGCAGAAGTAATACATGTATACAGTGCGTTTTTCAAGTAATGGTTTTTGTTTCAGTTGCATTCTTTTTTTGGGGGGGGGGGGGGGGGGAGAGGGCTAGAACCACGCCTGCTGAAGGGGTACTAAGGCAGTGACCGGGGTCAATGACACAATGATCAGGAGAACCAAGGAAACTGCCTTAAGTTGACGGCACACTTCATGCATGTACAGTGTACATGACTCAGTGGTTTGTGTTTCCACAATGATTCCACAGACAAGTGCACTATGACAGCATCAGTGCACAGGCTTCTTGCATCTGAGGAGGTCCAACCTCTAGATTTAGAAGGCTCCCGCATGAGCTCCTTCTAAAGCTAGCTTTAGAAGGCTCCACCATGAGCTCCTTCTAAAGCTACATGTAGCTTTAGAAGGCTCCACCATGAGCTCCTTCTAAAGCTACATGTAGCTTTAGAAGGCTCCACCATGAGCTCCTTCTAAAGCTAGGTTTAGAATGCTCCTCCATGAGCTCCTTCTAAAGCTAGAATTAGAAGGCTCCTCTTCTAGATTTAGAAGGCTCCTTCACAAGCTCTTTCTAAAGCTAGCTAGATTTAGAAGGCTCCTCCATGAGCTCATTCTAAACCTAGAAGTATAAAGGTCCTGTCACTTTGCAATCTGTGCAGCTTGCTACAGTCCTCATCACTCACCAATATCTGCATCACCCGTGGTGTAAGGGTCGATGCGATCCTCAGGTGGCCCAGACCACCTACTCTCAGTGATGAGATACACGGAACACTTTAGCTTCTCCTCTAAATACTCCTTGAGCAACTCGAAATACTCGATGGGGATACTGGGAGACAAGTAGGTGATGAGACGTAGCGTGAGTGGGTGCGTACGATCTCTGCTGTCCATCTCTGTATGGAAATGGGTATGGAAATAGATGGGTGAGTTTAGCCCCACTAGTGTGGCACAGATTTTGACATAATGGCTGCAACACTTTAATAGTGTCATTATTAAAATTAGTGGGGCTAATGTGAGTTCTGTTACTGTGTTACAGCTGGAATAATTATTATTCTGTCCCCAAAAAACACCTGGAAAATCATGATTCATATATGGTATAAGGTATATGCTGAGAATTATAATTGGATGCACAAGGGCCAATAGGACGCCAACACCTGCTTACTTGGACAGTCCGAGTGAAATTCTTTTTGAAATTTTTGTGTACTGTGTTCCTGAGAGTGAGTTCGACCCAGATCCCAGATGTATCCCACAATGCTTTGCTGAAGCGCCCTCTCTTGGTGGAAATGCTATTTGCAATAAATGGCAAGGTTCTGCTGGGCCCGTTTGTTTCGCGCATGAGACCCAGGCTCGAGACATGCAGATCCACGTCCAACAGTGGCACACCCGGGGGGGGGGGGGGTTTGGGGGGGTCCCTGAACAAAAAAAAGGAAAAAAAAGAAGGAAAAAAAACGAAAAAAAAAGGGGGGCAGAGGGAAAGGGAGAGGAGGAAGGGGGGAGGGGGAGTCACAAAATGTTTTGTGGGAGAAAAAATTTCTTTGAGCCCCCCCCCCCCTTCTTCTAGATTTAGAAGGCTACTCCGTGAGCTCACGGAGAAGCCTTCTAAATCTAGAAGTACCCCCCCCCCCCCCCCCAAGACAAAATCCTGGGTGCACCGGTGATGTCCAATGCACAGGACATGCTAAAAAAAGGTTAACAGTTAGTTGTGGACAAGTAGTTCCCAAAAGTATAGGAAAGGATAAGTGGTTCACGTGTGCATGTAGGCTGTACCGCGTACTTTTAAAGTTTTAGTCACTGAAATATTGGAGACATTTCTTCAATATCTAGGGATTAAGGACTCTGGAACATTTGCTCAAAGTCAAAAATATCGTTTGGGAGCAGTATAAATAAAAAGTTTCTTTCCTTTCCTATTAATTTTATAACTTAGTTTTGTAAACCACTTGTAACACGCTCCACATTACCAAAACAAGGCCAAGGGATCCAGATCAGCTGGTCCCTGATCTCGTGCGTGATGGTACATGATTGTGTTAATTACCGTGTCTTTTTCGTCTGCTACTAATGTAATTATCCCGTTGTCAAAATCCTCAGTTGCCCGTGACAGAAATAGTGCAGTTATCCCATAGAAAATGAGCTGAAAATGACAGCAGAATCAGCATAAATCACATTCATGACATTCACACTATACATTCACTGTAAACAATAACAGCGCAAGCAAGTTGCTTGTACAAGCGCGCCCTCTATTGTTCGCAGCTGCTCCATGTCTCGCAAAACTTTCAAAACCTCAAATTATTATTGACATCTTTCAGGTACCGGGTATGAAGATGGACCGAGTGCAAGAAGCATATACCGGCCGTTAAAATATTTCTGCCAAAAATGGTGTATTTATCCAGAAATAAGTCAAACAAAGACCGAAAACAGTTTTAATCTTGTGCCGAGATCAAAACCATTCTTTATGTAATAAGAAAAATTTACTCGGGCTTTCGCTATTTTCTTTTGACTCACAGGTGTCCGATTGAGCTCAAATTTTCAAAGGTTTATCATTTCATCTACATAATTTATTGGATCAAAGTTTGAGTGCTGATACCTTTACAGGTAATATTATACTTTGGTTTTTGTCAAAGAAATACAGATTCATGGGCAAAAATGTCAAGGAAGATAACAGTAAAGTGTAAAAATTTCAGGCCCAGTATTTCTTAAGTCTTTTCTCTTTTATATTTGATCTTTAAAAGGATGTCTTTCGCAACTACTAGACGAGATTTTGGTTTTATTTGTCAAGGAAAGTGCTTGTCTATTATATGTAATATTAATAATGTAATAACGACGTTATAATGTAAAGTTTTTCAATTGGATTTAATTTAAGTAACTATGATGGATTATCTTTTTTACGAGTTAAGACTAGATGCGATTCAATAAATTATCTGATTGCCACACCCTGTCATTTTAAAAAGAATAAACCATTTATCTATCTATCAACTCTATCTCCCCATCTCCCCATCTATATAGGGCCTATAGTATCTAATTGGTCACTGGTTAAAGTTATACTCTCTTTTCTTTTGATAAATAAAGCATTTCAGGCAGAAAATGTTAACGGTATGTTTCGACCATCTTTATACCCTGTAAGTTTTAATTTTGTGAAGATTTCTGTTTCGGTATGCTACCAACAGTCAGTTTGGATCCTGGCTGCATGATTCGTGTTAATTCGTCGCGCTGCATGCACGGTCAGTTATGTGAGTGAAATTCACGAAGGCCAAGTCTACGTCTGCACCCGGATGACCCGAGCGTGGAGTACGGTCAATGCACAGGTTGTACCATGGAGCTTTAGTCCTTTTTATAGCTCCATGGTTGTACTAACTCCCCTGAATATGAATTGACCTGAAGTTTCCGCAGTAGGCCTACCGTACGTGTTGCGATCAAAGGTTCCGTTTCGGTAAGGTCACACTAAATTTGAGTAAGCTGGCCATTTAACTTTCAAGGTTACTACAATCTAGGCACATGCACAATCCCACGTACTACGTGCACCAAGTTGGCTGTATGCCTATGGGTATCACATGCCAAAACAACTTCAGCCTATACAACGTGCATGACAGGGTCTCCGTCATTTTAACAAGTTGTCAGCAATCTCAGCATTATGATCAAGACATTCCTGCCGATTACCATCAGCTCTGCCCTAGGATTCCAGTGTTTCAACTCGGCACTGGACTTACTGGACATCGTACCGGCGCCTCCCGGGAAGTACTCCAGCGATGAGCGGTTCAGATGGAGGAACGCAGCCACGTCGCTGTTTAGCTCGTCCGTCATTGCATGTCTGGTCGTGTTCTGGTAATACTACTACACCCTGTATACTACTAAGTATACTAGGCCTACTCATATTCCCGTAAAGCCAAAAGATGGCCAAACTATACTGACCTCGAAACAACAACATTCTGCTACACACAGAATAATAGCAAGTCAGGGGTATACTCAGTCGTCTAACAAGTTTGTTAGTAGGGCCTATAGCGCATAGGCTACGCGAGGAACCGTCGAATACCGAACCATTGTGGCAGTGTAAAATGACTATTTAACCGTATCCATCGTTTATTTTGTACGTGTATATTACATGTTTCATAGATTGTACATGTACATGGTTCACAATATTGAATACTGAGCCACGAGACAACCATGAAGGTCATGCTGCACTGTAATGTATTACTAATAATCCCGCCATTTAGTTATAAACGAGGGCACTTGCATGGCTATTAAAGAGCTCACTTTTTAGCTGGCAAAAAGTTGGGTTGAGCAAAATGCAAAAGAGTGAAAAGGCACTCTTAGAAGAGCCTTAATGAGGATCAACTCTTTTTTCCATTCTTGTAGAGTGAAGATTGCATCGTTTTCAGTGATTTTTCACTCTGTCCCAGAGTGAAAACCACTCAAAAAGAGTGAAATAACCACCTCAACTGACACTCGATTCTAAAACAGTGGCAATATTTTGCATAACTGTCGATTCGACACGGTTTTGCTCAGGCGCGGTTCTACGGGGGGGGGGGGTAGGGGGGGCTGTAGCCCCCCAAAAATTTTGTCTAGCCCCCCCAAAAAAATGCAAGTGAAAAAAAAAATTCTTGAAAATACTGGATTTTTTCAGTTATTAAGCACCAAATACGTAAAAAACGCGTTGTGTGGGCTATAATGTGCATGTTTTTCGACCCCTAAGAAGACATAGCAGAAGCGAGTGTTAGAAGAACCCAAAATATTGGGTCTTCTAGCCCCCCCAAAAAATAATGGCTCTTCTAGCCCCCCCAAAATTTTGACTCTAGAACCGCGCCTGGTTTTGCTACATGACAGCTGGACAAATTTGTATGTATAGTTTTATTGCATGAATGCGAAAGTAACTACTATTCCTGTGTAATTACTACAAACCATTGGCCTACTGAATAAGATTGTTGAGTGTTTTGTTTTTTCATGTATACGTGTGCAGCTTGTTGAACCACCCTGAACTGTGGATTGAGCCGGAAATGTATCACACTGCAGCCGGCGAGGTTTTCTTCGCTATCATTTGCGGTACGTTTTTATTGTGGACACCATTTCATGGAAACAATGGCGAAGATAAATATTATGTACATGTCACAAGTTCTCATCAAGAAAAACAAAAAAATCCATGACCTTTTCTGGTGTTTTGGAGAATTTGTATTGTGGCTACGGATGTGGCCACCTCAGGGGATCAAGGCGAATTGTTCCGGAATCCGGATATGAGCCAAACGGCTGTCATTAAGGGATCAGGATGTGATTGTGTACGTACGTGTGCTTCTGTCAGTGCAACTGTACAGCAAGTCCTAAAGACGGCCATACAGAGTAAACTGGCCGGAACGCCCAGTTAAAGGGAGCATAGGCCTAAATGATTTGCAAAGATGTGCGTTTGGCTGAATTTGGTACTTAAACAGAAGTGAAGGTCTTAACTTCCTTACAGACGTTGTTTCATGTACCTTTTTACGCTTTGTTCATCTGGATAGCAGAAATACGGCCGAAATAATCTTGCCCCCTTCACGGTTACACCACGCTTTCGAAATGGTAACTAAGATCGTTCGACACTAAATCTCGATTTCCTTGAAAACCCTGCAGCATCTGATGAATTAAGATTTCCCACGGTGACTGTTTGTACTGTTCAAACTCAATACATTTTTTGGAGGCCTTGCAAATCCTGTACGGGGATTTAACCGGCTCTTCTCAGAACCACATGCAACTAAAACAAAAACAAAGTTTAATTTATGTTTCAAGGTGTTAGCGCAAAATCAATTATCTTAAAGCTGGGGTGTACCAGTTGTGAGTTTTCAGTTAAAACATATTCACTTCTTCTCGTCATACTAAAAAGACTACATGCTCAATCGATGTTGGCATTCATTCTTTATACTCTATTGGAAAATGCTATGGAAATTTATAGAATGTAAACATTCATTCGTTGATTCGTTGAATCCTTTTATCTATATACCTCTTGTATAATGCCCGGCAAGTTCTGCAACCATCTTCCCGCTCGTATATTATACATTATTAAGAAGCAGTGGACTTAGTGCTGTTTGGACATTTAACTTGGGGTTAGCCACTGATGATATAGATATCAGTGGGGTAAGAATAATTAGCCTTTAGGCTTGAGGCTAGGGTTGAGATTTATTTTGCTATATGCCATGTTGTGCCCTAAATGATGGCGGACTTGCCATCATGGCGAAGCTGGAGCCTTTCTTCGGCTTCATCATGTGGCCCAATAACTTCGTTTCGTTTTCTGTGCCTCAAAATGGCGGTAGCGAAATAACTTCCAAGCCCAGCCTCATGCAAGCCTGGTTGCGTAAAGGCCCATAGTGAGGTCTTGTTCCCAGAATACTGCAAGTGGAAATGCATTTGTTAATTCAACCATGGCTCAATGGACTGACTCCTTTATTGTGTGACCCCATACATACAACTTGCGTCACAATTTATATTTTTTACAGAGCTGATTTTGTGATTGAAGGCCACAAAATAACAATGCAAACCAGTGCAGCGAGACTTTCCATTGATGTCCTCGTACATAAATATATACCTATAGGTGGCAATGCATAATCAGCCGTAAGCATTGTGCTGTCTGCGCTAATGGCCATGGAGTAAAACGAGAAAGTGAACAGTCTCATTTCGTATGATCCTGCATATTACATTTTTGTGTCCTAGGCTCGTTACACGTGCGCGTTCCAAATTTCGAATTACACGAAATCACACAATCAGATTG
Organism: Astropecten irregularis; assembly: GCA_963971285.1. NCBI lineage: Eukaryota > Metazoa > Echinodermata > Asteroidea > Paxillosida > Astropectinidae > Astropecten > Astropecten irregularis. Next base: position 26,104,861 of record OZ020247.1, on the reverse strand, counting down.
AAAAAATGGATTATTCACAATAACTGGCAAGATATTACTATTACAAAAATAAGCCCGTGCTTCTGAGAAAGATCATGCTAGGATCAAAATGTCAGGCCCTAACTCTAAGCATGAAACGATACTGACTGCTGAAATTGCTCAACCCAAACAATGACCTGGCTGGAGTTTCACAAAGCTTAATCTTAAGATTAATCTTAAGATGAGTTGTTCAGTATCACCATCGTGATTTGTATTGTGACATCACACGTTGCTTAGCAAGATCAATCTTAGTGCTTCGTGAAATCGGCTCCTGGAATTATTATTGCCCAGGCAGAATTAGAAGGGTCTGACGTTAAGTTCCTCGCAGGATCTTTTCGAATGTTATTATAAATAAAACGGACACGATACAAAGATTTTGCATGGGAGAAATTAGAATGCTCATCTGGAAGTTTGTTCTGTATCTCATAAAGGGACATTCTGTATATAAAGGGACATTGCTTACTCTTTTTTGATAATTCATAAGTGAAACAAACTATCATCTGCCCCATTGTCTTGAACAATACTTTTTTTTTCTTTTCTTTTGGCGTAAAATATTTTTTGTTTATATAGGGTACCTGATGTACGACACACGTGATCTGATGACGTATAGTCGCTTCTCCAGGGTTTGGTCTGTCGTCATTCATCATGTGATTGTAAGTTCCTCAATTTCTCCTCCGGACGTTTTTGTCGAGTACCTCATTATTATATAGACCACCGGTTTTTCTCTGAACCACACACCTTGGGAAGAGGTTTTGTACACGGTGTTACCGCAAATTATACTTTACTTCCACCATACATACCTTTAAAGGTAATATCATACTTTGGTTTTTGTCAAAGAAATGCAGATTCATGGGCAAAAATCTAGGATAGTACAGTAACAGTCATCTGCAAAATTTTCAGTCCCATACGGTGGCCACCTTTTGAGGAAACAGTGAAAAACGCCCACATCATTTAAATAATCTTTTCACCCACTAACCGTTATTTTTCTTCTTTAAAAGATCAAAATTGTTGTTGGTAATTTGTTTTACTCTTTTCTGGATAAATACAGCATTTTAGACAGAAACTTTTTAACGGTATATTATGATGTTTCTACCATCACCATCTTCATGTGTTCAGCAAAAATTACGTTTTTATGAAACGACTTGAACAACATCGGTGGGCCTGTTTTTGAGCGGGTCTATTTGTAAAACAAAGTTTGACATTTGTATTTGCTCTTTCTTTTCTAAAGTTGTTCGTCTCGTTGGTCATCTTGAGCTGGGAGAAAAGGGCCATGGGGGTCTTGACCATCGGCCTTCTGAGCGAGGTCAGTGCCATCTTTCTCCACTCCCGTCAGCTTCTGTTGATGTACGGCTTCTCCAAACGTTCCCTGGTGTACGCCGTGCACCGAATGGGCAACCTGGCCACCTTCATACCACTGCGACTCATACCGCTGTTCTACGCCGTGTACCATTCGTACATATCCCGTAACATGCCCGTTTATATCAGCTACACGCTGCCCTTTTTGACGACTTCCATATTCGTCATTAACCTGGTGCTGCTCTGGCGGTTAATATGCAGCGACTTTCTGAGGACTGATAACAAAGACAGCCATGTCATGGACAACTAAATGGAAATCCATTGGTTTTTGTGTATTATAGGAGCTTTGATGAGATCACGGCTGAGGCTTGGGCTGAGGCTTAGGCTCTGTTAATTTTTAGAAAACGTTTACTAATTATAATATAGTACTTCAAAAGGGCAGAGCCATAGTCGCATCCCGAGCCCAAGACATGGTTTAGAAAATCAGCCTGCATCAAGTCGTGTGACGATAACGAGTGCCATTTATCACATGGTGGCGTATATGATTGGCCAGCGTATTCCAAACTCTTGGGACGCTCTATCTGGAATCGGCCCATAACCATATACTATGGGCGTTAACGAAATAAGGCTTGAGGGAAGGCTTAGGATTTATTTTGCTACCGCCATTTTGTGTCCTAAATGAAATGAAGGGTTTGAGATACATGGCGAAGCTGAAGCCTTTCGTCGGCTTCGTCATGTGGCAGAAATAAGTCCCACGCCTAGTCTCAAGCCTGGGGCAAATTTCATAAAACTGTTAAGCACAACAATTTGCTAAGCATGACATTTTTGTCTTAATAAAAACAACCAAATTTCCATGTGTTGTGTATCACTTGCAATTGTTCTTTGGCTGTTGTTCGCTGACGCTGAATATCAAATGGAATTTTCAAAGGTGGTTTTTTTTATTGGGCAAGACATTTTTGTGCTAAGCACATTTTTGTGCTTAACAGTTTTATGAAATTGGCCCCTGGTTTCGTAAAGGAAATAACAGTTTCCAGGGGCGCGACACCGCATGCTTGAATTGTTGAAGTATTGAGTGTGCACGGCTCGGTGATCATCTTTTGATGAAATTGGTCAGGGACTGGATGTCCCTCCTGCTGAATGTTTCCATTCACCGTCAGAAATGTGACAAATTGTAGACCTGCTTAAAGTTAGGAGGGCCTGACGAGTTTTAATCCTAGCAGGATCTTTCACAAAGGCTGAATGACAAAATACACGAACATGCAAGTGAAGGAAGCATACATAAAATGGATCAGAGGATATGGACAAAGGGAAGGGGGTGGAAGGAGAGTCAGGGTGGGTAAGATAGGTCAGACAAAGGGCGGGGTCAGATAGGCAAGATCAAAGGTAACAGACTACAAAAGGGTTGGAAAGAGTGGTGCTGGGGGTGGGGGGTTAACAATTGTTTTATGTATGCTTCCTTCACTTGCATGTTCGTGTATTTTGTCATTCAGCCTTTGAGAAAGATCCTGCTAGGATCGAAACGCGTCAGGCCCTTCTAACTTTAAGCATTTGATATATTTCAGGTCATTTTGGCTGATGAGCAGTTGGCAGCAGTTTATTACTTGTATTGAGTTTATTACTTAAATTGTAGACCTGATAATAATTATACTGCTTGTCGCAATGAACTACTATACTCAGGGTGACTGATTTGTCTTTAGGGAGGTAGGCCCTATTGATGGTGCTTGAATTAAATTGTATATAACGTTGTATTTTTTAAGAGTGTGCATATTCATGCGCATTATTTCCGATCTTTATCACAAGGTGTGAAGCATTTCCGAGGAATTTCGACAAAGTTTTGGTGCTCTTCAAAATGTATAAACCATATAATAATTATATATATATTTTTATAATAATCTAAGTACATGTTGTTCATTTTAATGTTTTTCTCTGTTCGATTTGTCTGATATTAACACAATTCATTGGTATGCAATGTATAATTAAAGGCAGTATCATACTTTGGTAAGACACCAAATCCGACATGTTCACAGATGTACGTATAACTTACAGGGTATAAAGATGGTGATGGTAGAAACATACCGTTAAAATGTTTCCGCCTGAAATGTTGTATTTATCCAGAAATTAGTAAAACAACGACCGAAAATCTTTTTGATCTTTTAAAAGATCAAAAATAAAAGAGAAAAGACTTAAGAAATAATGTGGCCGTTTTTCACTGTTTTCTCAAAACGTGGGCACCGTATGGGACTGAAATTTTCACTGATGACTATTACTGTATCATCCGTGATATTTTTGCCCATGAATCTGTATTTCTTTGACAAAAACCAAAGTATGATATTACCTTTAATACCTAAGAGATTCAAGAACATTGTGGTGCATAACTTTATGTGTATTTCTGATATCCAGGATCGAGGTATTGATATTCCTTATATTTCTTGTTGAATATTTTATTGTTAATGTATACATATACACTTCAGTGTACACCGTATTTGTTTAAATAATTTACTATTATCCATTAAAAATGTAAACTATGATGTAATTATCAAAATGAATTCAGTTTGCGACTTAAAATGTTGGTGTTAACTATGTGGAGTTATGCATTCTGTATACCATGTCATTCATTTTGTGTCTGTTGAAGTGCTCATAAACTGTATGATCAAGTTGTGTTTTTACAATATGATTCGAACTTATTTTTGGCCGTTCGAATAAAAAAAATATTGGCCTATTATAATACGCCTATAATAGTGAAGCACTCGAAATATTTCTACATGTATTATGTTTGGTATGTCATCGTGAAACAGCAAATCACTAATTTAACATCTAAACATTTCAAAATTTCAAATTATCAAAATTTTCAGAAATATTCTCTTAGTGAAACGATTTTCAGACGAAAATGGTATATAGGCTTCATTCCATACCCGTGCCAGGGCTCAATTTTAAAGGCTGAAATTGGCATTAAAAATATACAAGTTATTATTTAGTGACAACTCATCTAAACAATATTGTGAAATCAATGCCAGATACATGAGTCTGTTTTCAACTTTTCACCAATCAGCTGTTTGCTCCGTCACCTTGGCAATGCGCATGTGCAGTGATTAGGCCTACTTTTCAATATCATTTCGGCATAAAATTATGCTTGTCCAGTGGCCGCGTCATCTCGTATCGTTCTGTTTGTCCATCAGATTGTTCAAATAAATTAATTTGATATTAGCACCGAGAAAGATCCTGCTAGGATCGAAACGCAATTCGCTCCTGACTCTAACTATACTAGCATTAAATATTAATCAGCAATTAAAACATTGCAACGGCCCGTTCATTTAGTCTACTCGGCCCTGACAGTGCTTTTTTTTTAACTCGCTTCATGGGACTTGTGGGCCTATTAAATTATGATTTTCATTTTGAATACAGTCTAGTCTGAGTCTGCTATACTTGGAACGATATGCCATGTTCAATGTCAATGAACATGGCATCGGTCCATCACTGTGTTTCTGTAACCTTGAAATCTCACATGTTGAATACGCATAATGCAGAGAGCACATACAAGTTCAACGGATTGTGTCATTGTCGGCAACGACATCAATATTTTCCCAGTAATTGTCACGCCAATGCGAGGAAATCGGTCCATTTAGGAATACACCGACGTGTATATAATGTGCCAGTACTCACGTCACACACAGTCTAACCTGTGACCTCTACTTAGCTCTGACTGAAAAAAGGGGTTGGGTCCTTGTTGGTTTCATTTCAGTCAGTAATACTATTGCTGGTGTTAGCGACGGTAGCTCCATTGGGATTGTGTTCAGCTCCAATGCCTCTATTCACTCGTTACTCAACTTGAATAACTTATTCTTCCAAATCGTCCTTCAATTGAATGATTGTCGTACCTGGCCCATAAACCGCCTATATAGTCTGCACTGTGTGTATAATATACTGCCGAGGCCCATGCATTGCTGCTATAGGCATTTTCTCAGGAAAATTCATTGCAATATAGCCAAGTTTTTCATCAACTTGAGCACAAAACATGATCCGGACCTTCATGCCCATCGCCGTGGGTGCTGCTACGGGGTTCCAGTGCTTCAACACGGCCCTCGATTATGATATTATGCCGGCACCGCCTGGGAAGTACGCTGGGTCGGACCGCCATAAATGGAGAAACGCGTTCACTTCACTGTTGAATTCCGCTATCACTGCCTCCATTGTCGTGTACTGGTAAGCTGGTCAAATAATACATAAGCCTTATCGCAAATACCGCCTTGTTGATTTTGGACAATGGTGAAAGGCACCATGGGAAGGAAAAAGGGGCATATTTTGTACCTTTTCCCTTCCCACAGTGCCTTTCGACTATTGTTCAAAATCAAACAGGCGGTATTTGCGATAAGGCTTATGCACTCATGGGTTATTTACTATAGCAAAGCAAACTATCTGATGTAATTGTGGACACTAAGTGGTTCCTAAATAACTAAAGCAACAAGCAGGTAAGAAAATGGTACTTTTCACTGAAATATTGGAGAAATTTCTTCAATCTTCAATCCAGGGTTTTAAGGACTCTGGAACATTTTCTGAAAGTCAAAAATATCGTTTGGGAGCAGTAGAAACTATAAAAAGTTTCTTCCCTTTCCCCTTACTTAGTTTTAGAAACCACTTGTCCACAATTACCCTTTGATTTGGCGGTAACCAACTAACCATAGGTTGACATGGCCAAGTACTATAGCTGTATATGAACACTTTACACATAGGCAAAGATTTTTCTAGTAGGCCTATATACATGCCTGTACTTTAACCCATACCCATCAGCGGCGTATCTATTGGAAACGGCGCCCGGGGTAATTAAGCGCTAAAATTGCGCCCCTAATTCCAACTTCTGATGCCGTATGAAAAAGAAAATCACAGACAATTGGAAATTAGGACCTTTCTTTGTTTGTTCGTTGGAATAGATTTCCAATAAATTAACTGACGGTTCCTTTTTCCCTTGAGTTTTTTGCCACGCCCCCTAAAACCATAGAGCTACAAACAGCTCTATGCTAAAACTGTGGCGCCCGGGGCACGTGCACATAACCCCCCCGTTACGCCCATGCACAAATCCTATCTGAAATTCAAAGATTTTTACGGAGCTCTAGAAGTGCCATAGAAGTCGTCATCCCGTGATAAATTATGTCATGTCGTCATATTGATTTTAGGATGTGGTCATCCCATGATAAATTATCTCAGGATGTCGTCATCTTGCCCATAATAATGTCGTCATCCCGAGATAATTTATCTCAGGATCTCAAGAAGTCGGATGGCATCTCCAGAGCTTCGTTCATTTGCCACACTGAAATTAAGATGTCTCATCAGAATGTCACTTTTATATTAACAGATATGTGTATATATGATACTATATATAGTCATTATGAGTCACGAGACTAGACGGGACTATTAAAAACGACTCATTGTTTTCACATAAAACATAAACGTATTGTATTTGTGACCTCAGTTTAAACATGTAAAAAAAAAAAACACGTTTGAAAAAAATGCTGGCAGGCGGGAATATTTTTTTTTAATGGGAGATTGTTTTAGTATTATAATGCATGCACGTATATTGTTGTCAATATTTTATTCTCTTTTTTTATCGTCGATACTATAAAACATGTTGTTTTTCTGTCTTGGATCTAGCTTTTTTAAAGGTCACCCGCAGCTATGGAACAGTCCTGATACGTTTTACTCTGTCCCGACAGATGTATGCGCTGCAGTTACATCAGGTATACACAAGTCATGTAGCTCATTGATATCACAACATTACTGCGTGAAACACAGACAACAGTAGTAATATTCATATCATTATTTGCCAATTATTATACCATGTGGACTAGGCCTATAGCTATAACATTAAGCATACGGTGTAGAACACCCATTATTATATATTGCATGATTGGTGTCGTGTCAACTATAGGAATTCCGACATTGCATATTAAAGGTAATATCATACTTTGGTTTTTGTCAAAGAAATGCAGATTCATGGGCAAAAATATGAAGGAATATACAGTAACAGTCATCTGTGAAAATGTCAGTCCCATACGTTGCCCACTTTTTTAGAAAACAGTGAAAAACAGCCACGGTATTTCTTAAGTCTTTTCTCTTTTAATTTTGATCTTTTAAAAGATCAAAAAGATTTTCGCTCGTTGTTTTACTAATTTCTGGATAAATACACAGCATTTCAGGCGGAAAGATTTTAACGGTATGTTTCTACCAGCACCATCTTCATACCCTGTAAGTTATATACGTAAATCTATGAACATTTCTGTTTTGGCTTCTTACCAAAGTATGATACTACCTTTAAATGCCCACGAGTGATAATAGTTTGAATTCGGAAGATGGCTGACCGTACGTGGTCAACTTAAAGGTATAATGCATGATTAAATGGTCTCAGAATAGCACTCATACTTTGTCTAATCCAACATGTACATGACATAATAAACCTGTGTAAATCTGAGCTCAATTGGACATCTGAGTCCCGAGAAAATAGCGGGAAAAGACTCATAAAGAATGTTTTTGATCTTGCCGAGATCTAAATTATTTGTTTTACACTTAGACGTTTCATCTAAACAAATATAGCATTTCAGGCAGATATTTTAGCAGGGGGTTCATCATGTCCATCTTTATACCGTGTAAGCTATAGAAAAACCTGCGAACATTTATATTTTTGTTTGTTTCCAATCCTGTGCTTACCTTTAAGCACAGATATTGGAAAACAAAATGTCTCGATTCTAAATTCGAGTTCGAGTTTTTGTTACCAAGTGAGCCAACTTCATGATTCTACCAAGAATCCAAGATGTGTACTTATCTGATCCATACACTGCGACTTTCCTGTGGTTAAAGAAGCACACATTTTGGCTTTTTCGATTCAGAATAAAACATCAGTATACATTGTATACAATAGTGTGAAACTACAACAATGCCATGCAGCTTGGCATCATAAACATTGGGTTGTTGCCAATTCAAACGACTGACTGCTACACAAGGCGTTACCTTCTTCCATGGTTTGAATTATTTTACCGGTCATTTTTCTTTTATACCTCAAAAACGCTTCATATTATGAGTTATACCTTTGACCTGATAACATGTATTGTGTATTATTCTATACTCCTCCAGGTTATTTGATGTACGACACGTATGATCTGGTTCTTCACAATAACTTCTTGAAAGTCTGGGCAACGGTTTCCCACCATATCATTGTAAGTGCCATCACAAGTCATATAGGGGCCTGTTTGTTTCGGACGAATCCTGCGGATCCGGATCCCATTTTTCGCATCCACCTCCTATGCAGGGTACGCTAAAATGGGATCCGGATCCGAAGGATTCATGATCCTTTGCGTGAAACAAACAGGCCCTAAGTCTTAAAGGTAGTATCGTACTTTGGTTTTTGTCAAAGAAATGCAGATTCATGAGCAAAAATATCAAGGAAGATACAGTAACGGTCATCTGTGAAATTTTCAGTTCCGTACGGTGCTCACGTTTTGAGAAATCGGAAAAACAGAACAGAAAACAGAAAACACTTAAAAAATCTTTAAAAGATCAAAATTGTTTGTGGTCATTGGTTTTACTCTTTTCTGGTTTAATATAGCATTTCAGGCAGAAGGATTTGAACAGTATGTTTCTACCATCATAATCTTCATGATGATTTCTGTTTTGGTATGCTACCAAAGTATGATGGTGCCTTCAACTCTTAATGTCATGAGAATGAAAGTCCATCTTCCACTCCACCGACCGAGGGACATTAAAACCACGGATGCCATCGAGCAAGAATCCATTCTTCCCTTTTTTCTTCCTCCTTGGCCGCAGATGATTTTCATCTTATTCGTCATCAGTCGCGAGGAGTTAGCAATGGGCATCTTAATGATCGGTCTACTGTGCGAGTTCAGCGCCATCTTCCTCCACTCACGTCTACTCCTTCTAATCTACGGCTTCTCCAAACGTTCCTTCGGCTTCGGGGTTCACAAAATCTTCAACTTAACGACATTCGTCCTGCTGCGTTTGGTACCCATCGCCTACAGTTGTTATATTTCGGTCGTGTGCGATCATTTGCCACCGTATCTGGCCGTCAGTCTACCACCTTTGACGGGGACCATCTTCATCATCAATTGCGTCTTGGTGTGGAGGCTGGTCCGCAGTGATTTTCTGAACAGCAGCGGCCAAGCTAGTCACATCATGGAAAATTAGCTTGTAGGTGAAATCCAGGTATACCTTTTAGCAATTACAGTACGTCTACTTGGGTTTACAAAACGGAGGCTAAGGCTCAGGCTTAGGCTTATAGGCTCAGTTTCAGGCTCCAGCTCTGACATGCTGAAAACTATGTTGTGGTTTTTCATTGAACCTGAAGCTCTGTTCTCCTCTTCAAAGCAGATATACGTCCGAACCGCAGCCAAAACCCTCTATTTTGATACCAGTTATTTCAGAATGGATTCACGAATTGAAACCGGAGCCTGAGACGTGGCGCCTGAACCTCCGTTTCGTACTAAACATTACCCCCAACATAACAGAAGTCGAGTGAGACTGCATGGAGCTAACCATCTACATTAGTAAAACACGCGAATCCAATGGCACACACAGTTAAATTTTTGGCCTGAGAGACCACTTCGCAAAATTGACTACGTTTTAGTATCATTACTTCAACTTGGGGATTTGAAATGCTCACTGCCAAAATGATGGCAGTATCGTAGTGGCTGCCTCGGCCCTCGACCATTGTCAAGACCAATATTTGTATTATTTTGTTAGCAATTTAATGAAGTGATTTGTTTTTTGAAAACTGGGTGATGGGAAACACTAATATAACTAATGGTAATTATGCATGCATGTGTACTGCTCTTCAAGTCGTCGCATTGTATAGAAAAGTATTTCCGACAACTCACTTGTATCAATGGGATTAGTTTAAGTTGAAAAGAACACGCGTTTTGTTTTAATCAATTAAATTGCAAATTTTCGGTTTGGGTTCTTATATTTTTCTATTAAAGGTACAGTACAGGATTGGAACCATACCCAAACAGAAATGTTCACAGAATGACTTATACATTTCAGGATATGAATATGGTGCTGGTACAAACGTCCGCCAGAAATGGTGTATTTAACCAGAAATTAGTAAAACAAAGACGGAAAACAGTTTTTATCTTGTGCCGAGATCAAAACCATTCTTTATGTTTTATAACAGAAATTGAGTCATGTTTTCACTTTTTTCTCGTGGCTCACTGATATTCGAATGAGCTCAAATTTTCACAGGTTAATTATTTCATGTGCTGGAGCAGAGAAAGTGCGAGTGTTGTTATGTGACCTTTACTAATCATGTATTATACCTTTAAAGGTAATATCATACTTTGATCTTTGTCAAAGGGCACACAATTTATACCAAGACAGATACAGTAACAGTCATTTGTGAAAAATTCAGTCCCATACGGTGCCCACTTTTTGTGAAAACAGTGAAAAACGGCCACAGTATTTCTTAAGTCGTTTCTCTTTTATTTCTGATCTTTAAAAGATCAAAAATAATTTTGGTCACTGGTTTTTATACTATTTTCTGGATAAATACAGCATTTCAGGCAGAGAAAAGTTTTAACGGCATGTTTCTACCATTACTGCCTTTATACCCTATACGTTATAGGTAAACCTGTGAACAATTCTGTTTCGGTATGCTACCAAAGTATGAGACTACCTTTATTCAAGTCGCAAAAGTTTGACCTATTTAGTGAAGTATAGACTTGTTTGGTTCATTTTCAGATTGCTATGAATAATAATGTGTGAAGGCCTTTACTTTTAGCCACTAGTGTAGATTTTACACCCAACTTTTTCAGGGTATATAGGCACATGAGTGTATTATGCACAAAGAAGACGATTGTCATATTGTGTGTTTAGTTGAAAGCTTGAAGTTTTCGTTGGTAAACGTAATGTATCTTCATTTTGAAATCACTCGCTTGAGTTACATCCTTTAATTAACAATAATTTGATAGCAGAATGCTATTTTTAAAACTATAAATTCATATAATTTTATGTGCTATCGGTTGCCCATCTTTCCACCAAAATATATTTTTATGACTGTAGAACAATCCGAAAACAAAGTAGTTCGAATTGTAGCTGTGGAGTTGTTTTATGGTTTGGGGCAGTTGTTTCTGCATGTAAATCGTTTTTACAAAAATATTGAAGTACATGTATACATGTATAATTACAGGCCCTCTGTGCTTTTGGTAAATTAAGGGCATTGTTGTATGTACATTGTATATTGTTGCTGTGATTAATAGATTGGTGGGTTTTATTTTTGTAACTATGCTTCCATTAAACCTATGAAAGTGTTTTGGAAACTGTTGTCACTAAATCTTTCCTTTGCAACGTAAGTAAGTTGACACGAACACCGTTATCAATGCACCATAAAAAAAACTTGATGGTGCACATTCGCTGTTCTTCAAATGAGAATGAAGTCAATCTGCTCCTTGAATAAGGAGAAACACACATGCTATAAAGGCCGTATCTCACCAAGGCGACCAGTGGCTGATCTACGGTTTTTTGGGGGGGGTTTAACCCCCCCTTGGGCTCCCTTAAAAAAAAAATTGAAAAAGCTCCCTACCAAAGACCATGGAGCTAGGAAGAAGACCTACCCACACCTTCCCCGCTCAGGCGCTTCGTGCCCTCGGGCTTGGTCGCTCCGCTCACGATCACTCGCAGTGCCTTGCTAAAAAATTTCACTCCGGGTAAACCCCCCCCCCCTCCCCATAGCAAAAAGCTAGATCCGCACCTGGAGACGTCTCCGCGACGTCTTCAGACAGCAGCTAGGCTTTCGCGGCGACGTCTCCGAAACGTTTCTAGTTCTGGGCAGTCGCAGCGACGTCTCCAAAACCTTTCTAGTTCTGGGACGGTAGCGGCGACGTCTCCGAAACGTTTCTAGTTCTGGGACGGTCGCGGCGACGTCTCCGAAACGTTTCTAGTTCTGGGACGGTCGCGGCGACGTCTCCGAAACGTTTCTAGTTCTGGGACGGTCGCGGCGACGTCTCCGAAACGTTTCTAGTTCTGGGCAGTCGCGGCGATGTCTCCAAAACGTTTCTAGTTCTGGGACGGTCGCGGCGACGTGTCCGAAACGTTTCTAGTTCTGGGACGGTCGCGGCGACGTCTCTGAAACGTTTACGGGGCGACGTCTAAAGAGACATCGCGGAGACGTCGTGTATACCAGAAAGACTAATGAGAAGTTGCGGAGACGTCCGGTACTAAGTTGACACTGCTTGACTGGCACTTAAGAAACCAAGTGACTGAACGCGTTCTTACATCCCTCCTGGTCCAAGTCAGGTCCATGATACTTTTTGAGGCTAGGCCTAGGCAGGAAGATGTCTCAGCAGGCGACGTCTCAGTAACCTAGCACAGATCCAGGCAAACTACCAGCCGTCTCATCAGACGCGGTTAGTCTCCGCGACGTCGCTGCAACCGTGATGGAGACGTCTCGAAGACAAAGACTGGAAAAAGTCGCCAAAAAAACCCAAGACATGTTTAAACTTCTTGTGACTTCTCGGAGACTCTATAATTTTCAGGACACGTCTCGGAGCCGTCTTTGCAACTAGCAAAATGTTTCAAGCCAGATAAGATTCCCCCTCAAGTTACAAGTCACTCTACTGGGTAATAGATGACGAGAGAGACCTTCTTAGAAAAAAGTATTGATTCAGGTGAGAAAAGAGTCTTCTGCAGCGTGTGCTACAGACAGCTAGTCCTTTCATGGTCAAATTAAGGCGTTCTTATGGTAAATCCCTCAACTTCACAGTTCAAAAACCCCCATCCAGAAGTTTCTCAGTGGTTGGTGCAAAAGTGTAAATGGTAGTGTCAACTCTCATCTACCCAATACCGGTACTTTTCAATTTTTGGTTGGGTAACCGATTGGATTTTTTGCTAATTGCCCCAAGAAAAAAAACACCCCGAAATGTCCCTTTTCCGTGCGTAACCGACTTGCTACGAGTTTTCATGAAGCAACTTTCCACGGTGTAGGACCTGATTTTGAACCAAAATATGTCAAGTCTCCTCAACAGGCTGAAGCACTGAACCCCCATAATTACATAATATATAAATTGCATAATCCCCCCCCCCAATTGCATATTTAAAAAACATTTGAGGGTACACACATTATGATAATCAGCTCGGCGCGTTGATTTTTGAGCTGGTGCACTCTGTAGGCAGAGTCTGCCGCCCTCTACATGTATTGCTCGAAACTTCCATGGGACAATCACCATAGCAGCCAGCTGGTGCAATGCCCTCTAAACCACTCACTCTTTACAAAAATAATAACAAGTCACTGCAAGAATTCTATATTTTTCAAACTGAAATTCAACATTTCACATTTTATTTGAAAACAACATAATAATCCCCGTTAAAAATACTAACAATGAAAGAATATCAGGGGCCAATTTCACGGCCCTGCTTAGCACAAAAATTTGCTAAGCATGACATTTCTAGCTGTCCGATAAAAACAGAGTTAACAACCAAATTTCCAAGTGTTGTGTATCACTTGTGATTGTTCTTTGGCTGGTGTTCGCTGACCATGAATATCAAATGAAATTTCTAATGGTGGTTTCTTTTATTGGGAGAGACATTTTTGTGCTAAGCAAATGTTTGTGCTTAGCAGCTCCATGAAATTGGCCCCTGGTCATTTTCTAGGCTTTGTCAATTTCCAAACGGCGCCGTGTGTCATTCCATTATTCTCCTCTTTGCATTGTTGGGAAAGTTCAACCTGAAAAACCTCCACAAGGAGCTCTCTTATTGGATGCTCTTGAAGGAACAGTCTTCCTGGATCACCAATCAGAACCTCTGTTTCATGATCGGCTAGGTAACTCAGCCAATCGGTGACAATGTTAGTGAAGTCCCGGTCGTAGAACATATCTCCAAGGAGCACAACATCCCATTGGTTGTCTGAGCCTCCAATCAGGTTCTTGGATGTTGTTGCTATGGTGACATGGTTCAAAGCAGCGTTGAGCTTGATGGCCTGAATGGCAGCTGTGGATGGAATGTCACAATGATTGAATATTAAAAATTGACTGCCAAACGAACAAAGACTATTGGGGTCACCACCAATGTAGGACTGGATGGCTCAGTTGGTAGAGCACCAGTACGGTATCCAGGAAGTCGTTGGTTCGAATCCTGCTCCAGTCATTTAATATTTTTATAAGGTACACAACGTTTAACAGATATTACACTGAACTTGAACTAAATACAGCGTTTAAACAATTTCCACAAAATTTTCCGCTTGCAGAATGAGCAACCGTTCAAAATTCCTTTGATTGGTCGTGCAATTACCTGTGTCCGTGTCATTGGCTAGGACCGATTTGGCTCCGCCCATGGCTGCTGCGATGGCACTCGCTCCGCATCCACTACCAACATCCAAGATGTCTTTACCATGAACTACGCTCGGGTTGTCAAGAAGATACCTGTATCCAAAAATCCAAATTTAAGAACTTTTAAATACAGATTACATGTAGAGGGAACACATGATCCTTCTGAAACCTGCAGTTCAGACACAGTTCAATCTTCTCCTTCAATCATTTTGAAGTTCAGTTCAGCCACAGTTCAAGCTTCTGCTTCAATCATTTTAAGGTTCATCAGGTATCAAAAATGTCTTTTGGCCACAAGATCACTAAAATGTGTTTCAAACAAGAAAATGGTGTTTGATGAAAAAGCACTACACTGTACTAGTTTGTATTCATCTTTCAGATGAAGCTTGAGCCATAGCCTAAGCCAATAGGCTTCAAATTGGCTCCAAGTTTTCAATAAACAAAAATGGCATAATGCAGGGCATTAGGACTACTGGGAAAACAATGTGTGGTAAAACGGTAGTCATTTCAATGAGGCAACTGGCCAAACCATTTTTAGCTGGTTCAAAGTGACTCTTACTCTCTGAGTAACATCTTGAGGTCATGTAGTGTGAATCTTGTTGAAGGGGGCGGGGCGGGGTGCGGGTCACTCCCAGTGAAATGAAACATGTCAAGATGGATGACCAACTGACCATAAACATATCCTCCTTACAACCATATTATGTAGGAGCCTTCCTCCATGTTACAACGCAAGATCAATTTTTATCTGCCTTTGAAAGGACTACTTGTGAGCCTAAAAACATCACACGAGGCCAACCTAGCAACATATGGGGCTTTATACAAAACGGAGACTCGGGCTCGAGCTCAGACTTCGTCTCCATCATCCATATGCTGAAAATATAGGTTGTGGTTTTTCATTGAAGCTGAAGCTCTGTTTTCCGTTTCAAACCATGGAATCTACTTCCGAACCACAGCCAAAGGCCTATATTTTAATACCCATTATTTTAGAATGGATTCACGAAATGGAGCCGGAGCCAGAGCCTGAGCCTCAGTTTCGTAAATCCCCATAGCAACCTTGTTAGGACTTGACCTCCCGGCCAGTAGAATGCCCAGAATGGATCGCCAATCCCATGATTCTCCAGTAGGCTTATGCTCTGATCCACTGGGGCATCCCACAGGGGACTGGAAGTCGTCATCAGTCGCAGGGCGATCTCAGGAGTCAGATGATCAGAGCTGATTGCACAGTTGCTCTCAATAAACCGCTTCATTAAGATGTCATTCTCTGTTCTCACAATACTGCCATTCTCATCATTCGAGCGAGTTTCAGCCGAGATGTCAAAAACGGAGCTTTTCTTCTCGCAACTTTTTTGACCGTGACGATCTGATGAACTGTTTAGACTGGATGACAACATCCTGTTACCATGGCGATTACTCTTACTGCTAGCATGACACCATCTTTGAGTTCTACGACCGTGATGGTAGCGGAGATGACGGCTCAAGGTAGACATGATCATACGCCTCGAAAGTGAAGACATTATCCTAATGAAATGAAGGGTTTAAAATGAATTTACAAAAACTTAATAAAAGATAATTTCATTGAAAAGTGAACAAAGAAAAATTTACTTGAGCGGGATTCGAACCGGCGACCTCCTGAATACCGTACAGGCAGGCACTATGGCTCACTATGGCTCAGAGCACCTGTACGGTATCCAGGTCGCCGGTTCAAATCCCGCTCCACTCAATTTTTCTTTGTTCACTTTTCAATGACTTTAAATTCAGTCAGTTTCCATTGTGGTTATTTGATGATTAAAAGATAATTTCTTAGATCACATGACAATGAAAGTTCAGTAGGGCAAATTTAAATTGCAAAATGTCTGCTCGCGCTGCGCTGCGGGCCTACTCTGATTGTTCAAGTGCATTGACCTCAGCCCAGTCATATAAATAGCAACTTGCATAGGATTTTGTGTGTGTGTTACCAGATCGAGTGCTCGATTTCTCATAATAGGTGTGCTTGCTCAACATGCAACAGGTCCCTAGCCCTATGCCATTACCACCACATCGTATGAACCCACAGTGTGCATGTAGGACAAGTGGCGCGCTCGTACTCGGAAGTTCTTTGAGAAAAAAAACACTCATTTCCGGATTGTCTTGTACCTTGACTCACCGCACGTGTACATAAGAGTCATTGAAAACGCTTATATAGCCACCAGTCTTTTTATTGGAGCTTATGGTCCGTCCATTTATTTTATAGGGGAAATACAATATCACATGTCAAAGATTATACGACTTTTAATTCATTTTTAAGAATTTAAATAAACAATTGTAATATTCATTTGTAAAATGGTAATCTGGAATCACAATAAATAAGAATATTGACAAATTTAGTAAATGTTATGAACTTCATGTCATTGAATTAAAACAAACACCCCGTGTTGTAAATTTGGTTTAACCGTAACTAGTAGTTTATATCCGGGAAAGATTTTGTCTGTTTTTGGTGTAAAGTTTTATTTTAGTTTGGTCAGGGTGTGATGTGAACGGTGATAAAACAATGGTAACGAACTTCCGGACTTTTTAATCACCGTTTTTATTTCGATATGCGTTTTATGCGACTTATTCTACTTCCATCTGTTCTGTAGAATTAGCTGGATAAAGTGACGATCATCATGGATAAGAATGAATATGTGAAGCGGTGGTTGTGGCATGCATTTCATGGGTTGGATGTTGATGGCACTGTGGACCCACAACAACTCAAGGTAAAAATAGAAAAAAAAACAAGTTGGTGTCGCATGGTGTATGATGATACCACCAACAACTGCAGTACTAACTAACAGGAAACTATACCACTCCTGTTATGTCAAATTTCATTCCTGTTTTTAAAACAAACTTTATTTTATCTTCAAATCATAAACCAATAAAATACTAATAATAGCCTAGGCCTACTTCCAAAGTTGTAAGGCGGACTCCCGTGTTCACTCCCGTGTGCACACGGGAGTGAACACGGGAGTCCGCCTTACAACTTTGGAAGTACTAATAGCCTAGGCCAAGACAAGTAGACGAGACAAGTAGACAGAGACAACTAAGGCCAAAAAAAATAATAGTTCTGCTTCCGGTTTCCCGACCGACCCTAATTTTAGGCTGCGACCCTAAAAATTTTATCGGGAAAAAAAACGGGGAGACGGTCTCCGGTTTTATTATTTCAAAACGGTTTTCTTTTTCTTTTTTCAGTTTACATTTTCCGAAAAAAAAAACCATGCTGAAAATCAAACACTTTCTAAATACTGTGCACAAATCAGTGAAATCACCAAGAAATATACCGATAAAAGTGAAAGAAAATGCCACTTTTTCTGTCGTATAGCGCCGAAACACCGCACTGGAGCGTAAAACTTACAAAGCGCATACGGGCGACAGAGCCCACACAACGGCAGACATATCTCGATCGCACGGTGCCTACACAGCGACCACGCGGTGTGCTGTGTGCACGATGCATGGTTTGTTGTGGTCGGAATTAATAGACTTGTCTTGGTCCTTGCATTACTTTTTTACGTACGCTGAATGGGTTGTGATTGTGTATCAGTCATAAGAGGGCGCACTACAAACAGCGATCGCACGTCTTGGATCAAGACTATGTTATGTACAAAATGGCTGACCATGCGGTCTGGTGAACTCGAAGTCGAAACGATCGAGCGGCGTACGTCAAATCATGGAGGTATTTTTCCCACCTCCATGGTCAAATGTAGCCAGCGTTTTCGCGGAAATTATATCGGTAATTAGGGTTAATATAATTAGGTGTAGGGCCTATTTATTATTTCGTTTGTTCGGTCATTTTTTTCGTTTGATCGTTTTGTAATTTGAATGGTGATCTTTGGTCTGGAGTAAAGTTGTTGTTCCTGCGTTTGTGAATTTCCGTTGCCGATGCCGTTCGGCCGCTAGGCCTATTTTTTTGTTTTTAGAAAAATTTAGGGCCTACGGGCTCTCGGTCTCCGCCCAATCTTAATTTAAATGTATTTTCGGGATCGTTTTGAGGACGGTTTTTCGGTTTCTATTTTACTCAAAACCACCCAAGCATTCTTGGCAGATGCCTCCTTTGTGCACAAAAAAAATTGGCAAAAAAAAAAAGTTTTCCGACCGACTGACCCTATTTTGAAATGCCATGTAATCGGAAGCAGAACTATTTTTTTTTTTGGCCTAAGTTAGACGGTAGACCTGTAAACACGGCCCAGATACATTGCTATTTTCAGTCTCAGACCCAGGATTTGAGAGTAACGATCTGGGGGAAAGAATTCCACTGATGACCATGACGGAAACAGGATTATATTATTATATCAGCCATCTTGCTGAAAACGCCCTCTGTTGGTTCCATAGAGTTGTGTACAAATTATGGTCATCAGTGGAATTCTTTCCGTTACTTACCTTAATTTACCTTGGTTGTGTCCTCTTCTACATTATTAGCAAGGTTAATTTTGTGGAAAGAGGGCAGGGCTTTGATTTTTGAGGGAAATTGTGGGGTAAAAACGGTAATGAAGATGTAACATTTCATGGCCGCACGGACCATAGATATATAAAAAAAACTGGATGTCGCATTGGCTGCTCTTGGCCGCGTTTTTAACGGCGCCATTTTAGATAGGACTAGTTCGAATCCGTTTTTATGGAATGCCGTAGCTATCTTCTTTAGATTGTTTGCTTCGGTAATTCCATCATTCAATTTGCCAAATTGAATGATGAAATTTGCGAATAGAATAACAGAATGACAAACTGAATGTTGGAATTGGCGACCGGAATGACAAAACGGCAAATAAAATGATGAAATTGGCAAATTAATTGATGACATTACCGACAAACAATCTAAGCCACCGAATATACATGTACATGTAGCTACGGCGTTCCATCGTTGTTTCTGGTGCATAGCGTACCGCGTAACGGCCGGAACCACATACCGCGCGGGTACGCGATCGTTACAATAAGCGCTTGAATGTTAAGCTTAATTTCTGTCCTACATTCAATGGCTGCGTCCTGCTTGCGCGGATATAGCTCCCATTGGTTTGTGCACGGGTGCGTCATCTAATTTTATATACCGGTATCTATGGCACGGACGGCCACAGACGAGAATAGTCTGGTTTCTACTCTGACATTTTGAACACTCTTCATCTGTTGGGTCTGGGCACTAGACTAGCCAAACCAGACAAAATGGCCTCACGTGATCAGACAGGCTGTTTTCAAGTTTGCAAGAAGCGCGTAAGAAAATTGCATTTTAACACTGAAATGTTGCACAAATTTCTTCATTCTAGGCTTTTAAGGACCAAGGAACGTTTGCTGAAAGTCAAAAGTATCATTTTTGAGGAGTAGAAGTTTTTTAAGAGGTAAAATAATCAAGTGTTTTGGGGATCCCTTCTTATCACAATCCCCTACTTACGTTAGGCCTAGCCTAGGCTAGTAATTATGATAACATTTAGGGAAGAATTCCACTAAAACCCATCACTTGTGCACAAACCTATGGGGGCGTTATGAGAAAAATGGCTACCACTGCATTCGAAGTGTATCATTGTAGGTTAAAAAAACAGTGAAAAATCTCACTTATCAGATCTTATGCTACCCCAGTGTACTTACAATACACCTGAAATTGTAGTTCATTATGACTTGCATCCAATTGGAGGAAATAACTCTTTTTCCGTAGTGGCTGTCAGTGGAATTCTTTTGTAATTTATTTATTATAAAATCAAAAAACATTTGAATATTTCTTGTGCAGTATCCTAGCTACGTCGAATTGGCTAATGTTGTTTTTACAGTTTTTGTACATTAACTATTGAACTAGGCATATGATACGTCACTTGCAATTAGCATACAAACCAAAACACCTGTTGTTACACATGTAACCCTGCTGTTAACAGTGTGAGGAAATGGATAAAATCACAGGCCCCATAAAACAGAACTTTCTGGCACATGTTCAAGCCATAAGATTCCTATTGCAGAGACCCTTAAAATTTTCCCAACCCACAAACAACCCCCCCCCCAAAAAAAAAAGCAAGAGAGCTTTTTTCTGTAATTTACGATTGGAGTGGTCTTAATGTAGGCCTACTGCACAGTCTGCAGTTTCAGATTATCCACAGTTTACTCATTTTCATTGTTTTTAGGTATTTTTTGTTTATATAATTTTTTTATTTGATTGATATCATGATATCATCCAACAGCAATAAATTGCCAATAGGGCTCCGCGCTCGTGACGTCACATTCAGATATTCGCACAAACAGGTCGCACGTTGCCAAATTAACTTACACGTAAACGTTGTGAAATTTGTCCGATCATCTGGGTAACTATAGCTGACGATATAAAGGGCGTACATGTATTCTATAAATTGCGCGAGCGCTGAGCCCTATTTCAGGGAAATATAAAAAAAAAACATTGTTTATAATTGAAAATTGTTTAATCTTTCTATAGGTTGTTTTTTCCCAAGAGAATGTAACTCAAGAACCTGTCTCGTATTCAAGGAAAGAGTTTTGGTTTTAATTTTAAATATCAAGCTGCCTTGCTATGTACATGTATTTTCCTGACAACATGGGCGTTGCACATTGATCTTATTTCATGTGAGATATTAAGTGGGAAGTCATGGCTACATATGAGTGAGTTAAGAAAACAAACCCAGGAGAGCCATTTGTACAAGAACGACTTCCCACACTGTGTGTACAATTTGCTTAAATTGTGGTTAGGCTTTTTTTTTTATTGTAAAGTTGTGGTGCAGTTTTAACAGCCATGGAGGAAGTACACATACTGTACATACACATACAGTATGTAAGTGGCACAGTGTGTCTACATATAGGTATGCCATACGTGTAGTTTTTTTTTAAGTAATGAGACACGTGTAAAATGAACTGACCGGTACCAAAACATTTTTACAATTTAAAATTCAACAGTTGGGAAAGGCATTGTGATTGAACCGAAAATTTTTTTTTTGAACATTACAAATCACTATGGTAATAACTGCCAGTTCAGGGTCCGATTTCACTCAAACTTTGCGATCATCGCTAAAGCCGAAATCCATCGTTAAACAGAAAATTGCTACGCAAAGTAGCGATTGATTCTCCGTTTTGAGATGAATTTGAGCTTTAGCAATGACCGCAAAGCGTTTAATAATTACATTTATTACGCGCCTTTTTACTTAAAGATACAAAGCGCAGGCTACAACGTAATCAGATTGCCGGTATTCATCAGCGCCCTCGGCTGCCTGCAATACCGGCAATCCATTATGATTACGGAGCCTGAGATCAAAAGTGCTTGGTTTTATGGAGGGAGGAAAACCGGAGAACCCGGAGAAAAACCCTCGTAGCATAGGAGAGAACCAACGCACAACTCTACTCACATACAGTGTATGACCAAAGCCGGGATCGAACCCGGGCCACATTGGTGAGAGGCAAGTGCCTATAACGCACTTGCCACCTATGCCCCCCCCCCGTTAGTGAATTCGGCCCCAGATCAATCTTTAATGTTTCATGAAATCCATTACACAGGCCTGATAAATGATGAATCAAGGTATAAAATATGTACAATTGTACCATGATGTACACATGTGTACTGTATTATGTACTGAATTGAATATAAGGTGCCCATGCCTGGCAATGGGCCATTGACACAGCACAAATGATTCCAACAGGTTTCATGCTCGGTAAAATATCAAGCTGTGTTATTGTGAAATTCTGGCATGCATTGCGTTCCCACCACGCCCACTGATGCTTCATAACTTAAGGCCCACTGGATCACTTTAAGGGTCTCTGCAATGGGAATATTATGGCTTGAACATGTGCCAATAAGAAAAACTGTACATGGGGACTGTGATTCTACCCACTTCCTCACACTGATTCAGTGTTAAAAACTGGGTGTTTTTTTTTGTATGCTCATTAGCATTTCTATATTCATGAGCAAAACTGTGATGTCATCTGGGGAACTGAGAGCAGTAACCCAATTGATTTGTGCACAAAAAGTTGCGGTTGTTTTATAGGTTTTCGGACAGACCTTTTCCTCCTCAATGGGTTTTATTTTGCCAAATATGTTCCTTTCACTCAGTGGTGTAATTGTTTTGCCAAACCATTTCTGTAGGTCAAGTTTGCCTCTTCATTTTTTATGTTTTTTCATTGTATTTTTGCTGTTGGTTCCCTACATGATGAGTATGGGTGAAAATCCCCCGTTTAACAAAGCCATTCAAAGGAAAACCAAATGCGTGTTTGAAACCAAAATAAGATTTGCCATTCATTATTTGTCAGTATATTCTCTGTATGAAGGCAATAAAATAACCTAACTGAAAAAAGCACTGCAGGAACCCTTTTAGCAAAGTGTACATAGGGCCCAAAGTCGTGTTGCCCAGTAGTGTTGCCCTAACTGGGCAATATGTTACTGAAAATGTTACCAAAAATATTGACAGTGTACACTCTGCTTTACACTAGAATGAGTCCAATAACAGTTTCCTTGTAAAATTTTTGTTATTATTGTAAATACACTTTTATAGATGAATTTATTTATCTGTACATTTACTTGTTTGTCTGTTGGCTGTCCGAGTGTTTGTTTGTGTGTTTGTTCTTGATTGTTTATTATGTTTATAACCATTCTGTAATTGGCGATTTTTATTGCTGTTTGTCTTGGTTAAAGGTATTATCATACTTTGGTAAGAAACAAAAACAGAACTGTTCACAGATTTACGTATGACTTACAGGGTATGGAGATGGTGGTGGTAGAAACATACCGTTAAAATGTGTCCGTCTGAAATGGTGTATTTATCCAGAAATTAGTAAAACAACCATCGAAAATCTTTTTGATCTTTTAAAAGATCAAAAATAAAAGAGAAAAGACTTAAGAAATACTGTGGCTGTTTTTCACTGTTTTCTCAAAAAGTGGGCACCATATGGGATTGAAATTTTCACAGATGACTGTTACTGTATCTGTCTTGATATTTTTGCCCATGAATCTATATTTCTTTGATAAAAACCAAAGTATGATACTACCTTTAATCATCAATATATCCTCATGTATGTAAATTTATGTGACTGTGGCCTGACTGCCATTGCGTTGCTGTGCAACGAGCTTTGACCTGTAGTCACCCTGTACAATGAATGCTAGTTTTCTGCTTCCATGCTAAGAGCCTAAGACCCAGAAATGTATTTATTTTTTGTCGGGGGCTTCAGGTTCAATGAATGGTGCTGATGATTTCCTTGATGGAAGTTCCTGTTCTTAATCATTTTAACCACAACCAGGAACTGGTACAATGTATGTCTGTTGGAAGAGAGTTACCAACATACAATGTAGACAGTAATGTGCTGTAGAGAAGGTCTTTTGGGGACAAAATGCAAAAGTCACTAAGTCCAGTGCGGACAGGGCTAAAGAAATTTAGACATCACATCAGTGTGTGTGTGTGTGTGTGGATATACAGTAGGCCTACATGTACTTTTCTACCAGTTAACTCCAAGTCTGGAATTTCATACACTGTAGCAGCCTTGGCCATCATTGCTCCTATGTGCATGGTTTTGGTCTTTGCCTTGGTGTTCAAGAGATTTTCCTGCAGATCTTGATTCTCATAAATATCGAAGTACCCCTTATCATGCTTATGGTGGAAAACTGCCCAGCCTCTCTTACAAACCAAATAGACCTACTGTATGGCCTGTCGATCTGTACAGGTACATGTACCAAAGTGTTGACTATGTTCAGTACGTGTTGTGCGTGATAAGTTCATTTCCTCATATAGGACTATTGCTAGCACTAGCAGTCCACAACAATGCCTGCAAGGTATGTACACAGCTCAACAAAGAAGAAGCTATACAATTGACAAAAGACTGGCAAACAAACCATGTGTATAGTGGTATGGGGTTTTTCCCTTTTTGTGGAACTTACTGTAGCATGGCAGATGCATATATATTACACAATTGCAGGAACAGTCATCCATATTTCATTGTATGGTGTACGTGTAAAAGTTTGGTTGCTTTTCTTGATTTGCCTGAGGCATGAAATGATTGGTACACTTCCACTACTTCCAGGTAGCATTAAGTGTGGCTGACTGGCTGTATAGGACAAACTGTCTGCTTTGTACCCGTCTCTAACTTGTTCAGTTTCGTGCTTAGGAGGGCCGGATGTTTCGATCCTACAGTATGACTTTTCTTAAAGGCTAACAAAATTATCAGTTTGTATTCTTTGGACTCATTTTGGAGTGCACGTTTTAATGAGAATGTAGGCTATTTTTGTTTAAGAAAAAACCACAAGTTCTATTCTGTGTGGGTATATTTGGTATATAAAAATGGTGTATTTATCCAGAAATTAATAAAACAACTACTGAAAATCTTTTTGATCTTTTAAAAGATCAAAAATAAAAGAGAAAAGACTTAAGAAATACTGTGGCTGTTTTTCACTGTTTTCTCAAAAAGTGGACACCGTATGGGACTGAAATTTTCACAGATGACTGTTACTGTATCCTCCTTGATATTTTTGCCCATGAATCTGTATTTCTTTGACAAAAACCAAAGTATGATACTACCTTTAATCGAAAACCTCACAATTTGTGGTGCACAAAGCAAAGGTCATTGGATCCAACACAATCAAGTATAACTGACTCAAGTATAATTGACTACTTGCTGTCTGATGGTGGCAGCTTTTATGAGGATACATTATAGACTTTAATTCTTTTGCAACGTCACAGCCCGAGTTTTTGCCAACCAAGATGGCGCAAACTATGGAGAGCCATCAAAGCAGGGCATAACAAAATAACCACAATTTGTACCCAATTTGTACGCAACGTTTCATAAACATTGAAAGATATTGCTGAATGTAATAGAAACAACACAAGCAATGACGGTATGTATTTTGCACAGCTATGGAAAGTTTGCAAAAATTATGAATGTGGTCACGCCGTCTGTCAAGAAGATGATTTGCAACATTTGGCCGGCCATGCCAAGTATTGCCAACCAAAATGTCAAAGTTTGTAAACAAAAGAAAGGTCTATCATGCCTATAGTGGATACAGCTTGTGTCTTATCTGTGGCAGTAATACAAATATATCATCTAAATATAATAATAAAATATAATAAATATATAATATCTAAATATCATCTTATATCTGTCAACGCTTCTCTTTTAGGTGCTCACTGCTCATGTCAGTTCCTCCCTGCAAGCGGTCAACAAGCCTAACATGCCCCACAAAGTTGGAGAGAGGTACCGTTGCAACAGCACCCTGGCCGTCTGCTTCAGCAACTACCTGGAATTTCTGGAAGAGCAGGGTTTCCTGAACAATGAGGATGTCGATCTGACCAAACTGGAAGAGACTCTGTGGATGCTGTGCCTGACGGACTACGAGAAGCGCGACCATAAGGTGGTGGCCACTCCTGAGCTCAAGCGCCTCTGGCAGATCTTCAACTTCCTGGCGGAGCCGGACAGCTTCCCCGTGGCTATCGATCGGGAGGAGATGGCTCTTGTGATGGAGAAGCTGGTGGTGGCCATGGGCATGAAGTGGGACATGACCCACTTTGACCACGTCACCAAGAACTTGCAGCTCTTCACCTTCAACAAGATGCTGGTCTGCTATGAGTCGGCATTTGCCAAGGATATCGACAAGCAGTGCCTCGTGGAGGCCGTCATGGAGGTGTACGATGAGATCATTGAGGAAGTCGAGAAAAAGGTATGTATACATGTGCAGTGCATTCCATCTAAGCATAGCTGAGGATCTTTGGGTACTGCTGATCGGACCATGTGTCTAACTAGAGGTTACTCAGGGAGAGTCAGATGAGATCTATTACCTGCATGATACGTGAGCGCCAAATGCGACTGTATGGTCATTTGGCTAGATTCCCTGCGAGTGATCCTGCCAGGCGGATTCTCTCTATGAGAGAACTGGACTCAGCCGGTAGGGCGTCCACACAACATGTGTTTTTGCATACTTAAGATAGATTGTTGTTTTGCTGAGATGGGGATGGGTCGCGTGACTGCCTGGGGGATGGCCATCAGGAGACCGCAGGAATATCTCTCAAAGGTAGATGCGGCAACGTGCTGCCGAGGCTCATGCTCCCACTGAGTGTTGATTGATTGATAGCTGACAATAGCATCAAAGATCTTTTTAAGCAAACCTGTATGCCGTGTTATAGCTAGCCCATTTTGAGTGCCGGTTAAATTTCCTTTTTTTTAAGCGCAGCAAGCGGAGCTCTCACCCCTCACGGCCGGGGTCCAGGAGATTATACATGGTAGTTAAATGCAAGCCCGTACGTACGTTAGCGTGTCAGAAATATTCTGTTATTGGGGATCTGGTCAATTTATCTTTCCAAATTTGTCTCCAAGTCAAAATCTTACAGTTCTTGCAGTGAAAAAGCACACATTTATGGGTTTTTTTTGTGCCGGTTAGCAACACAATTTTTCATCTCGAGTGCCAGTCGGAAGGGCTGAGTGCCGGATGTCCCCTACCATTGCCGACCGGCGTGGCTAGAAGAAGAACATTGCCTATATGGCATTGTATCATATGCTTTTAAAAGTTTGTCATTCTTCTTGTAAATTAATGCAGGGCTTCCTGTACAAGAAGGGCCATATGATGATGGGCTGGAAAGAGCGTTGGTTCGTGCTGAAACCAGGAGTTATGTTGTATTACACAGGACGCAACGAGAAAGACAAAAAGGGTCATATCAACATACGTGCCAACTGGAAATCAGAGGTACAGCCACGTTTGTACACTTCTCTCTTTTTCTGTCAACTTCCTCTTCTATCATTGTTTAATTGTCCAACTTCTGCAACATTCTGTCATTTTTATTTCAATTTCTGTCACTTTTTGCAGGCTTCTCTCAATTTGTGTTGTTTGTTTTTTCAACCTCCAATCAGTTGACCCTGTAAATGTTCCCATGGAGATCTGGTTTCTTTCATTTTCCATGAGGAACTTTCCTCGTTTTATTAATTGTTAGCAACAACACACAAGTCTCTGTCCTGCATTCTAACTAATACATTTGCCTTCCATAAATGCAGTTTTAAATTTCTCTTTTCCACACATTTTAACCCTAACCCATCTGCATACCACAATTTACCACACGTGGTTTTTCCTGAGGCATACCTGCTTACCACAATACACACCACTGCGTACTTTGTGTGGTAATGCGTCGTTTATGATCCAGTCCCCCAGTTCAGACTGTGGTAATGTGTGGTAAGCAGCAGTTTGCCTTGTGTGGTAGTTGCAGAGGGTTAGGCTTAATGTTAATAAATCTAACACATTGTCTTGCATCTTGTATGTAATATACATGTACCCTATTTCTTTCGGGACCATATCCTGCTCTGTAAAATACTTTGCACATTCTCAGTGTGTTAATTTTATTTTATTTATGTCTTAAAAACCTAGACCATTCCCGATCAGAAGAACTACCGGAATTGTTTTGCCGTTTGGACAGATGACAAGAATGACAAGGATAAGACAAGATATGAGCTGAGTGCCTCAGATCCAAAGACTAGGAGCGCTTGGATGATTGGTACGGTAGTAAGCAAGTTACTGACTGAATAGACTAGTCTTGGGGCCTGTTTGTTTAACGCACAGGATCCATCATTTGCGGATCCATGTCCTATACAGGGTACGCTAAAATGGGATCCGGATCAGTAGAATCCGTGATCCTGTGCGTTAAACTAACAGGCCCTTGCTAGTTCCTTCAATTAATTAACTGTCTTTGCCTTTCACTGCTTCTCTTTGAAACTCATATGTTTGCTACATGTTTTTCTTTATCCTAAAATCTAACCCCGCCCCCCCCCCCCCCCCCCTCCCTTCGCTTCTTGGGTTATTTTCATCTTATTGAACGTTTCTTCTTGTGACAGCTTACGTGGACTGGCTTGTAAACTTGTCTTGGCACAGTTAGGTAACTTGCATAAAACCTACTGAAACTTTCTACATACCAGTACTTGTTGATCTTGTCTTGATGAAAATAGGCGTTTTCCCACCAGAGCACTCATCCCCTGGGGCAAACTCACCCCGGGGCTACCCCCCGAGATTGGTTAAGTAGGAAAAGTCCCAGTGGCAGTGACTGGTAAAATGGAGTCTTCTACTATTGAACGTGTCTTTCTTTTTTCCACAAATTGACCTCAAATGAGTCTAAATGGCACCTTGATAATAAGGTGTACAAGAAGAATACATCCAAGATGAAATGAACCAGAAAAGCAGAAGCTAGGAGTTGACATTCCTCTTGACAGTCCTGAGAGTTCCTGAGAGAAGCAGTATGTGGAGAATGATTGTTGAAGTACAGTAGCTCCCTGTTCTAACATATTAGCAGAACTAGCATGTGGGGTGCCGTGGCCTTGTCGTCTGGCGTGTCCTACTCAATGTCTCTTGGTCAATCTACAGTGTCCCAATGACCAGGGATAAAACTAAAATTATTGCTTTGATCAGGTTTCCAGATGAGTGTGCCATGTATAAATCTTGTTGAGATATCACTGGATATTTGTTGTCTTGTCTCCACCAGCCATCAACGGCATCGTGCTGCGAGCCGCGACCCAGGGGCTGGGACAGTACGGAGAGCTACTGAAGAGGAGAGCACGCAGAAAGAAACAACAGGAAGAAGAGGAAGAAGAAAGACGACTGGAGGAAGAGGCTAAGAGAAAAAAAGATGCAGAGTTACGGGAAAAACTGTGGGTAAGGCCAAACGTCAATCAACTGGTTATTTTCTAGTACGTCTATGTGTTTGATGGAATGGTAGTGTTTCTCTATTTTTGGTTCATTGAAAAAAAGTTTGTGTTTTGCATATTGCATACTGTGTACGTGCACTGCATTTGATTCGAGGACGGCAGAATAAAGGAATCACAATGAAATGAACGAATTTGTTTTATTCAAAATGATCCTCAAACGTTCAAATGTATGCTTAGTCTAAGTACAGGGACTATGGAAAAGACAATGCCTTGTGCTCAGACAACATGTGAAGTGTAACTGTTTATGTACGCACTAAATAACATGTTGACAAGTGCATGCCCATGCCTGTTACTTACTCTGTTATGGCGCCTACCGAGAAGGGATTTGATCCACTCCGCTGACCCCAGTTAGCTCGATGGCCTAGCAGTATATCATCTGCACTAGTAGGCAGGAGGTCATGGGTTCGAATCCCACCTGAGCCAGCGCATGATTTTTTCATGTGCAGTTAAAAGGCACTTTAAGTGCAAAGCTATGTCGTTGAAGGGCAATAAATTGTTTGCAAAAGTTTGCAAAAGAAAGAAAATTGTCCGGAGTGGGATTCAACCTCTGGAATACCATACGGGCACTCTTACCAACTGAGCTATCCAGCTCTATTCAAAATGATAAATTATGTAGGGTATTCAGGAGGTCGCCTGTTCGAATCCCGCTCCAGTCAATTTGTCTTTGTTCACTTTTCAATGACTTTAAATTCAGTCAGTTTCCCTTGTGGTCATTTGATGATTGAATTGAATTTCAAAAAGTCAAAAAGTCTTTGTTTCATTGCGTGGGACTGGTTTCCCCACACACCTAACCAGCATCGAGGTAAAACTTCATCTTGTGAAGGGCATTTCAAAACAAAGTTTGAATCGGTATTAAAAGATTTGTAACAAATCAGCAAGGAAAATAAGCACTTTGTTCACGCTTTCTCTCTCTTTTCTTTTGTTTTGCTAACTGGAAAGAAACAAGAAGAAGAAAAGAGACTGGCGAGCGAGGCGCTGGAGAACATGAAGAAACGGGAGGAGGAGGAAAGGAAACTACGACAACAAGAGAAGGAAGGCAGAGATAGGGCTGAGGAGGAGGCCCGATTGATGAATGAAGTATGTCACGTCAAGATCTAGTCACACACAGTTTTAATAACCAGGGGGCAGTTTCACAAACCTTGTTTGACTGATCTGTTATGCGGATAAATCTTAATTGCGAGGCAAAGTGAGATGTCACAATAGCAGTTTCTTGTCCGTCTTGAGATTCATTTCAGTGATTTGTTGCGGTGCTGCAACCGTGTTTTCACTTGTTATTTTCGGTCGTCACAAAAAGAGTTCGTGCTTTACATTTTGCTTTGCCTTTTGGATGAGTGGAAAATATTAGATTCTTTTATTATCTTTCATAAATTATTTGCTAAATTTTAAGCTGGTCGGAGTCCTTTTATTTTCATGTGAATGTCTGGCGCGGTAACACCGCTTCATATTGACGCCAAAGCCTTTCTAGCTTTTCTTTTTTTATTAAAAAAGTGCATGCTTCAACTGTACCAAAAATAAGCAGCCATTTCGTCTGGAGTTGATGTGACTCTCAACCTGCTTGCATTTTTCTTGGCACAGATGCTGAAGGACACTGAGGATAAACTGAAGCGAGGTGAGATTCTGAGGAAGGAAAAGGAGGAGGAAGAGGAACGCAGGAGGCAGCAGGAGGAAGAAGAGAGGAAACGAATCGAGAATGAACGAGATGAAATCAAGCGGGTAAGAATTGGTTCTCGGTCAGAGCCCGAGTTCTCGGGGGAGCATGGGCTAGTCGAGCCCGATGTTTCGGTTGGAGTTTGGGCTATAAAGGCGAGCCCGAGTTCTCGGGCGGAGCCTGGGGACTGCTCACAGTCAACTCAGAAGCGGACCGGGATGGTAGGTCATGGGCTAAAGGCGAGCCCGATGTCTCGGTTGGAGTTTGGGCTATAAAGGTGAGCCCGCTCCGACTGAGAACTTGGGCTCGCCTTTGCCCAAACTCCAACCGAGACATCCTGAGGATGGCTCATAGTCATCGAAGAAGCGGACCAGGATGGTAGGTCGTGGGCTAAAAGCGAGCCCGAGCTGGCATCATCTTGGGCGGACACACATCACAGAGGCGGTGGGAAGTGGACGAAGCCTCCAGCTGATCCGTGGTAGTTGTGTAGCGTGTGTGACGTGTGAGCGAACCGACACCCAAATTTATACGCTAGCCCAACCCTAAGATACAGTACACTGCACATTCTTTACAGTGATTACAGCAAGGAATCCTTATTAAAAGGCACATTTCGTGCACTGCTTAGTTAAGTATTTCTAATCTTCAGGTGCACCGAGGGGAATTAGGAAACCTGGGATCGATTTCACGAAGCCCTGGCGATCGATCGTAAATTGAGTTACGAAGAATAACCCAATGTAGGGGGCCTATCCCACGTAGGACTTCAATGCATCATAAGTCCTACGATTGATAGTAAGTTACGAAGAGTTTGGTAAAATCGACCCCTGGTCTGTAATATTGTGGATTTTGCTGGTGATTAGATTTAATATTCGTAATCTTGGTGCATCACTGCAAGTACACACCATTTCTGTTTGTTTCATTAGGCCATGGAGGATGCGAAGGAGGCAGATCAACGGCGTCTGGCCGAGCTGGAGGAGACCTTAAGACACCTCCAGGCACTCCTTGAAGAGGAGAGACGAGCAAGGATTGAGGAGGAACAGGCTAAAGAACTGCAGCAAAGGTACCAGATCCACAACCTCTCAAAGCTTTGGCTAGGAACTTTCCCGAATCTCTATAACAACCAAATTTTAGGCTTTACACCTGTTAAAGGTAGTATCATACTTTGGTAAGAAGCCAAAACAGAAATGTTCCAAATATACGTATAACTTACAGGGTATGAAGATGGTGTTTGTAGAAACATACCGTTAAAATATTTCCGCCTGAAATGGTGATGGTGTATTTATCCAGAAATTAGTAAAACAACGACCGAAAATCTTTTTGATCTTTTAAAAGATCAAAAATAAAAGTGAAAAGACTTAAGAAATACTGTGGCTGTTTTTCACTGTTTTCTCAAAAAGTGGGCGCCGTATATATGGGACTGAAATTTTCACAGATGACTGTTACTGTATCTGTCTTGATATTTTTGGCCATGAATCTCTATTTCTTTGATAAAAACCAAAGTATGATATTACCTTTAAGTTTAAAAGGATTACCAAGAGGCTATCCTCAATGTTTCCTCCACCATCAGGCTCCTAGATGAGGAGACCAAGAAGCGAGAGCAACTAGAGCGACTGAAGGAGGAGCAAGCCCGCCTCCTGGCCGTGGAACAGCAGAGACGGGAGGACCTGGAGATCAAGAGCGAGGAGCTGAGCAAAGAGAGTGAGATGCAGGCTGCCGTGCTGGAGGTAGAGAGGGTGCGTCTGGCCGAGCTGCAAGAACAACGTCACGCCGCTGATGAAAAGCTCAAGGTAAGCCTCACCTTCAGTCATAATTACGGAGCTCCACTTATCCAGGTAACCACATAATTTATCTCACTAAGCCGACTTATTAAGCCCTAAAAGTCGACTTATCAAGATAATTTACTCGCACAAGATGACTTAGTGAAAACTAAGAAGTTGACATATCCGGATAATTTATCTCACCAAGATGACAAATACTGAAAGAAGGAAGTTGACTTGTCCTGATAGTTGCCAATTATCAGGGCCAATTTCATGGAGCTTCTAAGCATGAAAAAAATTGCTTAGCACAAAAATGTCTTGCTCAATAAAACAAACCACCATTAAACATTCCATTTGATATTCATTGTCAGTGAACAACAGCCAAAGAACAATTTGGACATTTGGTTGTTAATCCTGTTTTTATTATGACAGAAATTTCATGGTAAGCACATTTTTGTGCCACGCAGGCCAATTCATGGAATCCCTTACGGTCTATTTTGTGCTTACGGGCACTGCATGCTACGCATGAAATCTATTTCTTGGAATCCGTAAGCAAGATTTTTGGTTAGCGAAGAATTTCTAGGGTAACCGTGATTATTTTCCTGCTAACATGCTGTCATACATGTATATATACATCCTGCAGAAAAGCCTTGCTTACCATTACCAACAAGCAATCTCTCCCTTGAAATATGCTTACCGTAATTAAAAAAAGTCTGCTAACATGAGCGAAGAATTTTTGCTAACGGTATCGGATTCCATGAAATTGGGCCCTGGACATTTAAGGTGGGAGGCAAAGCCCTGTCTCACTATGCTGAGCAGCCACCTGACAGAAAACTGGACAAAGATTTGTTCTGAAACTGAATCTGAACTATAGAGGGCAGTGTTGCCTGCATTGCAGCAGAGCCGTAAATAAAGAGACAAGGCGCCATGTTGGGGACCAACTTTGAGTCAATCAACTGCAATATTTCACATCTGCCTTTGCCCTATATTCAGGAGAAATGCACATTCTATGGTTTCATGATCACAACAAATGGCACACCATTGTAAAGAGGAATAAAGAAGCTTTCCAATGATGTCAGTTTCACCCTTCATAGATCCGTTACAAAAAAGATGTAATCCCTCAAACTTGAGTTGCAGAACTTTTCTGAGGGGTTTATTAGACAAAAAACCATTGCTCAAATAGTTTGCGCGCCCGCGCGCGCGTGTGTACGCGCATCCCCTGTAGGTCCCCAACATGGTGCAGTTGGCCAAACTCTCTTTATTTACGGCTCTGCATTGCAGTATAAGAAACGTTAGGGTGATTGCTTGATACTGAATTCAAAGAAGTACGGGTCACAGGATTGTAAACACTTTACTATTAAACAACCAGACTCTCATTAACAGGCTTACGTCATTGTAACATAAACATGCATTATCCACTTAATTCACATTTGAGTTATTAGTGAAAACTGCATTACAGTTGTATTGAATGGTTGTGGTGAACTTGAAAGATGTGAGTGGATTTTGTTTACGTGGGGAGTCAACGACTCATTCACGCATGATGAAGATTATGTAAACACTCTCTTGCATTATCTTGCATTTAGGTTGTTAAGCGGTACTTCACATTGCCATGGCTAAAACGGTGGCTTTTTATGAGAAGTAACCGACAATTGAACCCCAGTACAATCCATTTTAGGCGGTGTTTGTATTATAAACCTGGGGTCCAATTTCATAGAGCTGCTTTAGCACAGAATTTGATTAAGCATGAAAAGTCTTCCTTGATCATACAGGATTACCAACCAAATTTCCATGTGATGTTTTATACTGCCTTTGAGTTGCATTCGGCCATTGTTTGCCGAGCATAACATTCACTAGGAGTTTTGGCTGGCATACTGATTTTATTTACCAAGGTTTTTGGTGCTTAAGCAAATTTTGGTGGTTGTTAAGCAGCTCTATGAAATTGGCCCCTGCTGGCATGGTAACTCGAATTTAGTTGGGGTTTTTTTCTTGCAATATTTAATTCATTGCAGCATGGCCTGGTTTTGTTTTTATCTAGTGATGAAAAAGAAAATGCAAGAAAATGTCTATAGACCTTATGCGTCTGACGTCACCACCTCCGATCGCAAGTTTGGGCAGTCGCGACAGCGCCCTCACTGAGGTCAATATTAATGCACGGCGATGCAGCAACTCGACCTAGTTACACAACGGAAGCACCGGGGTCAATCACCAGTCGAGAGCCTCACATTCACAGTTAATTGTTTTGTTTACGTTTCGTTCGTTTTCGTTTGGCAAAAATGGTATATTGTTGCTGCGTGGTTGGGTGCTCAAACCGCAGAAATGGAGACTGTGGACTTTCGTTCCACAGCATACCAGCAGTGATTGAAAATATGGGTGAGAAAGTCGCAACATTATCAAGGAACAGACGTTCGAGGTGGTTGACCAACATTAAACGTGACCATTGGTCGCCGTCGAAGTTTGCAAGAGTGTGTTCATCCCACTTCATTTCAGGTTTGCCTATGTTAATTTTCTTTGCTTACTGTACACAATGGAGTTAGTATAAAACAGAGAGCCTTCTTAAGGAATTAGGAATCTACTGCCACTTAATAAATTTTGAAAATAAATGTGGGTAAAAACAGTCATCACATTGGAAAGAATTCTTCTGACGGCCATTTAAAAAAAGGGTTAGGCCTAGGCTAGGGCCTATTGTTTCATTTATTCCTCCAACAGAGTTAACTTATTGTATGCAAGTCATGATGAACTTCAATCTCAGGTGTATAACACTGGGGTAGCATATCTGAAAAGTGAGATTTTCAGTGTTTTTTTTACCTACAATGATACACTTCGAATGCAGCGGTAGCCATTATAATTTCTCATAACACCCTCTATCGGTCCCATAGGTTTGTGCACAAGTAATGGCCGTCAGTGGAATTTTGTTCATTACATTATGTACGCTAGCCTATGTAGTATGTTAACGTTGGTGTTGAAATTGAAGAGCCTACCATGCCTACTAGTACTACTGAGTAGGGGTTTAGTAAGCTAAAATAGCATACGTAACTCAAAACTGTTGACAAGTTGAAGATCGTGATATGACAACAGTGTCTTATAATATTGGCCTGATAAAGTAATACTTAACTTTATCTCAAATCAAAGTGATAACAATACAGGAAAGGCTACATCCGTAAGAAATAATTAGCTAGTCTATGGATATAACGTACAAAGCAGGGGTCAATTTCAGGAAGCCCTAGTGC
Organism: Astropecten irregularis; assembly: GCA_963971285.1. NCBI lineage: Eukaryota > Metazoa > Echinodermata > Asteroidea > Paxillosida > Astropectinidae > Astropecten > Astropecten irregularis. The sequence goes on along the minus strand of OZ020247.1, from coordinate 26,068,965 downwards.
CTTACAATCAATTGTAAGAGAGTTACGAAGGCTAACCCATCGTATCTTAATTTTACTTTGGGATGCAATGCATCTGAGGTCCTACGATTGATTGTCTGATACTATAGTGAGTTACGATGAGTTTGGTGAAATTGACCTCAGGTCAACTTGTACACCGACCAACTTGTACGCTGACCAACTCGTAAGCAAATCCCGAGTTCTTGTTTGAGGTATTGGGTGTTTTCAGGATTGTAAAATAAAACTGTCTTTCAGGATTTCCTTTTTAGGGGATAGCGAGATTTTAGTTCAAGGGATTGTGGTTTTTTTTTTCCAGGAATATATTTTTTTTTAGGTGATTGGTATTTTAAAGGAAAAAAACGGTGAAAAAAACCTGACATTCCCCCTTTTTCTCCAAAAATTCAGAATCTTTGGAGGAAACTTGGCCTCATGACTCCCCACAGTGATTTTATAAATGAAATTAATAATTGATTGGCTTCATCTTTTATGTTACTCATACCTGTGTTATGAATGGGAAAGTATTTATTTCTCACTTTTTATCTTAACTTTCATAATTATGTATTGGACACCATTCTAGAACATTTTGCTTAAATATATTAATTATTATTGTACATCTTTCTTGTAGGAAAGCCTGCTGCATTGTTCAACTGTGATGATCCAGATTGGGCACCAACACAAAATATGGGCCATAATAGTGCAGCACTTGGAGCTTCGACCTCAAGATCAAGATACCTCCGACTGAAGGCACGCAAAATGAAATCAAAAGAACTATCTGTTGCCAAAGCACTTCTGCAGTTGCAGGTGAAATCACCTGTCTCTACACACCTTGCTAAGGAGCAGATGGAATCACCTGTCTCTACACACCTTGCTAAGGAGCAGATGGAATCACCTGTCTCTACACACCTTGCTAAGGAATCACCTGTCTCTACACACCTTGCTAAGGAGCAGATGGAATCACCTGTCTCTACACACCTTGCTAAGGAATCACCTGTCTCTACACACCTTGCTAAGGAATCACCTGTCTCTACACACCTTGCTAAGGAATCACCTGTCTCTACACACCTTGCTAAGGAATCACCTGTCTCTACACACCTTGCTAAGGAGCAGATGGAATCACCTGTCTCTACACACCTTGCTAAGGAATCACCTGTCTCTACACACCTTGCTAAGGAGCAGATGGAATCATCTTGCCAAACTGATCTTAGCATGACAGATATTTCTGAATTAGAGAGACGCCTGCACAATGTTGAGCAGGACAATATGGCCCTAAGGGAAACTGTGCAAAAACAGCGAGAGCAGCTGAAGCAAAAGGAGATGGATGAAGATTACTTCAAAGATGATGATGACAAAGTACGATTTTATACAGGCTTGACGTCATGGACAGTATTTCTGTCACTTTTGACACTCCTGTCCAATGCCCTACCAGATGGTCGAAAACTCAGTAAGTTTTCTCAAGTGATAATGTTTTTTTTAAAGCTTAGACTAAACCTTTTTGATGAGGACATAGCCTACAGATTTTGTGTGAACCAATCGACTGTGTCCCGTAACTTTCATAGAGTTCTTGACATTATGGCAGTGAAAGTGTCATCCTTTATTCACTGGCCAAGTCGTGAAGCCCTACGACTCAGCATACCAACTGCATTCAGAAAGTTTTTCCCAAAGTGTGCAGTAATTTTGGATTGCACAGAGGTATTTATGGAAAGGCCTTCAGATTTATTGGCACGTGCTCAAGTGTGGAGCAATTACAAACACCATTCCACTGTAAAATTTCTTATTGGGATTACGCCACAAGGGTCAATTTGTTATTTAAGTAAATGTTGGGGAGGGAGAGCATCTGATAAGGAAATAACTGAAAGTAGTGACCTAATAGACAAATTGCTACCAGGGGATTTAATACTTGCAGATCGAGGGTTTACTGTAGGGGACTACTGTGGCATGGTTATGGCAGAAATAAAAACGCCTCCTTTTACAAATGGGAAGAAACAACTAGCAAAAGTAGATGTTGACTGGAGCCGTGAATTATCAACAGTTCGGATACATGTAGAAAGAGTCATTGGATTAGTAAAACAGAAATATACATTTTTACAGGGTACGGTGCCAATCAACTTTCTTAGAGATACGGCAACACGAGAGTCAACAATAGATAAAATTGTACATGTTTGTTGTTCGATGGTAAACCTTTGTCCCTCTGTTATTCCCAGTGAATAGATGTTTTCAGTTGGCAAAAGTTTTGTCACTGTCAGTAACAAAAAGTTCAGGGCATTTCCATGATTTTGTATTGTTGGCATCTTTCAAGAATTATTGATCAAGGAATAAATCAAAGTCACTGACATGTAACAGGTAACTTTAATACATTAGGCCTAAAAAAAAAATTGTTGTGTTGCCCTTTTTTTTTTTTTTTCTCTGAGTCCTAAAGTATAAAAACGCACCATTTTTGACAGAAAATGTAAGATTTAGCAGTTAGGCCTAAAAAAAATTGTTGTGTTGCCCTTTTTTTTTTTTTTTCTCCGAGTCCTAAAGTATAAAAACGCACCATTTTTGACAGAAAATGTAAGATTTAGCAGTAAAAAAGCGTGTCTCCTCAAAACGACCAAAGACCGTTGATTTATAAGCCCTTGTGACCATACATCCTGTATTTATTCTTAAACGTTTGAAAGTCGGCCAAAAAAAAATCACCAAAAAAAAAAAAATCGACCGACCGACCCAAAATTTTAATTTTTCCACGTGAGGGCAACACAACAATTTTTTTTTTAGGCCTTACCGTGAAATTGCCTAATTGATGGTGAAAAAAACAAATTGAACAGACAAAACGATTTGAACAGCATGTGTTTGGCATAGGATAATTTTTTATTGAAATATTTAATAAATACTATTCAATTCACTTTAAAAATTTTAATGTGTAATAAGAAAACAAAGAGGATGTTGAACATTCAACAAACCTCGCTTTATTTGTTAGTATAATCCTTAAATTACTTGACATGAGAAAAAATATTTATCTCACACTGAACACAGAAAGAGAGTTTTTTTAATGATTTTCTCTCAGCCCACAAGCTCCCCAAAATTCAGATTCTCTTAATTTTATCAATGGGGGCAACAGACAAATTTGTGTGATTTTGTTACGTCAGATATGGGAGCCTTTTCTTTTGAACGAAAGGCTCCCATATCTGACATCACGAAATCACACAGATTTGTCTGCACCACTGACGAAATTCAAAGAATCTGAATTTTGGGGAGCTTGTGGGCTGAGCATGTTGACATGGTTGAGAGAAAAATCATCCAAAAAGACTCTTTTTCTGTGTTCAGTGTGAGATAATATTTATTTTTTATCTGATGTCAAGTAATGGGAGACTTTGAAGAACCGGTCTTCAAGTCAACAGCGCACGTGCAAGTAATTGTGAGCATGCGCGCGCATGGTTCTCCAAAGTCTCCCATTCAATTAAGGATTATAGTTCAAAAAGATAAAGTGAGGTTTGTTGAGTGTTAAACATCATCTTTAATGAAATTATGAATCAAGAAAATACACTGAGATATCAAACTTAGTATATATTGCAAACGTGCTTGAAGAAAAAATGATTGTATATATACAAATTACATGTACGATCTTACATGTATGTATCTCCACACTAAAGTCATTCATATTCAATATTGTATATAAATTATTGTATATAATTTATGTGATTAAATTCATACATCTAAAAAATTAATTAAAAGATTTACTCTTGAATTTAAGAAAAGAAATGTACAGTAATATATATGCAACATATCTTTGCAGATGTGGTTGGTGAAGACTTCAGCATGTGTTTATTATATAGCAGAATATTTATTCACCTATTAATTAATACAAAAATATACTATGCATTCTATTTCTGTATCCAATCGCAAAAGGAAAACAACTGAAATTATAAATTATATCAAGAAAAAGAAATGCACAGCAATATGAAATAAATCATTGTAGCATGCGATTGTCATCGGACTGTTGTTGCATATCAATAAATATTGTTTTCATAGCATGTGAATGATTTTTACTAGTTTGTGACATGTATGAAACACAGACACATTGTAGGAAGCTTACAGTATAACTGGTCACACTGCCCCCAAAACTGAGAAAAAATGCCTTTTTCGCTATTTTCTTGTGACTCAGATGTTCGATTGAGCTCAAATTGTCACAGTTGTTTTACGTACATGTTGGTTTAGACAAAGTGTGTCACCTTAACCAATCATGGATTATTACTTTAAAGGTACTACCATACTTTGGTAGCATACCGAAACGGAAATCTTCACAGATTTATCTATAACTTACAGGGTATAAAGATGGCGATGGTAGAAACAAACCGTTAAATATTTTCTGCCTGAAATGCTGATTTATCCAGAAAAGAGTAAAACCAGTGACCAAATACGGTAGTTGTTTCTATAATGTACTCCTTTGACAAAAACCAAAGTATGACCTTTCGATGTAAATTCTACATTCTAGTCACATTTTGGACAACACCCTAAATATAAACAACACTACTCTTCAACATGCTGCCTTGTAGTTCCATCTACTCCCAGCTTTTGTTTTCTTGATTTTGAAAACTTTCCAAGTTTTCTGCAATGTGGACAATACCACTTACCCTTTGGCGTCACCCGCATCATAAGGCAATCCATGTGGAACCAAACAATTGTACACAATTTATTATTGCATTTCACCATGTCACCAAATGAGGACGCTCACAAAAGCACCAACTACATGTAGTGTTGGGATTGTCATTGGCTGACATGGACGACACCTCCTCATGTACAGCAACATCCACATTGCCATTGGACTCGACTGGTTTTCTTGTCTGCCACTTTCCTACTAATTCTGGGAGAATTCCAGTTTTGAATATATGAGTAACTGCTGGTAAATGATACTCAAAAAAATCATTATCTCGTTCAACTTCCTGTATAATCAGCTCATTATTAGTCCAAAGAACAAAAACACAGATATTTACATCACAAACATTTAGTTGGGCCTGAACCTGATAATAATAAGCATGCTCTTTTTTCAACTGCCATATCCCATTGACCTTTTTGACACAGAGATTCTTACTACATGTATTGCTGTCCTCATGTGGAAGCCCATCATGGAAACAGTAGGGACATTTAACTTCAATCAGCTTTGGATTACAACAGCTACATCTCAGTATGCCATCAGGGGTGGCTCCAAGGTGTGGAAGCTTTGGGTTGATGAAGAATCCACAATCTTCCACAACCAGATCTTTGTGGTGTGAGCTGAGAACAGATACACATTGGCTTCTAGCGAGTTTCTCATGATCACATCCCCACCTGGAAAAAAAAATAGCCTGTTTACAGAAGTGCAGATGGAACTCAATGTGTGCGACTTTATCTTTGAGGCAATTAATTTTTTAATCCCAATGTTTAACATTGACTGAAAATGGAGCAAGTAATTGACCGATTGCACGACCAATGTTTATATGTCATCACATGACTTATTTATACTCTGTTATCTTAGCTGATGCAGTGTGAAGTGCAAAAGACTAATGATGTGCTGAGTGCTGGACTGACAATCGACCTTCTGTTGAACAACACTCATTACACTAATACTATTGCAATTTTAAATGATGTATAGTGAGTCGATACAATTTCTCCACACTTCTCTGCCACATACCATGGAAGCAGAGGTGTTGCTGTCATTCTTTGACTGTGCTTCACCCTTCCCATGATTAGATATCTTGGCTCCTTCTGTTTTACAGTGTGAAATTCCTTCAGGCGCACGTCGTGCACCCATCCAGCCTGCACAAAACTATCCGATCCTGTCATTGATTTCCATGCCTTGATAACAAAACAAAAAAGGTCATGCCATGGCTGTATGTCATGCATTAGTTTGCTTAGCAAAAATGGCTGTGCATAGCCACTGTTGCTTGGTGGACCCACAACTTGTATTGTGTGTTTCACAGAACTTTTAATTAAGCATGTTAAAATACCTGTCATACCCATACACTAGAGCAATACCACAACAGTGATTTCACTGCATGTGTAGATTTTTGAAACAATTAATTGTTCTACATGTAACTCACAAATGTCACTTTGGAACAATGAAATAATACATAAATACATGGGCGGTTGTTGAATTTTGTTTCGTTACGAATCGGATCATATAATCTTGTTAAAATCACCAAACACTGTTTATGCATGGAGGAAGGAAAACTCTGTTGTGCTTCCTCCAGGTTTATGGTGTACTATAGTATTATATATGGGAGCACCCCATTCCTAGTAGTACATGATATAGGCCTAGCTACACAATTATTGTATGGAAACAAATGTTGAGTGCAATTTGACGCCTGCGCAAGTATTAAACTGGGCCTGCTTGCGCAATTTTGAATTTAAGATTGGGATTTTTTTTAACCGCATCACACTACTAGGCCTAGCGACATTCATTTCAGTTAGGCCTAGGTTAAAAACGTTGGACACAGCCTCACATGTTTTCTTTAAAACCAAGAGTCACTTCGAACAAACGCATAAAGATTGCGCGGGTTGAAAGATTGTACTCAACAGAATTAGAAACACACAATCGTCGATCGTCCACGTATCTTATGTACGTGTTTATTATCATGTTTCGGACACCACATGGCCACTAATTTGCTCCTAAATAAAATAAAAAGTCACGAGTATGAATGATGATTTGTTAACTTCTGGAGTTGAAAACTTACTCTTATTTCTTCACGTGTATGCTGGCTCGGTGTTGACATTAGGTAAACAAACATGTCACTCCATGTCACTTCCGGTATTATAATTGGCGACGCGTCGAGGTCCTTCTTCTCTAGCAAGTAGGGATCTTTTTCCAGATCACAAGTCATCAATTTTTCTAAATACCGAGCTTTTTCAGCACCTGGGAGTTCCTCCCCATATTTGGATAAAGGTTTTTGATTCATATTGTACACGACAAATTGTTATTAGTATATTAGTTATGCTCCTCGCACGAAAACTTAAACAAGAGCGAAGAAAGTTGTTGATATTGAATATTCACACTGTGTGACACGACGGGTCACAAGTAATGCATGCATAATGTGCCCAGTTTGTTTGACCTCAGTAATGGCCGCCGAGCAGGCAGTTCGGTGGTTGCTAGCGCTCTCGCGTATCGCGCGTGACGTCAGTGCATAAGGTCTATTCTGCAGAAAAGAAATATTATTTTGGGTTGGGCCTTCTTTCCCAAAACATGAAAATTCTACGAACATTACTTTATCAGATAACAATTGAACAATTTTTTTTAACATTTAGGAATGCATTGTGTCACAGAAAAAAATTCCTGAGTGGTAAAAGTGAAAGGCGGATCAAAGAACACCACTATAATGGACACTGCTACACCAAACATTTGGCTACGGTATACAGATTATCATCCTTGGCTCCCAATTGTTGTGTATGATAAGAAATAGGCTTGAGGGTTCCTGTGAGGGTGGAGAGGCTTGCACCGTCCCCCGGTTGGTTGGCGTATGCTCAGCCCGTTCGGACTCCTCGGTTATACGGTGTATGATACACAGCAAAGAATGGAATGGATGACAGACGCCTGGATTTGTTGTTTAGGCCTACTAGCCGATTGATCAGGTCAACTTTATTCCAGTAATTTGCAGTGGCTGACTTCTCCAATGAAGTTAAAGATGGAGAAAAACGATTGTTAAAAAAATGAAACAAATACAAATCCTCGTCTATAGGGCATACAAGGACTTTCTCATAGTATACAATGGGGCTGGTTTTTGTTTATTATTAGGTAATATTGGAAGTAAAATTTGATGATAATTGTAAATTCTGAGGACTATTTACCCAAACTGGCCGTGGGTGGCGCTATTTAAATTTATGTCAATGTGTGACGTAGTCGAGGGGATACGGTCCACGAACCAACCCCCTCGGTGCGCGTGACTTGTATGGGATTTCCAATGAGTTTTGTGTACATGCGGTTTCTGTTTGCTAAAAATGTCTGAATCACTGCCTGAATGATCATTACTATCTGATTGGTACATTGATTATTCATCGATGATGTATTCCTCCCAAGGACGGTCGCTATACATGTCGCTATACATGTATGTATCATTTTCAGCCATTTTACTAAAGAAATGATGGGAGTACATGTATTGCGTGTGGGTTTATAATATGTAACACACTGTGTGAATAAATATTCATAAGGAAAGCGAATCCCCTCTTCTACGTCATCAACTTGAGGAAAACATGAATATTCATAATATGTAAATGAACAAAAAACCGGCAAGTTCGAGAGAAAATTGCTTTTTCCTGGCGAATGCGGAACGGTAAAAAGTGGCTTAAAATTCACATCAAAAAACTTCTAATAGTGAGGGTTAATGATATGTTTACCTTAATTGGAGGTACATGTAGGTGAACACAATTTTATGCGAACATCTTATTTTTCGAAATCGTTGGAGTCCAGCTTTAAGATAAGACTCTTTAACAGGGAAGTTTCCCCCAGGCCAGCAGTCTGAGTTATTCAGTACCATCCATGAAGCAGACTGCAACAAAACATTGTAGTACAAGAAAATGATGCGTAATGCACTATTCACATTTCATATGTACCGTTTACATGTACAGTGTACATACTGACCCAGCACTACTTGCGGTTGTCTAACGTAAATAACCACTCAAAGTAGGCACAAATTCTAGAATTACGAAATCAGGTCTGAAGCAACAATTTCACTAGAGTCATGCCTGAATACCATATAACAATTAATAGAAAACCTCTAAACAAGAACTGACCTCTCAGGAACTGATATTCCTGCTCTTCAAATTATTCTTGCCCCAGCGGAGACCATTTTCTTTCGACCGCAGAATGGAAGAGAGCGAGTCGAGTAGAGTTTTGCGACCGCATCACACCCCGAACTTAAACTGGATTCAACCGCCCCAACAATCCAATGTTTTATGGTCAGTCTTTGTTTAGAATGATGAAAAGTATAAACTTGGGATTTTCCCCACTACAAAATATTTCAAATACCTTGACAGAATGACAATAAATAAACTGCATGACGGAAAGGAGTCTTACTGGTCCTAATTAGAGAGCGTATTTGTACCTCATTAGATATGCATAGTAGAGTAAATCGGCAGCGTCTGCCTGGATACAGAGTGGAGCGTATACTTATATTAATACATACAGTATTCCATTCAACGCACACACACAGTGTGTGAACTCTCTACACGAGTGTAAACATAGACTGGCACTTATAGTCCTATTGCAATAACAAGCACTCGGCCAACTCCCTGCATATATACATGTATTGTCTAAAACTCCATTCCCTTACACCTTCCCTGTTTTGAAAAGACCATACGCCCTCGGATGGTGACAAGTGAGCATAGATAACAGACTTACTATTGTTAACTATTTCTTCTTTTTTTTTCTTTTTGCGAATAGCAAGTCCCAAGACACAATTAACCAACAGGCCTACTTCCAGTAACGTTTAAACATGAATACCAAACACAATTTCTTAGTTAACATCGCTAGCAAGAAACAAGTAACACTTCCAAGGACAAGATTTCTCATCCCGGAAAACAGGTAAAATTTTGGGTCTTCCTATCCAATCGACCCACAAATGCATGTGTTCGTCAATCTTCAACACTAAACTCTCATGTTGCCCTCATCCAAATCTTAACAAGTATAAACATAACTCAGTTGTATCAGTTAGAACGGGCACAAGCACACTTGGCTTAAAAACTGGAAGGAGTTAATCGCAGCCTGGGTCAATAAACAATTACAATATCATCCTTCAATATCATTTGTTCAAAAGAAACACTACCATACATTACGGTCCCTACTTTGTGCATGCCATATATTCATGTTCCGTTCAAGAAGGTAATATTCTGAACTCCTGTACACAGGGTCTCAATATTTTCATCAATACCCAGCCTCTTTTCGTAGAACACTGGCTACTCCTTGACTTATTAAACGCTTAAAGATAATGAGTTGCACTTAACATTCAACAACTTCTCGAACAGGGGATACCCAACCCAAACATTGTGTTAGCAATATTAATTGACAATTTAACACAGCTTAGATAACTTTTCAAAAATCGCTACACGTACTATAATATCATTATCAAGTCAATTAAATCAAATCACGTGGGTGTAAGTGCGGGGAAACCCCTGTCTTTTCTCTGAAAAGCGAACACTTAACCCAATGTTTTTGTTAGCTAATCCGATCATCTATATAGTACAAAGAAGAACACATCATTTGCAATCGCGTTTCATTTATCATTTTTACCGAAGGCTCCAATTAATTTGTCTTCTCTTTTCTTTTATGTTCACAGACACGCAAAGTGTGATTGAAAACAGATGAATAGAGGACGGCTCAATTTAGATCTCATTCCACAAATCTACTTCCTCCCTTCATCAGAACATGGCAATTTTCAATGATGTGACTCCCTTTTATTAACACTTACAATTTCCCAAAATAGCCTCCCTAATACCCCTGCAATATCTACGGAGGCCCTCGTCCGACAAGTGGCATCCATCCCGAGACAAATAACGGGGGAAATTCACTTTCCGCTGCGTGTAAAGCTTCACATTCATGTCAAGTGCCTTAAGTTCCCCATTTAAAAGAGAATTCACGACTATTAAAAGTAGTAACTGCCACCTGCCCGTACCGGGTAATACGGGATCTCTGAATAATTGTAAATACAACCACACAGGTAGGTCTTATTCCCTGACTCCATAGGGATCTGATGAATCAAATTGTACTTCGCACAACGGCGATGGGAGTGCCCTCAATATCACATAAATCATTCGTACCCATATCTATACATAAAATACCAAGGGAGAATTTGACATCAACGTGGGCTGATTTGTACACTTGACTCATGAAGACTTATCTGTACAACATACTATGACTATGTTATGAAAGTTAAGTTATATTACGCAAATGCCATATTCTCCAACTACATTAAGATTCTTATTTAAACTTATTACAGTTTGTACTTTAAATTACAGAATTAGCAATTGAAATAACTCAGTTATCATGAATACCATATTCCGGTTGTAAAGATGCACTGACATAGTGCACACTTTGCTTAATCCTAATATACATGCTGCATACCACAATTTACCACACCTGTTTTTTTCCTATGGTACCACACTACACCACAGTGTGTTTTCTTTGTAAATACTTGGTTTATTATCCAGTCCCCATGTGGAGACTATGGTAATGTGTGGTAAGCAGCTCTTGTCTTGTCAATAAGTGTTGAGGGTTAGGGTTAAGCATCAACAGAGAATCATAAAGTAGGACACGGTACATGACCTTTATAGAAACTTTGATCTGCACTTGACTGTAAAATGCCTTCTGAATGCATGCATAGTAGTATTGTTATGTGCAGCCTTTAAGTGCAAAAGTCAATTTGAACCAAATTGGTTTGCACTTTAGTCAAAAGCTGTATAACCGTGCCCCCATTTCGAAACTAATCCAGCCCCCAGGGTTGTTTTTCCACCAGCAATAGTATGCCACTTCAAACTGCCATTGAAATGAATATTTCACAATACATGTATCAAGCGATATTCCTGAAACTTAAATATTCATATGCCCCACTCAGTCTCATCTCAGTTGAACACGGTCAAAACACTAGATTCACAATTCACTTTTTCTTGGGTATAGTTAATATTTTACATTTTAAAGCTACAGTGTATGTATATTTATAAACAATATGCATTAGTCCCGGTATATGTTTTATAGAAGTTTAACTAATTATTAGCAGAAACAAGTTTCATGGGGATGCATTTTTGAGTTGTGATAACATGTATATTGCACAGCTACTTCGTAAATATACTCTATTGCACATTTATACAAATTTATTAATTATTATCATAATTTACATTCCTGAACCCATCTCAAAAACCTTGGGGAGTATCATACAGCCCTGTGCTACCATAAAGTGCACACTGGCTAATCAAACCACAAAGCCATCTCTACCCTCGCATGTACCCATTTACGCCTGATGTGTGAAGTGAAGTAATAATGTGACAAAGCATCTTGCCCAAGGATGCAAGCACCACTAACCCATGGCTGGATTTGAACCCACAATCTGTAAATTGACTACAGGACCTTGATATGCTTGAGTATGACACGCCAGATGACTAGGCCACGTCACTCCACCCACTTGTGATGAAAGAAATTTTCAGGTCTTGATTGGCAGAAATGATTGACAATTGACTTGTACTCGACAGTGCTCGACATAGATGATCAATATTGATAACTTGCTCCTCAGTATGAAATGCTTCCTGTTGTCCAGTTTGGACTTTGAGTTTTATTCACATCATTCGGTCTTTTTACTGATATCAAAACTAGACAAAAGTACTTTTGAGGGTATAGTTGGATGATGACTGTACATTTGAATAATTAGACCTTCGCTGTACTTAAAGCTCTTGACAACTCAGTAGAAAAAGAAAGTGGGGAAAAATCATTTAAAATGTTTTCGCTGCACATCCTTTCTATGGTACTGACATTGCCGGAAGAGGACTTTATATTAAGAACCCAGCGATCAAGAGGGGATTTCATAAAACACAAAGATTAATCTTAAGATGAGTTAGTATTATCGCCATCCATGGTGATTTATATGATGACATCACCCTTGAACTATCAATTTATAAGATCAATCTAATTACAAGGAAATAAGTTTCCTTAAAAAAAAAACGATATTATATTCTCTCTCCGGACTTTCATTGAATTTTCATGGAGCATTTTTTGATATTGTATATATTCTCCCAAGACCTCCATACAATGCCATTCCCATTATGTCCTTCCTGATACTTGCCGTTTAAATGGGAGCGTCGACATGATTTAAACCACCAGGCCCCATCACGCAATGTGGCGCAGTTTGTGTCCGATTCGTCATTGTCTCTGTCTCTGGTTGTGAACATCATTCCATTGTGGTATGTGAGTGAGTCTCCTGCTGTGCTGTTAGCATTGTATGACTTGACTTGGAGTGTGAAGTTTTCTCCATGAACTTGAAATCCGTGATATTCAGCCCAGGCTGTGTTGTTCTCCCAGTCTTCCAAGTCAACGCGCAACTTCCATGATTGAAATGCAGATTCTGTCAGGGTGCGCAGATTGTCATTTCCCAGCCAGAACTCGCCATCCAAGTTGCCGTAGCCATCCTGGTAGTCGGTCCAGTTGCGATAGAAGTCAACGCTGCCATCTTGACGCCTCTGAATGACAATCCATCCTCTATCCTTGGTACCCTCGTCCATGTCGCAGTAGACTTTGAGACCTTCGCTGCTGAATCCAGTTGGAAATATGGTATAGATGCCACTCTCAGTATAGCCAGCATTAAATAACTGCGTGCAGTTTTTAGCTGATTGAACAGAGAAGAGGGGTGTGTCTACATCAGCATCATAGTACACACTGCCAAAGTGTGCCACGAAATAATCAGGACGCCGTGTTCTAGAAACATTGTTTATGTGACAGCTTTTCTCTATTTTATTGTAATTCACCGATTGGCAGTGGTGATCGGCGTGGCAATAACTAACGCAGAGAACGGCAGAACTAGCTCTCGCCTCCCAAATTGCCAAAGTCTGAAGGGCCCGATTTTCGGCAGCGTAAAACGTTGGCCTCTGACTGCCACATTGATTCCCTTGGGAACCGCTCACCAGGACCAAAAATAAAGCAACCATGAATTTCAAAGACATTGTGGTGGAGCGAGAGCAACGCGAGACTGCCTCCATACTTGCCGGATGTCAACTGATATGGCCCAAGACTAAATACCCAGAACATCCCAAGACGAATTCCAACCGATCAGCTTTACCTTGAGACTCTGGAAACATACAACCAATTGAATTTACCAAGCATAGACAATGCCTTTTAACATTTTATTCTCCCCTTTTGTAATCTTCTCGTCATGGCTGTCGTGTGTAATTGAATGAGCCCGGAAATAATTGCTTTTCTATTAAGTGTTTTGAAACATCCAGGAAACATCGCTAATGTTTTTGTAAGCATCTTGCGTCATTCAAGAACGGTACAATGAGATGAGATGTCATTATGCTGCATTGGTGAATGTCCTGGGGCCAATTTTACAGCCCTGCTTAGCACAAAAAATTTATTTGCTAAGCATGAAATTTCTTTCTTAATCAAAACATGATTAACAACCAAATTTCCATATGTTTTGTATCACTTGTAATTGTTCTTTGGCTGTTGTTCGCTGACCATTAATGGTGGTTTGCTTTATTGGGCAAGACATTTTTGTGCTTAAGCAATTTTATGTGCTTAGCAGCTCCATGAAATTGGCCCCAGAATCATCTTTCATCCTTTATTACAAGTGCCCATTGGCTAATTAGAACAAAATCAATATCTTCGCTGTTAATAACGGGACGTTACAAAAGTGTGATTAGAGGTTTTAATGAATGGTAATCAGCTAGGGCATTAGCCTTGGTAACAAGAACAACAGTCGCACATTGTGCCCCAGCACCTAATTGCCCCTAATAAACACTGTCATTAAGTTCCTATTTAACATGCAAAGATTGATGACTGTACATTGGTGTATTTTAATGAACAGGCCGCGATGGAGAAGATCTCGGTAGCCGAGAAAAACCGCGCCATCATACAGAAGAAGAGAGAAGAGCTTAGCAAGACCAAGACGTCCATGGGGTTAGCCCAAACCATCAAGCCCAGAGCAAGGCCCCTTGTCACCCATCGTGGACTCCCAGCTTCTGCTTTTTCTCAGGATTCTCCGGAGTTCCTTGTGCAACAAGAGCAGGTATCAGACATATTTTGTTTTCTCATCCATAATAGATAAAATCCTCTTTTATGTTTCAAGTTTTAGGTTTTAGTCAGAGATGCAAATTAAACGGAGCATATAGGATTTGCAAAGATGTGTGGTTTGGCTGAATTTGGTACTTAAACAGAAGTGAAGGTCTTAAACTTCCTTACAGACATTGTTTCATGTACCTTTTTACGCTTTGTTCATCTGGATAGCAGAAATACGGCCGAAATAATCTTGCCCCCTCCGAATCCTTCACTGTTACACCACCCTTTCGAAATGCTACTAAATCGTTCGGACGAACGATCTTTTTAAAAGACACTAAATCTTGATTTCCTTGAAAAAACCAGCATCTGATGAACCACAATTTCCCTGGTTACTGTTTGCACTGTTTACGAACTGCTGAGTCCATTTTCTTCTCAAACCTCATTAATTTTTTTTGGAGGCCTTGCAAATCCTGTACGCTACCTTTAAGGAGAAAACAAATTTAAAGATTAAATGAGAGTTTTTGAGTCAATTTTGACTTGGTGAATTTAAAAATCTGTGAAGTTAATGAAGTAAGTATTATTTCTAGCACATATTTATGGTTTGACACTGGACTTCCCAAGTTTTAGAATCCTTGGGCAAGTTGAATAAGGGACATGAAATGAACTGATCTTTCTGCAGCGTTGACGATGGGTCAAAGGTGATAATTACAGTTTTCAGTATAAATGCATGACCTGAGATTGAGCAATGTGAAAGGTCAGAGGTCATGAAGGTCAAGCTATAATAAATACAAATGTGTACAAGCTAAGATCCTTGAATGTTTGGTCAACCGTTTCTGTGTAGGTGAAGTTATTACTGTTATATAAAGGACAACAGGTGAGATTCTTGGGTCATAGGTCACAGTGGTGATAGTACATAGCCTACACAGTCCAGGGACTGATTTCACTAATGTTTTGCGATCATTGCTTAAGCCCAAATCCATCGTTAAACAGAAAATCGATTGTTACTTTGCGTAGCAATTTTCCATTTAGCGATAGATATGGGCTTTAGCGATGATCACAAAGCATTAGTGGAATCGGCCCCTGGGCCCAATTTCATAGCCCTGCTTTCAACAGAATCCTGCACCTATACAAGCCACATTTATTTCTTTACAGGTTTTTATGCTAAATTAAATGGCAAAATCTTCATTTAACCGCAAACTACACACACACAAGTGAAAATTCTTCCCTGGTCCATAGTGTATTAATTCCGTTGAGTCATGTGTGACAAATTGACTTTTTTCACGTATTGTCAAGAAGGATGTATTCAGACAACAGAATAGAAAGAGGAACTTTCATTTCGCTTGTTATCACAAACGGAACTTGCTTTGTCTTAATTTGCAGACTGGGACCAATGAAGTTAACGGTCAGTCTACGGCCAATGGTCATCTGTAAGTGAATGTCCGGCACATTATGTACGGTCAACAGCACGACTACCGGTATAGTACATCCCTCCAACAATGCGATGACATTGAGAAAGGTAACAGCATCAAAAATGCATATCATGTGATTATGGGCGTTTACGAAACGGCGGATCAGGCTCAGGCTTCAGCTCTGTCATCCGTTTACTGAAAATATAGGTTGTGGTTTTTCATTGAAGCTGAAGCTCTGTTTTCCTTTTCAAAGCAGAGAATCTACTTCCGAACCGCAGCCAAATACTGTACCTCTATTTTGATACCCGTTTTTTTAGAATGGATTCACGAAATGGAGCTGGAGCTGAGCCTGAGCCCGAACCTCCATTTCGTAAATCTTTTTTGATTAATAATCAATCACATAACAGACCTACTGTATGTGAGTTGTTATGACAAAACATTTTAAAATTATTTGGCTTTAAATTTAAAGTGTTTCCATGACAGCAGCTGCAGATTTTAAAATGGCAAATTGTAACACGGTAGATATCACTAGAAAGGACACGACTGAATGGCATATGTACAACACTGGTAACAAACCAAACAGAAATGTTCGCAGACAGAAATGTTCACAGATTGACGTTTAAGTTACATGGTATAAAGACGGTAATGGTAGAAACATACTGTGAAAATTTTTCTGCCTGAAATGCTGTATTATTTCCAGAAAAGAGTAAAACCAAACACCAAAACATTTTTGATCTTGGAAAGATAAAAAATGAGACAGCTATTCCCACACAATTTAGCTTAACAATTGCAACGGTTTTTTTTATCGTTTTCTACTGTTTCCAATGATCGATTGAGCTGAAAATTTCACAGGTTTGTTTTTATTCCATGACAAATCAAATTATGAGCAGCCTGCAGCTGCTCTGTCACCTTTACCAATGTTGTACATGCCCTTTAAAGCCAGGGGCCAATTTCATAAAGCTGTTAAGCACAAACATTTGCTAAGCACGACATTTCTGTCTTAATAAAAACAGGGTTAACAACCAAATTTTCACATGTTGTGTATCACTTGTGATTGTTCTTTGGCTGTTGTTTGCTGACCATGCATATCAAATGGAATTTTCAATGGTGGTTTGTTTAATTGGGCGAGACATTTTTGTGCTAAGCAAATTTTTGTGCTTAACAGTTTTATGAAATTGGCCCCTGTTGTAGAAGAATTTAGTATGCATTCTGAAATTGTACCATAATAACATTGACTTAACATTGACAATATGTGCATCTTGTCTCTGCAACGATTTCCTTATGAATATATTTTTTCTCGGTGAGTGATCATTGATTTCTCAATCTCTGCCTTTGGTTTGACAAATGTGGTGAAAAGTTTTGATTTTCTATGTTTTTTTAATCATGCATTCACAGACGTATTTGTACAAAAAGTTACAATAAAAATTATAAAATTGCTAGATCACAAAGTACTAATAATTTTGAAGAAAACAATTTGAACAGTAGGAAGAAGCATTTACGCTTATGACTGTATTTTCATAACTTTTGATATGAAAATTATCTGACACATACAATATATTTTTCTAAAATATTTTGTTACTTAATTAATCCTTTGATATGAAATTTGATTTGCTAAAAAATATATATATATATTTGCACTTTTTGATATTTTCTATTTTTATGAGCCTTCTCCTTGTCAATTGTGGTAAAATTAATTTTTAGAGGTTTTGTTTTTTAGACCTTTACCGTGTTGATGAAATTAGGTAAACATTGTAGCTAGTGGCGTATTGTTTTGATCCTATCCTGATTCAGGTATGCAACTTTTCCTCGGATCAGCTGATTTCCTCGTTTTTTTACTTCATTCTCTATGTCATTGAAAAGTGAAAAACAATGTACAAAATATGGTAAAGATTGGAATTTCCTCTCTTTTGGTTAAGTCCAAGTTACATGCTTGCTGATCGGTTAATAAGGCAAAAAACCAAAATGCACTTAACTGTGTAAATAAGGACGCAATTAACCATATTGCTGTTCTGTTGTTGCAGTGCGTAGATTTTGTTGTTTTACATTACCCTCCATTTACCACTGAAGGAGATGCTGTGCTACGACAAATTTAATTCAGTTGGTTTGTTCTCTATTGACCTTTGTAGACAACAGCACCGTTCCAAGACTCTCAAATTAGGGGAGGGGAGGGGAGAGATGGGAGGGGGGTGGTGTTCAAGCTTTACTTAAAACGAAAATATGTCACGTGATTTTTGTGTCACTGAAAAGCCTTGTCAGCTTTGGATTAGATTTTGTACATTGCTTACAGCTGAAAGACTGGTTTAGGGTTATGCTCAATTTCGGCCAGTGGGGAAATATTGAGGTTGGGTGGGGTGGGGTGGGGCAACCTGGGAGGGGGAGGGAATCCCCCTTGCCCAATGTCAGCTGTTACATCACAAAGCTGTCTTCCACTTCTGTTGTTTTTCTTTGTTTTGCTGCAACCCCCAGATGGGGGTGGGGCGTGGGGACCGGGTTCCATAGAGTCACCCCTTTCAATAAAAGGTCACATGCACGGCAGGTTTGACACAAGTATATAATTTTTTTCTTTCCAAATTTGTCAGAGAAATGTACATATCTAGCACATTCCAGTACTCAGTCAAAGTTAAATTTAGTTTGACTAATTTTAATGTAGGGAGTAAAACTTAAAAAATGTGGAGACTTGGAGCATTTTTTCATTTGTTTTTACTTTTTAAATCAACCTTTTTAATCATAACGTATTAAATGTGATTATACCATTGATATGTGGGAATGATGGTTGTGTACTTGAACAAAATTGAAATGTATATATATTTTCTAATTTTAGTTTTTACTTTTATACAAAGCGCTTAAAGAAACTAGATTTGTGTATTTTTGTTTGTTTTATATCACAAGCTTAGAAGTGGTCCATATGTAGGTGGCCATTGCAGGCCGCATATTAACCAGGGGCCAATTTCATGGAGCTGCCAAGCACACAAATTTGCTTAGCACAAAAATGTCTTTCCCAATAAAACAAACTTCCGTTAAAAATTCCATTTGATATTCATGGTCAGCGAACAACAGCCAAAGAACAATCACAAGTGATACACAACACGTGGACATTTGGCTGTTAACCCTGGTTTTTATTAAGGCAGAAATGTCATGCTTAGCAAATTTGTGGTAAGCAGGGCTGTGAAATTGGCCTCGGTAGGTTTTTAGCTTCTCAGTAAGCATGTAAGCCATTGAATTCTAATGGTCTAGATGGGGGCAGCTTACAGCTCTCTCACACCAAACTTCTGCCTTCCACTTGTATTCACTCACAGAAACTTCATAAAATTCATATTCCTTAGCTGTGGGGCCAAATTCATAGAGCTGCTTAAGCACAAAAATGGCTTAAGCATGAAATGTCTTCCTTGATCAAACAGGATTACTATCCAAATGTTCATGTGATATTTATTGCTTTTGACCATGTTGACTTGTATTCGGCCTTTTGTTTGCTGAGCATAACATTCACAAGGAGGTTTGGCTGGCATACTGATTTTATTTACCACAGTTTTGGTGCTTAAGCAAATTTGGCTCCTTAAGCAGCTCTATGCAATTGACCCATGGTCATCTTCATCTGATTTATTATTTAGTTCTAACTGCTTAGCGTGAATTACATTTAGAGCTTAGCAAGTCTTCATGCCAAACTGCGCTAAGTGTTTATAGTCACAAGCATTTAAAAGAATTGGTAACAGGTTTTTTAATTATCAGTAATCACGCCTTATGGGATCAAACATGTAGACAAAAATAACACACTTGTGAAAGTTTGGCCTTACTCGGCCATTAAAGAAGCAAAGGTACGAGAATTTACTCTTTCTTCACATAAAGTAAAACAAAGAAACAAATAGAGCACAACAAAAGTTTCTATCCACCAAATAAAACAATTAAAGAAGAAATATTTTTTACGGTTTTCGACCATCACCAGTTTCATAATGTGTGAACATTTTATAGATTTTGTTTTTAATCTTTCTTGAGCAAAGCAAAGTAGTTTTTTTTTACACAAATCATTGAAAAATGACCCTCTCGTTAGCGAAGTTTGTATAAAATTATATACAATGATTGTTTGTGATCAGTTTAGTCAAATGTATAAGAAATATCTTGACAAATGCTAGTAGCCTGCTGCTGATATAGGTCTCATGTATTATTGCCTGGTCAAGTTCTGAATAATGTACTTCATCTATAGTTCTTTTTATTTTGGAACTTACCATAATTATGTTTCTAGTGGATTGCTTTGTTTTGCTATTCAGCTTGCATTGATACGTTTGTACAAAATTGCAATAAAGGGAATGTTTACTCAGTGAACAACAAGAAAAGGGCAAAAGGAAGACATAATTTGAAAATTTATTTCAAATAATCATGTCAGATTGTTATAGATTGATATACGAGCGTGGCATTGGAACAAGTACTGGAGAAAAACGGAAACCAATAAATCGATCAACTTGAATCATTCAGTCAAACAATCAAATCAATTAAAGGTAGTATCATACTTTGGTTTTTGTCAAAGAGATACAGATTCATGGGCAAACAAAAAATATCAAGGACGATACAGGAACAGTCATCTGTAAAAATTGCAGTCCCATACGGTGCCCACTTTTTGAGAAAACGGTGAAAAACGGCCACATTATTTCTCAAAGGTACTGTCGTAATTTGGTTGCATACCGAAACAGAAATCTTTACAGATTTACCTATAGATTAAAAATAATTTTGGTCATTGGTTTTTACTCTTTTCTTGATAAATACAGTATTTCAGGCAGAAAACGTTTAACGGTATGTTTTTACCAGCACCATCTTCATACCCTGAAATTTATATGTAAATATGTGACCATGTCTGTTTTTTGTTTTTTTACCAAAGTATGATACTACTTTTGATCAACCAATGCCCCGAGTTAATAGTCGAGTCACAGGCCTACATTTTGTAACTAGGGCATGTAAAATTACTTGTTAACTTTGATAATGGAGGAAGAAAGGACTTCCTTCCTCCATCCTCTAATTATCATAGATTGTAGAAAACCAGCAAAGTGGAGGTGGAATATGCTTACTTTACATCCCATGCTCGGGTCAATCAGTTTAGTAGCGTGATATAGCGGGAGCGAGGGAATGAACAAAATACGCAATGTATTGAGAGCAATCGGCAATGCAGTGCACAGGGCGCCCTCTGCCGGACGAGCGAACTCAATCATCCTTGGTATGCGCATTGTGCTTAAAGGTTGTATCATACTTTGGTAAGACATCAAAACAGAAATGTTCACAGATTTACATATAACTTTCAGAGTATGCAGATGATGCTAGTAGGAACCTACCGTTAACAGTTTTCCGCCTGAAATGGTGTAAAACAACGACCGCAAAATCTGTTTGATCTTTTAAAAGATCAAAAATAAAAGAGAAAAGACTTCAGAAATACTGTGGCTGTTTTTCACTGTTTTCTAAAAAAGTGGGCACTGTATGGGACTGAAATTTTCACGGATGACTGTTGCTGTATCTGTCTTGTTTTTGCCTATGAATCTGTATTTATTTATTAAGAACCAAAGTATGATATTACCTTTAATGGTGATGGTGTTACCTACTACATGTATATACATACATGATGTGATCGTGGGAGCATGAAGGAAGTAAGTCATCTCCACTTAGCCTACACGCAGAGCACAGAGCTCAATAAAATATTAAAGCTCAACAAAGAAGTTATCTTTGATCTCCATGGTCAACCTCCATGGTATCATGTATCATGGACAGAGGTGCCGGTGGGGAACGATTATGATCTGACCCCAGGTGAGACAAGCCATGAAGAAGCTTCCTTCCTCCATGATAAGACGCACGTACGCTCTGTCTGCAGCTGATGTTGGTGTCAACTTGTCAAGTCCATACATTATTAACCCTGTGATGTGATGCATCATACCACATCATACCACACCATGTTTGACATTTAAAGGGAGCATATAGGATTTGCGTTTTGGCTAAATTTGGTACTTCACAGAAGTGAAGGTCTTAAACTTCCTTACAGATGTTGTTTCGTGTGTACCTTTGTACGCTTTGCTCATCTGGATAGCAGATATACGGCCGAAATAATCTTGCCCCCTCCGAATCTTTCACGGTTACACCACGCTTTCGAAATGCTACTGAATCGTTCGGACGAACGATCTTCATCTTGATTTCCTTGAAAAACCCAGCATCTGATGAACCAAGATTTCACATGGTGACTGTTTGCACTGTTTACGAACTGTCGAGTCCATTATTTTTCTGTCTCAAACTCGATATTTTTTGGGAGGCCTTGCAAATCCTGTACGCTGCCTTTAACCATAGAGTAAGGCCTAGCTCTATGCTTTAACCCACTGTGATGTTGTATACCACACCTTGCTTGACATTTAAGTCTAGTCCATCATTTGTCACATCGTGGAGCTAGCTAGCTGCATGATCAGATTCGGTCTACTGCTCTGTGTGCGGGCTTCACATTACAGTAGCTGCACGCTATAGCGCTTGGGCAAGCCAAGAAAAATAAACTAGATCGACAAAGACGACAAGACAATCTTTATAATCTAAATAATTCATCCCTAGAAATAATAAATTATCATCTAGGTATGTGCTGGTATCGGAGTTATCTGAAGATGCCCATGGCAAAACAACACGTCGTTTAAAAGAAAATAAAGACATGCCAACGTGTGCCAACAATTATCTAAAGCCAAATGGCGAGTTAGTGAACATCATGTATAGAAGGCATGTAGGTATATAGAAACACGCGCTTAGCTTATGGGCCTTTTTTCTAACACAGTCTTGTATTGCAGGTCATTTCACAATGGCGAACCATGGCCTCGGATATGGATACATCACAAAGAATCGATTTGCCAATTTTTCGACCTCGCTAGTCAATACGTCGACGTAATTTAACAATGCCTTTGGAGAAATTATTATTGTGGAAGCTCAATGTTTCTAAAGGGCTAAAGGAAAGGAGAGAGAAAAACAGAGCAATATTAGGACCTGAAGATTTGCAAAAAAACTATTAGCATCAGTTGTTCACTTGTGAAGGGGTGAACGATAAGAGAGAAAGGAAATGGGTGGGGCACACATAGGAAAGTAATTTGCAATAGTATGTAAAGGAAACACTATTCCTTATTAGCAGTGTTGAAAGACATAAGGGATTAGGACAGAATTATCTGATGAAAAACACCACAAGTGGTCTAATTCCTCTGCCCCCGAAAATGGTTTCACAAAACTTTGGACAGAGTAATTGTCAAGTTTTAGAGATGACCAGTTGACAAACTGGCATTTTGGTGATCCCAATAATAATGTTCCTTAAAGGCATTGCATACGTTTGGTAATGACTCTGAAAATTTATGGCAATAAAAACTTACTTGGTGAGAAGTACAGCTGCTTTGGATAGTATAATGCATATTGAGAAACGTTCAATTCGAAGTACCGCGGTTATGGAATGAAAATATGTCACTTTTTATCTCCAAAAATTATGAATCTGAGAAGCGTTATGGCCGTAACGCTTCTCAGCTATTGACTAACTGTTATCTGGCGTGAAATAACCGCTCTAGTTTGTCGCCAAAATCTCACAAACGCTACCACCTTTTGAATTGAAACTTTCACAGGTTAGTTTTATGGTATATATATACAATTATATTGGTTTGAAACAAACAATAGGCTCAAATTACCAAACGTATGCAATCCCTTTTACCATTAAATATGCTAATTACATGCGTATAATATTAGCTATTTAATGAGAAAGGTGAATCGATGCTACCTATTTCTACCTACATGCTCGCAAGGTTTCACTTTCAGTTTAAAAAAAGCCGGCTTGGTCCGGTCACTGGCGATTAACCACGCCCATTTTTTTATCTACGCATGCGTATTCGCATGATTATTCGATTATGCACGATTGGGTTTTTTAATAAAGCGCGCCATTCTTGCTTACTGACTGGCATTTCACGCGCGAGACTCGACTCAACGAGAAGATAGTCAACGTGAATTCTGTACCGTGTTGCACGTGTAAATTCCGGAAACATAGATCATAGCTTGGCCTTGGAAGAGATCATGGAATCCTCAACGATCCTCAGCACCGTTTTTCTGTTCCTTGCGGTTACCCTGCCTCTTGATGTGCACGCTGCATGTAAGTTACATTCCTTTAAACTGTCGAAGTTTAATTGTGTAACAATTCCATGGGGTTGTAGGCTACTACTAATGTACTGGGATTAAACAGGGCCAGGGGCTTCGGTGCCCAGGGTACTGGCCGGGTGATTTTAACACGGCGTTACCGGCCAACCGTGCAATCTGCCCGGCGCGGCGACCAGCCCTGTCGTCCAGGGGCTGATCGTGAGGGTGTGCGGGCATGCTGCTACTAGCCCCTGGCGAAGAGTTGGGCGGAGTTCTCGGACATCATTCCCGCAGACGATCATCGCTTTTCTGGTCTTTCACAAAGACTACATTTCATAAGCACTGATTTTCTTGCTTGTGGTAGTTACACTTTTTGACTTTTGGTGATATTTTTGGGAATCCTAAAAATACTAGGCGCAGAGCTTGTTGAAAGGACACTGACGCCCTATCGCCTTGTTACAGGCGTGCAACTTCTCCTCGGATCAGCTGATTTCCTCTTCTTTCACTTCACTCTTATGCCATTGAAAACTGAAAAACACTGTACAAAGTATGGTAAAGATTTGGAATTTCCTCTTTTTTGGGGAAAGTCCAAGTTGCATGCCTGCATCTTAGCAAGAATTGGGCATTAGTGTAGTTTACGCCACCCATATTATTTTCAGTATTTATTTGGGTAAGAAACTGTTTTGTTTTCACTGAAATATTGCCGAAATAAGTTCATTTTAGGGTTTTCAGGACCCATGAATAAATTTGCTTTAAGTAACGAATCTCATTTTGGCACAGCGAAAAATCCCTTACACGAATTGGCACGAAACGGTCACAAGAGGGCGTCACGATCATCTCATTATGTGACGTCATCGCACTGACCAAAAATTGAAGTTTTCATGAATGAAACTGACGCGCATGGGCACATACTCAGCGATGCCCACTCTAACCATAGTTACTTCGACAGACCTCGCCACGATCTTTCGAATGGTACCAAAAACATACAAATTTGTACATTTCTTCGACCTTTTGACCATTTTTGGTGGTGTCACCCGACGTTCGAGAACTCACGGATACCGCGATCATATTTGAACTTTGGTGAGCTGTATTTTTGTTGTCATTTTACCGCGAAACCGCGCCACCGTCTGAGTGTGATTGTTGGGTCGTTGAATATTCATATAACGTGTGTTGGGTCTATTGGTTGTGTATGCTGAGAGCGCCACATGAATATGCATAGAATTGCATGGTCATCCGGAGATGTCGTACGGCCGACTGTTGATCGTTGCGTAGTCGTACACCGCGTGTGTTTGAATAGGCACATCGCGTAATGCGTGCCCCGTACGTGTCTGCAACGGCCCTGCGTGCGTGCGTAACGAGTTGGGCCAGCACATGGTTTCCGTGACGTCACGAGCACGGCCTCGCGCGTTGACCAATCAGCGCGGCGCTTTTTACACACGGCACTGTTTCCATCCGTGTTACAGTGCATATGGGGAATTTTTCGCTGTGTTTGGAACAGAAGAAGGTAAATAAATACTGAAAATAATATGGGTGGCGTAAACTACACTAACCCCAAGAATGGCCTACCACAGTTTATGAAATGATTACACTTGCAATACGTCTGCACTTTAATGCAAGTGTTAAAATGATCAAGTAGTGATCTTTTGAATTTATGCCTTGACCCCTCATGTTAGTGTGTGTCTGGGCTACATGTTGGGCCTACTGTAATTTCTTTTCACTTAGACTTTGGCGGCTAGAACTACAACAGTTAGAGCCAACATTGACAAAACAAATATACTTAACAATTAATGAATACAAGAAAATCTTCAATTATAGTTATTTTAAACACCCTGCATTTTGCATGTATTTATCTAAGGAAAATCTTTCTCTAAACAGTTCTTCCACAAGGCAGTGTGTTTTAATAGTCCACAATAATTATTTTCAGACATGGCTTCTACAGTAAACTTGCCGGACTCACCTAAACATATTGATCAGTTGTGATGTCCTCTTCAATATTACTTTGGCAAGGTTAAATTGGGGTTACCTCAGTTTAGTACACTCAGGGTAGCTGGTACCCACCTTCTACAGTAAACTAACTCCCCTAAATACGACTGGGTCTTGGTACAAACTGAGGTAACGCCGTTAAATTTGTGGAAAGAGGGCAGGGCTTTGATTTTTGAGGGAATTGATGGGGGTCTGAAAATAAACCTTGCGGACTAAAGCACACCAACCCCCTAAGTACTACAGTATATGTAGGACTAGTACGGTACATAGCACTTCCATAGAGCAACTGTCAAATAATCTCGTAAATGTACCCATTATAATTAGGTTACCAAATCAAATGACAACAGACTAGGCCCATATAATTTGCCAATATCAGAACGCCGTAATTGTAACTTGTATCCCACAATTTTAACGATCCTACAATGTACAATTGCCCATGTCTCATAAAGTGTAGTATTGACTGGGTTTTACGCGTCGAGGTTATCCCCTACATTATTATATCTATGTATGGATAACAAAAGAGCTTCACTCAGTGGTAAAGTATTGTATACTGTGTAGGATGCGTGTTGACCTGTATAATGATTGAATTATGTACGGTGTATTGAGGTTTTATGGAGCATGGGTTTCCCCCAGATCTAGGCTGAACCTAGAGACTTTATATCAGGTCAGGGTCAATATTTTGCAAATATTACTCATGAAATGATATCAAGTGCACACATGTATATATACATGATGAAGGACTGATAATTTCAGGGTCATATGATTGACTGTATTCAATGCACTTTGATCCACTCTGATATGATTTTATGTAGAATAACTATGAGAGGGTATACATTGTTTCAAACAGGGATTTGGATGTGTTTTTTTTTAACACATGTGAGCAAACAAAAACATTTGTCTGGAACCAATCTGTCCATCTTGGTACACTTGAACATTGTTCAGTACATTATTTATTTATTCTTTATACTGGGGAACCAATTTAGTTAAAAATAGAACTGTTCTCCCACAAGTCCCATTGAACAATTGAACAAGTTAAGAAAAAATAAGTTAAACAACAAAAAGTGCACGATTACAGACCACAAGTCACACAAAACTACAACATTTGTTTTAAAAAAAATACCAACATTTTGTGGTAGTTATGGGATAAAATACCACAGAATAAAAAACCATACTCACAAAAGGGTTAGATATACTCTCAAAGTATGAAAACATATTTCTTTCCAAATAATGAAAATATACAATTTACAATAAGGCCATTAAAAAAAAATTGTACCTGCCCGACCCAAAAATATGCCCCGACCGTAAACATTTTAAACCCCCCCCCCCAAAAATCAAAAATAAAAAAAATAAAAATCGTAAATTTGTATGCAGATTAAAAGCTTAAAAGGAGCAAAAGATGGAAACCAGACTGGTTAAAGTTGTTATGTCATTTCTTGTCTTTATTTGACTTGTCAAATACTGTGATATACAGGGAAAAAAGCATTTAAATCCGCCCGCCCTACCCAATTTTCCAACCCTCCGTTACTCCAATACAACAATTTTCTTTTTTATGGCCTAAGTATAAAACAAGAAAAATGGAACTCTCTCCTAATAGGCCTATTTACAGTTAAAAACACCTTTAATTCTTAAAGGTGTTAAGACTTGTCGAAATGGGATCATAATGGACCTGATTTGGGTTCAACTTCAAGTTGTAGGCTATTGTATGATAATGTGTACATGAGTCCTCACTGTTGATTGCTTGTGGTTTCATACCATTGTGTGTCAAAGTTTGCTTGTCAGAGTGTAGAGAATACCTGCCATACTTCATCAGATTCAAGTTTTGTTTGCTTACTTTTGAGTCAAACATTTCAGTCATTTTAAAGTTTTTGTATATTTGCTACACTTGTACACAAACATTTTTCCAACTTTTGCAACTAGAGTGGTAACGATTATTATAAGATTGGTAGTTAACTATGATTATTGTTAATTTCATAAAACATTGTGTTATTAATAGTACTTTTTTTAGTTTTAACCTAGATTTTGCTTCAAGGAAAAGAAGTAGAAAAAGAAAGTTTTTAAAGCAGAGTAATAATTTGTGAATGAAGTGAGATTTAAGGACCAGACTGCCAATGTGTCTAGTCCATTTCGGTGCCCGAAATTTGACTTCCACATGTTGGAAAGCCATTTCTGCTCAGTGGCACTTTGACCCGCTTTGCCACGTTCTCCCAGCAGACTAAAACAGCGCTGCTTACAATCCCTTCTCACTATGTAATTCAATGCACCACGGACCAATTGCAATTTACACCTGCTGTAGAAGATTATGCCGTTCCTATAGGTCTTACTTGGGGCCACCACAAGAATGTTCTTGGGGGAACCATGATTTGTT
Organism: Astropecten irregularis; assembly: GCA_963971285.1. Classification (NCBI taxonomy): domain Eukaryota; kingdom Metazoa; phylum Echinodermata; class Asteroidea; order Paxillosida; family Astropectinidae; genus Astropecten; species Astropecten irregularis. Next base: position 26,040,407 of record OZ020247.1, on the reverse strand, counting down.
TTATGTTTTCTCCCTTGGTTCTCCACCAGACAGAAGTAAATTACATTTAATCCATAACTGAAGCACCTGGCAGGTTTCTGCTGCCAAGCCTTGAATTTAACGAAGGCCATGATGAAGGCCCTGTTTCTTGGCCTTCGTACCCCCTTCAAATGTTTCCATAGACATTATGATGTTCTAATGGAAGTGCCCCTTGCAATGGAAAATTGGCCTTGCCCTTTTCAGAACCAAATTCAAGGCCTGTTCTGCCGCTCTTTATTTGAAGTTCGAACAAATTCACTTCAGTATGGCAGATCGAAATTTGACTTTCAAAGTGGACCATAGTGCAGTGCCAATGCAGCGAAGAATGGAGAATCCTGAATACTGACCCCCAGCTGGTCATAGAATCACTTCATGGTTCAATCCACAAACTTCATGGCAATTGGCCTGGTGGGTTGTACAAACATGTACTAAGTAAAGCCTTGAACTTGTAAGTAATGATAATATTAGTCTTATTACTCATTTGGGTGCATACAGATGTTCTTAGTTCCAATACAGAATAAATTCAGATTTAGCCATCAGAGAAGCACGAATGACATTGCTAGGCCCTATTTGTGATTAGAACTACACCAAGGAAATTACACATAAACATGGAAATTAAAAAAAATTTCAACCTTTTAAACGAACTTGTCATACTAAAAAGAACAGAACAGCTAGAATACCTTACTTACATGTGCAGCACAAATGACAATGTACCCAATGGCTCCATTAAATTATGTATCAAAGAAAATTCACCCAACAAAAAGAAATCTACAATAGGGAAAAACCACAAAAACCACAAACCAAACCAAAACCAATTCAAACATAACCACATATATACAAACTGACAAATGGATTATTACATGCCTAGTACACACATACATGTATACATTCTTATATTTTGAGGGACAAGCTAGCTCAATGAACACAAGAAACAACAGAAAGTGAGATTTCAAAGAGGGACAAAAAATAGTTGCACTTTATTTCTTCACTTTCACTCACCCGTCAGAAAAAATGGTTTAGCCTGCAGATAGACTTACCTCTTCAACTTAGTGGATCAGTCTGTTTTGCATAATCCTGACTAGTTAGGCCCAAGTGGAATGTACTGCATGCACAGCATCAGCCCATGGATGGACTTCTTTAAGTAACTCTTTTGATTTAAGGGAAAGGAACTTTGGTGGGATTCATCTTTTTGTTATACACAGGCTCATTGATACTCAGCTAAGCTTTTAGTGGCAGTTAGTAAAGTTGAAAAGCAGGGGTGTGTGGGTGGTGGATGGGGTGCAAACAGAAACCTCTTTGGGTATGTTCAGATGAGGGATTGGCTTCAGGAGTGGGTTGCGGTTAATTGATGCCCACAGCAGGGGTTCCAGTACCCGACCACAAACTCCAAAATCACCTTAAGTTCATAAGATATCAGTAACTCCAGGAGTGGGGGCTACAGCAGGGCTAGAAGGGTTGTAAATGAATTACGTAATTCAGTTGAGGACAAATAACACTTCCCATTCCCATATGTTCCACATGCTTGTCAGTGTCTGTGGGATGGGGGCTAGGTCAGTTGTGTCCAAACGGTAAAAGAAGGTGGTGTTAAGTCATAAAATTACCCCCTTAGGGCATGGTAGTGGGGTTAGTCCCACAAATTTTCGAGGCTAACCCCATTCGGGAGTACTCCCGAAGTTAGCCCCGAAGTGCTGAAAAATTGTGTCCCAACGAGGAGTTTTGTCAGTGGGAGTACTCCCGAAACCAACCCCTCGTATGAAGGGTGATAGAAGGATGCATAAAGCAGGGCTGAGGGTGTATTGCATATGAATGAAGTTCTGTGAGTACGCCATTGACCAATTTTACTAACATTTTGTGATCATCGCTAAAGCCCACATCCATCACTAAATGGAAAATTGCTACATGTATGCAAAGTAGCGGGTGATTTTCCGTTCAGCGATGGATTTGGGCTTTAGCGATGATCGCAAAGCGTTCGTAAAATCGGTCTTAGGAATGAAATGTGAATTCTGTCTTTCTGAATTTTCATTATGAGGACGAAGAGTGGGTATTAAAAATGTTAAGCACACAAATCACTGATGATATATCAAACTTACAAGTCTGAAGCTGAAGAATATCGGTGTGAGACTTGATTTGTACAGATACCAGCAGCACAATGATAGGGCAATATTGATGTGAATATTTAACAGGCAAGGTTCCCAAGACTAATTAGTCCTAGCTCCTTTGTCTATGTGATAGATGCACTCACCATACAGCTAAAGAGCGTCTATTCACATGCGTGCAGATTTCCTGATTAATTATGCAAGCCAACCTAGCACTGACTTGAATCAATAAAGTTCAACATTCTCCGTCACGATTCAGACGGAAATGTTCTCAAAACAGATCTGATTGGCTGATGTGCTGCGTTGCATACAATTTGCATGCACGCCTGTATCATAGTGGCACTGAGTAGAACGGGTTATACTTGGACTAGTCAAGATTGAGCTTTATGTCATTCTTGAGATTACACTCCTTCCAAATTGTAATAGCACTGCGCACTTGCGCTAAAAATAGCACCGAACCTCAGACAAACATTGCAACCGGCCATGCAAACGTGTGGTGAGTGGGGGTATGTGTGCGCGTGCATGCATGATGTGACGTCATTAGCGCGGAACGCTATTCTGTATTACCTAAATAACCACTACTCCGAGCAAAATACAACTGAAAGCACATTGTGTTACAGACAATGGCCACGCAATGTTAGGAGCATTTTTTGGTCCATATTAACTTCCTTCATGTTCTCTTGGGGGGTCTCATTTGAGTTTTTGTTGCATTTGCTACTGTGCACGCCAAAGGGACACCGACTTCAATAGCATTTGTGAAGAAAATAGGTTTAATTACTAACCAACATTCGGCATTTACACTTCGCTGGTCACCCAGAAATATCTTCAGAGATCCACAACGGCGAACGACCTTGCAATCAGTCAGGCGTTCGTTCTTGGCATTCATTCCAAAAATTGGGAATGTAAAAATAGAAAACGGTGTTCAAAGAAACCTTAGTATTGTTCTTCACAATATTCTAGTTTCATGTAAAAGCAGTACAACATATGGTTAAGGACTGCAGTGATATAGTTTCCCAAACAACCGGGAAATTCCTGTGGTTTGACAGAAATTGAAGAGCAATAAGTGGTCACGGTGACTGCATTTGCGATTCCTTTTCTTTGTTACAGTGGCAGCGTACACTGACTAGACAATGACATGGGAATGGAACATGGGAAGCATTTTATCGATATTCTGGGAATAGAATTCAGCTACTTTACATTTAAAAGTTGCAAGATGAGAAATGATAGGAAATTAATGCTATAGATCAGCGCGGACATCCGGGTACTTTCATTCTCATAACTTGACAACCGATGAAAACTAACGTGCAGATGGCGCAAACCGGTGCAAACTACGGACAAATCACAGAAAAACCGCTCATCGTAGAGAATTGTTGTTCGAATATTTTTGTCAAGAAGCAGAAATTGTATTCTGTATGACTTTCATTGTTGAGTCATAGTTTTTCCTCAGACAATATCCTTCTTTGAAGTACACTGTTATAAGATTAAAGAATTCTGGTAGCTTTTTGTCTTTAAACTTGTGCAACTTAATGTCACTCCGCGCGGATCTATTTCTCCCCAAATGCACTGTCATCCTTTGAGGAAATTGTCTTGACCACCTAACGTTTGGCATTGTGTATTTCAGATCATTATATTGTTGACCAGTTTAAAGGAGATTATCTGGATAGCAGTTTGCATAGATTATTATTGTTATCAATAGCAGTTTGCATAGAATATTATTGCTATCTATAGCAGTTTTCTATATAGATTATTATTGTTTGGATATATGGTTTTAATTTTCTATAGGTTTCATCAGTATGTGATTGTAAATGATGGTGCTAACTTAAGTTATAACTAGAAAATACTTGCCCATTAAAACCCTAACAGCGCAAAATGCTTTCCAATACTAGGTACCATATACTAAATTTTACTATTTAGTATTTTGTAGTACTGTCAGAATGAGATTGTAAAGAGTACCCAGTACTACAAAGTACTATTTGTGTATGAAATCCAAATACCTTGAGTACCGATTACTACAGCATACTACTTGTAGTAATTTTTAGTATTTGGTGCTTTTAGATGGCTGCCTCTGTGCTCACTCACTGTACTCTGTCCCATTTTAAAGTTCTTGACTTTTGAAAAGATTAAAGATAAGAGGCACAGTCTAAAACTTGCCTGGTTTGCGAGTTGTTCTCACCTTGTCATGTTTGAGAAACTTCTCAAGGATTCACCAGGGTCGCCAGTCACTCTCAAGCATTGATATCCTCAAGATTTCTCAAGCATGAGAAAATCTTGTAAGCCGTGCAAGGTTTTCTTAGCATATAAAAGAGCATAGTTTTAATTTTTTAAGCACTATTCATTCACTGTCTGCAAAATCAATTGAAAAGAGTAAAATTTAGTCGGCCATTTTATTTTGCTATCTGTTATTGAAATATTTGTTATTAAATCATTCTTTTTTCTTTACTTTCAGCATGGTCCTACAAAGATGACGCTTCAGGTAAGCTCCTTAGAACTGTTTTTGTCTATTACTCAGTAAATAATTAATATTTTTTGACAATTTTATGTATTTTTTAAGAAGATATCATTGTCAGTAAATGTGACAAAAGATTGAATACTTGAATCTGCCCCTGATCTTTTTCAATGAAATTTAGCATGTTTTTTGCTCTCTTAAGCCCACAGCACACTATACGATCCGACATTCCGACTAGGACCCGACTGGTTTTTGGAAGGATCGCAAAGCATTCTGGGAGTCTTAACCGTGATTGTTCCCAGTCGCAGACCCACTCTGATGGCCAGTCGTCAAGATTCGACTGTCGAATCACGGTTAAGACTCCCAGAATGCTTTGCGATCCTTTCAAAAACCAGTCGGGTCGTAGTCGGATCGTAGTCGGATCGTATAGTGTGCGGTGGGCTTTAGTTGGTTTGGTGTTGTGTTTGGGGGTGAGGGTTTGGGAGTTAGGGTTTGGGAGTGAGGGTTTGGGAGTGAGGGTGGGGAGATAGAACCATGCCCACAATCTGAGCCAAAACTTTGTTCTTCACTTACTTGTTATTACCTCTGGCAATCCAAATTGTGTGCCCCAAGAGTTTGTAAGGTGTTGGCCAATTACAATGCGCGGAATTTGTTGACCCTTTCCAGATGTGCATTTTCTTTACAAGTTTTGTGCATTGTGATTGGTCAACACATTGCAAACTCTTGGTGGTGCACTATTTGGAATCTCCCCAATGGGAGACATTTGAGAACCGGTCTTCAAGTCAGCAGCGCACGTGCTCGCACAACAGCGCAGGCGCAAAACAACGCGCGCATGCTCACAATTGCGTGCGCATGCGCTGTTGACTTGAAGACCGGTTCTCAAAAGTCTCCCATTGGTCTTATACAAATAGTGTTTTAAGTTTTCCAACCAGCTCCCCAAATGCCTAAAGTGAGGAATTTGTGTGTTTTCTTTCTATGTAGGTCCTGCTAACTGGACTGCCGCATATCCAGTATGTGGGGGCCAGAGACAGTCTCCAATAAACATAGTAACTGCAGACACGCAGGAGTCCGTCGTCGGGGAGTTCACCCTCGTTGGCTTCGGAGCAGATGACGTCCCCACAGGGGCAAGCATGGTAGCATCCAACAATGGACACAGTGGTCAGTATTGAACCAAAGAAAGTTATTGGGCGTTTACGAAACAGAGGCTCAGGCTCCAGCTCTGACATCCATATGCTGAAAATATAGGTTGTATGTTTTTCATTGAAGCCGAAGCTCTGTTTTCCTTTTCAAACTAGAGAATCTACCATAGCCAAAAGTATTTATTTTGATACCCGTTATTTTGCAATGGGACTTATTTCACTGCCGCCATTTGAAGCCCACAAAATGATATGAAGGTATGGGGCCACATGATAAAGCTGGGGAAAGGCTCCAGCTTCGCCATGTATCTTAAGCTCTTTAGTCATTTCATTTAGGACACAAAATGGCAGTAGAAAAACAAATGCCAAGCCTAGCCTCAAGCCCCATTTCGTAAAGGCCCTTGGTTTCTTAAATGCTAGAGAGTCAATTGTAACTCCACCAGACCTCTCATCTCCTCCCCTTGACCCCCGCCCCCTTCCTTCCGCCCCCTCCCTTCCGCCCCCTTCTCCTTCGCTCTTCCCCTGGTCTTGCATACAAAATCCTTACAGTTTGTACAACTGTTGTTTGGATGTTTTCTCAATACCCTTTTGCCCGAGTCTTTTACGGTTCACGCCATTCAACAGTGAAATGAGATTGACTAAATCTCCGGCAAGCTCCTGCCCCCACTGGGTCTGAAGAAAACAACAACCTTTTGAAATCGCATTCTTTGGAGTTTTTTGTCGCTTTTGTCATGTTTTTCTCACAGTAGGTAGTTGAGTCTGATGGTAAGCCTAAAGAGTTTTTATCTCGTTTAAGTCTCGAGAAAATCTTAAGTTACGTCACTCACAATAACTCATCTTGGGCAGCCACTTTTCTCGTAACTGCCGAGGTCAGTTGCATCCACATGAATAGTTTCTGGAAGCCTTTCAATAGAGGGTTAAGTAATCAGTTATGCAAGGAAAATAAAGAAGGGATCAGGACTAAGATTGAAGATTGTCTTCCTTGCAATCCTCAGCTCATTCCAAGGCTCATTCATCATAGCCCAGAAAATGAAAATCCAAGGAAAAGTCTTGTCAGAAAATTCACTTTCAGAGGCCGGAATACACTTAGCAATTACTTTTCAGTGGGCACATGTTGGATTATGACTACAGGATAAGATGGTATAGTCGTGATGAACCATTAGTATATATAATAGGCCCTATATCTATGAGCGTGTTTGTTTAACACAAAGGATCCCAGATTTAGAGATCCACCTCCTATGCAGGGTATGCTAAAGTGGAATCCGGATCAGTAGAATCCGTGATCCTGTGCATTTGACAAACAGGCCCTACATCTTTTAAAAACACCTAGCAGTGCTTTTTCATGGCACTTCGTCAACTATGCATTAAAGGTAATATAATACATTGGTTTTTGTCAAAGAAATACAGATTCATGAGCACAAATATCAAGACAGATACAGTAACAGTCATCTTTGAAAATTTCAGTCCCATGCGGTGCCCACTTTTTGAGAAAACAGTGAAAAACAGCCACAGTATTTCTTAAGTCTTTTCTCATTTATTTTTGATCTTTTAAAAGATAAAAAGATTTCCGGTCGTTGTTTTACTAATTTCTGGATAAATACTGCATTTCAGGCGGAAACATTTTAACAGTAGGTTTCTACTAGCATCATCTTCATACCCTGAAAGTTATTTGTAAATCTGTGAACATTTCTGTTTTGGTCTCTTAAAAGTATGATACAACCTATAAGCCTCTGCTGGTGGTTATATATTAGGCTATAGGACACGTGCTGAGTGCTGATTTTACAAGCAATTTCACTTGCCACAGTAACATGCATTGCCCATCATGTTCAGTCCAAAATGTTGAATTGGTAAAAATAAAGATATATACATAATTTTAAATTGTTGTTTTTATTCAATAAGGCAGGACAAGCACTGTACTTTCATTTGTTACTTTGGCAATTACCATAGAAACAATAAAAAAGGCTTATCCTGAGGTCTGACATTCAATGTCAAGTCCATTTGAATGAATCTTACTTTGACATTTTCTTTTACAAAAATCGCATCTGAAATGTGTTCCCTCAAAAAATATATTCTTCCTTTTGTTTCATTCCATCCCCCAAAAAGTACCATGAACCTTTAAATAAACTTGATTGTACCAACAATGACAATTTTATTCATTCCACTGTTAATTCCTAACAAATGCCAAAGTAAGGATTTCCACGAACGCACAAGTTTGTATTTATAGACAAGATCAGGAATGTGCTATCTTGCATGGAGGCGTTCCAAATCCTTGTGTGGGTGTTTTGGTGGCAGAGGGGTGCCAAACTGAACTGTTTTGTTAAAAGTTGTGAAATATTCGTTTCTCTACATTTATGGGCACAACTTTGTAAAGATGTGGTATTTGCCCGGATTTGCAAGCACAAAAGATTCGCAAGGTCACAGAGCACTAACCTTCAAAGGGATTTGGAATGTCATGCGGGATTCGGGTCAACGACCTTTGGCTCATCTTTGCCTTGCTTGGCAGAACGATGGCGGATAGGAAAATTGGATTTAATGCAGCATTGATCATGGCTAATTTTATAGAGCTGCTTAAGCACAAAATTTGCTTAAGTATGAAAAGTCTTCCTTGATCAAATAGGATTACCAACTTTTCATGTGATGTTTACTGCTTTTGACTGATTCGGCCTTGCTTTGCCGAGCATAACATTCACAATGGGTTTGGCTGGCATACTAATTTTATTTAACAAGGTATTGGTGCTTAAGCAAAGATTGGTCCTTTGAGCAAATCTATTAAATTGGCCCCATTTCACACAATCTTGAAAAAATAACTGAATCAGCATGGAAAGTCATGGGGTGAAAGTCGTGGAATATGAAAAATGCCCTTAAGTCATAGAAAGTACCTGTGAGTCGCATGGAAAAGTTCATGGAATTGTGCTGCCAAAAATTGAAATTTTAATAGCGCTCCGCACTAAATCACAAAATCCCTGGATGTCAGACAAACATTGTCTCACACACGTAGTGTACATGCACGTGCACACGCGCACACGTTTGTATGATGGTTGCAATGTTTGTCTGAGATCGGGTGCTATTTTTAGCGCACGGTGCGGAGCACTATTGCCCCTACTACTCAGAAATATACTGTTGATGTTGGTTTATATTGCAACAGTCAAGCTCCTTTGTACAATAACCTTAACCTTTGAAATGATCCGATGTAATATGATATGCCATTCGGCCTGTTATAATGAGCAAGGTCTACAATTGCTGCCCCTGGTCTTGTGTAGTGTAACTATATCAGGATATATGCTTGTACTTTGTCTATACTCGTATTTCAATATTGAATTTACACACGTCTGGTCAGTACATTAGATCTTATACGCATGCCCTGCAACACGTACTTTGCTGGGCGGAATTTGTAATGGAGCTGTCATGCTGTTTAAGCACAAAAATTCTTGCTAAGCAAAAGAATTAAGTCTTGTAGATTGCAGAATTGGACTGAACTTTCACATAAGGAGGATTGCATAAAGTAAGAAAGTAAACAAAGTTTGAAGAAATTAATTTGCAATCTGGACTTGGTTTCATATTTTTGTCAGGTAAATAGATTAGTGTGCTTGGCAAAGTTTGGCGCTTAGCGGCTGCCTGGTCCCATGCTCAATTTCGTAGAGCTGCTTAAGCACCACAAATTGCCAGAGTACCAAAAACCTTGGTAAATAAAATCAGTGTGTCAGTCAAAACTCCTTGTGAATGTCATGCTCAGCAAACAATGACAGAATGCAACTCAAAAGCAGTATTAACATCACATGAAAATTTGGTTGGTAATCCTGATTGATCAAGGATGACTTTTCATGTTTATGCAACTTTTGTGCTTTTAAAAGCAGCTCTATGAAATTGGTCCCAGTTGGGTAGTAAATTAGTGCAGACGGAGATTGAAATTGATGAATTAAATTGTTCGTTTTCATCTCATTTTTCCAGCTGTTGTGACCGTTACCGGCGACTACATGGTGAGCGGAGCAAGCCTGGGCAGCACAGCATTCAAAGTCGCCCAGTTCCATTTCCATTGGGGCAGCACTGATACCCAGGGATCTGAACACACCTTAAATGGACAAGCTTATCCTGCTGAGGTAAAGAAACTACATACAAGTCTTTTGTCCAAGTTCACCCTTCCCCCTACCCCCTCCCCCTCCACCCCCATATTTGACTAAATTTGTTTAAAGGTAGTATCATACTTTGGTAGCATACCGAAACAGACTTCACAGATTTACCTATAACTTTCAGGGTATAAAGATGGTGGTAGTAGAAACATATCGTTAAAATGTTTCCACCTGGAATGGTGTATTTACCCAGAAATTAGTAAAACAACGACCGAAAAGCTTTTTGATCTTTTAAAAGATCAAAAATAAAAGAGAAAAGACTTAAGAAATACTGTGGCCGTTTTTCACTGTTTTCTCAAAAAGTGGGCACCGTATGGGTCTGAAATTTTCACAGACGACTGTTACTGTATCTGTCTTGATATTTTTGCCCATGAATCTGTATTTCTTTGACAAAAACCAAAGTATGATACTACCTTTAAGTTTAGAAATGAAAGACGTACGTGCTTTTATTACAAATACTTGAATTTTGTTTTGTTGTCCACTTTGATCCAGTTTGGGGGGTTGTTGTTGTGGCACATTATGAGCTCTATTCCGTTAATCTGCAGATTATTATTTCAAATAACTGGCAGCACTGAGCAAAGCCGTAGGTTAAGGTCAGGTTTTCTTTACCGACCTATTTCATACTGCTATAAAAGATAGGTGAATTCGGCAGAGACTGTACCTTAACAGTTTGACCTACATTATACTTGTACCAACGAGACGCCCTGGGGGAGAGATGTCTTTCTTGTCATTTAGAAGTTCCAATTTAAAACCGTCTGGCTTCCGTGTTGGTAACTAGGGACTGAAGTCTGAAAGCCAGACTGTATATTATAGTAACTAGGCCAATCATGAAAAATGTCAGATAACATTACTTGCTTCAGACAACCATATTATAGTTACGGGTGTATTGACTTGCACATTCGGTACACACTAACATGATATGGTGATGTTGTGTTGATGGTTACCATAGGGCTGCCCTGGTTTCGCCTTTGAGCATGAACTCCTACGCAGCAAAAAATCCGCCCGTTTACGCCAAATTGACCAGAAACTTTTAAACTAGAATCTGTCAGTACACATACACACACTTAGCAAATTAGAGTAGAATAGAATAGAATAGAAAACTTTATTATCCCATTTGGGAAACTCGGTGGTCTTTTACAGCATTAACTATCATTAAAAACATACATGCACAATAATTAAACCACTCAGATAAATAACACATTATTTTAAAACAACACATACATGTAGGCATATCAAAATGAGTACCACAAATAAACGGAATAAAAAAAGCACAAACTAAGATAAAAAACGGTGACAGTGAAATGCGTAATTGCTTTGATGTTGTGCAAAGGAACACAATATTTAAGCATTGTACTGACCTGCGTACGTGTGTTGTATATTATAGTCACATAGTCACATATATAGTCACATATATAGTCACATATATAGTCACATATATAGTCAAATATAATAGTCACATATAGTCACATTTTTGAGAAATCCCTTGCTGGTTTACCGAAGATGGAGAAAAAAATAAATTGGCTGCATGGGTGGGATTTGAACCTGTGACATCCTACTGGTGATTGATGGGAGATCTAAAGACTCTGCCCAAACTCCAGCTGAATTTGAACCCTAATTGACGAGGACAATAGCCAAATTTCTGTGAACAGAAAATAAAGTTGCTGATTTTTTTTTTACTGCTTTATATAATGCTAAACAGACTCCAACTCTTGGAATTCTCTTTTCAAAGATGGCTGATATTCCACTCGTTGTAAAGTTTATTATTCAAATGTAACCTTCTTCTGGGGCGCTGCATGCTGTCACGCACTGGCCACTGAATTTCCAGCTAAAAAATTGGCGTTTCTGTGAAAAACCTTGCTTTCTCTTTCACCCAACTGATGACTCAAGGATTCCAAAAAGCGTTTCTCTCTTGTAATGAATAACTTGGGATTGGTTAGTGAATTTTTGGCCAAAGGAATTGCTTACTTTCAGTGATACTAGATTATGATTGGTGTTTGGAGGGCCTGATGTGTTACGATCCTACCAGGATCTTTCTCAAAGGCTAAATATTTAGATTTTGACAGAGAAAGATCCTGCTGGGATCGAAATGTGTCAGGCCCTCCTAACTCCAAGCATTTGATAAATTTCAGGTAATTTGTTTTGGCTGATGAGCAGTTTGCAGCAGTTTATGCATTACTTTATTGATTATCCTAAATTATGTTTAATCCTTGAGCTCACAAATTGTTGGATTGATTTTTGCTTTTTTGTTTACCATCTTGTGGATTAAAAGAAAACGAAGTGTTTGTTTTTGCAAATTTCTGTAATTACTTTTCATATTTCTTTCGGTAGTTGCACATCGTTTGCTACAATACCAAATATGCCGATCTTGGAACTGCAGCTGCCGAGGAAGATGGCTTGACTGTTCTGGGATTCATGATGGGCGTAAGTAGACTTTCATTTTCAAACCTTGGTCGGCAGAGTAGAATGTCCCATAATGCATTGCTGCATAGACACGAAAGGTTCTTTGATCCAGTCAGGTTGATATGGCGGAAGTTGTTTTCCCTGTTCACCTCTCGTGGCCTGGGTTCGAGTCCAGCTCGTCAACAAGTGGATTGGGTTTTCGGTCCCTTGCTGATTCTGTTATATCACTCAGTAATTTTCCATCCACCTCTGAAACTGTATCTTCTTCTCATCATCTTTCCGTAAAAGGTTTCATCAGACTTTTGAGCTACTTTTTCAAATATCAGAAAAAATATTAAACCAAAGTTGTAAGACTGTAAAAACTGTTTGTCTACTCCATGTCATACTAGAAAATTGTGGGTCTTCAAAGTGCCATTTTAAAAGCCAAATGGTATAAGTTAAAAATAAAACAAGACCCATAATCAAATAACATTACTAATTTCAAACTAAAATGGAAGTTTCTCAGAACACATGAACTGAACTCAAATGTAACTTCACGGATGTACTGTATTTTTAAGTGTATTACCGGACATATTGAGAAACATTTAGTATTAGAATACCTCTTTTTTCAAATAGATATTTGTCAGTACTTTGTATGTACAAGTTTTGGTTGTGGTGATGGTACTATACCGTGAAGTTATTTGACATATGTGAAATATCAGTTTCTTTATGAATAATTTTAGAATACAAAGAGATGATAACAATCAACAACAAAAGCACACTGTGATGACTGTCCTGCCCTCTTTGTTTGGTTACCATGGACCCCACGAAGGGCAAATTATATTCCAATGATAATACCCCCTATTGATCATTGATCCTGCCCTGTGTTAAAAGATGGACATGACCCCACAGATAATAAACTCCCCCAAAAAAGAAGATCTGCAACTCAAGTTTGAGGGATGATATATTTTTTGTTATTGATCTATGAACGGTGAAACTGGTATTATTGGAAAGCTTCATTATTCCTCTTTACAATGATGTGCCATCTGTTATGGTAATGTAATTGTGGAATATACAGTCCTGATAAATATGCAGCCAAAAAAAATGTAATGTTGCAAAATTTGTTGTGTTCGGTATTGAATTCCCAATTATTTCGAGGATGGACTGAGTTTAATAAATGGTCCAAACATGGTGTATTCTCATTTCCATTTTGCAACATTTCACTTCTGACTTTGCCCTTTATTCAGGAGAAATACACATTCCACAATAACATAATCACAAGAGATAGCACATGATTGTAAAGAGGAATAATTAAGCTTTCCAATGATACCAGTTTCACCGTTCATAGATCAGTAACAAAAAAGATATCATCCCTCAAACTTGAGTTGCAAACCTTTTTTTGAGGGCTTTATTTCAGGCTGGGTTCTGAATAATTGGGAATCGGCTTGGTTATAAGGCTATTGTCCAGCATCAATCATGAAGTGATATAACCCGCCCCCCTCCCCCTCCCCCTACTTTCAAAAGCAAATACTGGTGGTAGTATTTTTTCCATGTGTATCGCACACAATGGATAGATTGGGTAATTTGGGTTGGTCGGCCTAATTTCTCTGATAACAGGCTCAGAACGAGATTAAACTATCTTAGGTCCCAGCACAATTGATAATCTGTTGTCATTGTCCAGTATTTGGACAAGTCCGATCCTGAATTTTATCGAAGCTGAACCAAGTTCTGGTTTTGTCAGAATCCCCCTGTGAAAGAAAGTCTGCTTCAAAACTTTGTGCAGGGTGATACTTTCTTTGAATTGTGATGCAATGTGAAATATCATATATCACATCTGGGTATTTTCGCTGGGAATATTCACAAACACTATTGCAACATTTCCATGAACTTGTGTAAATATTCTACTGGAAATTTACCTTTTAGTGACGGGCAAATTGTTTCAGCTTGTATTGCTACACATGTATTTGCGGGGAGAACGATGCCAGAGTTTCCTTTCAAAATACATGTAAGTCGTACTCAACCCATGCAAAATCCCCTTGTGCACTTTCCTTAATTAAACTTGATATTAAGGAAAGAGATAATACATTGCAGGAAGTTTTGTGGTATTCATTGGATCAAGTTTCAATTCATGATAGCTGTACAAAGGTGGGAAGCTGTTTCCGTAAATTACATGTCTTTTTTATTTTATGTTTAAGTTGTATGCACTTGTTAACAAGTTAACATGCACAAATACAGTCCCATAACTGTGTATAGATTGCAATGACCCAGTTCAAACATCATTAGGATTAGTACAATACAGAAACAATGCCATTCCCCAGGTTGGGTCACCATAGCAACTCCTTGCAAGAAACACACAATATCTCCAAATTTATAGAAAGAGGCGGGGTCTACAGCCCAAAATCCATTTGTGTGTGGCCGGACGCTTCAAGTTGCTCTCAAATGGTGCACAGCCATGTTACCGTTGATAGAAAAGGCTGGGATTGCATTGTCTCCACTGGGGTCATTCTACTTTGAGGTTGGTCGTCTCTGCCCCTGGGGATATTTATTGTAAGGCCATGGCTAGACCTGATCTCAGGATATTGCAGGACTTTGACCGTCAAATATCTAGGTCGTAGAGTACTCGGGTCAGTCCAGGCCCAACTGAGAAGTGTACTTGTTGGACTTATATGCTAGCCTACAAAAAATATTATTTGGTCCAAAGTTGAACAAAAGTTCACTTGGGATATTGGACTTAAAATCCACATTGTATTCAGAATCTTGAAAGATAGTGACTGATGACTTGAAATTTGTAAAGCCTATTACCTCATTGGATAAGTTTAACACAATACATGTATATCACCATAAGGCGAAATTCTGATTAGCAATGATTGATTAAATTGCATGTCATTTGGTTAATGGTTTTAGTTGTTTGAATTTGATTCATAAGAAAACTAATAATGAACTGAAAGTGAAATTGTTCAGATGTAGAACAAGTGGCCGTGTCAGATAGAAACTTCCTTGATTTTTGCCCATGAATCTGTATTTCTTTGATAAAAACCAAAGTATGATAAATTACCTTTAAAATAAATGCTATAAGCTGTAGCCAGAAGCATACTACAGACTTTTTGGGATGACTAATATTATTGGGTGTTCAGTTGAGTACGGTCATTTTTATCGCGTAAGTGATTGAATGCATATATGCGTATTTGTCATAATCTATATCAATATTTTTTATCATTTATAAAACAAGAGGAAACGTGGGGTGATGTTTACAAGTTTGATGTAAAGTGACCTCCAAATTAGGCCTAAATGCACCTCAGTATAATTTATCTGTGACAATATTTCTAAATGCAATATTGTGGCGTTATTTATTTAAAACTTTCCGACGAGTCTGCAGGTCAGGGTATCCCCGCCGACTATGGCTAGGAACTCCCTTAACCTCCCTGCCTCGAGCCCAGAAAGGTCGACGAACGATCTTCAGGCCCAGGGACTGTGAATTCGTTTCGGTGGAAATGTACCGCCTAATTGGTAGCTGAGGGGCCTATTAAGTCTGTTTATTAACCTGTCGCTTGTGACTTCGACAACCATAAATGATTGCACACTTGGACACCAGGAATTATGTCTGAACAGGGTACTGAAGGTTTTATTCACAACTCTCTCTGGATTATGAATAACTGGGGCGTGTCTACGTTTGGGAGTACCTGAGTTCGTTTGTACAATAATAAACAACAGCAGTTGACCATCGCTGCAATGCACGCAAAGATGCTGCACGCCAGACACACCGGGGGGAATCAGCAGCGCACTGTGCACACTGACCCACGCCTATGGCAGCTCGTACTCTTGTACCGTGCCAACGGACTTCTAGTCTGCTCCCTATGCAACGCTGCTGCCCGCCAGACACACCGGGGGGAATCAACGGCAATCTGTGCGCACTGATCCACACCTATGACAACTCGTACACTTGTACCGTGCCAACGGAATTCTTGTCTGTACACGCTGCGAGTCTCCTATGCCCAACGCTGCGCTAACGCAATGTATAGCAATAACAATGGCCGCTCACACTCAACTCTCGATCACTACGACGAAGGACAACGAACCCTTCGCCTACTGGAAATTCGGGATACTCCTGCCTCTACACTGTACACTGTGACAGTGAGACACAGACACAAATTACCAGTTACACAAGCAATCAGAGCGAGACCAGGCCAAACTTCGACCCGACTATATCAGACATTAATCACACAAGATTCCCAAACTCACCGGACTGAAGTTTACGCTGCACTGTGCTGCACAATCACTACGGCACGCACGCTATGCTGTCTGGCAAGTAACTTTTCACTACGCTGGCTTGACACGAACTTTACGCTATGCTGGCTTGACACGAACTGTCATGTCGCCCAAAAGCACATGGTCAACGCACGCATCGCCCACATGCACACAATTATAACACTAAAGCTATGGCAACTTAAGCCACGCCCCGGGGCTCCACTTCCGCCCAGCGGCAATGGCTACTCTAATTCTGATTGGTCGACGCTGTTACCATACAAACTGTAAAAATCACCTACACAATATTTTTAGACATTACGTCAGTGTTTGGCCTTAACTTCTGAGAATAATAGACTGGTGTCCAGTCCCACCCACATCTCGCTACACAGGCCCGAGCTTAGCTTGGACTGTCCCCAGTCCAAACCAGCTAAAACCAAAAACACTCACGAGATGGGCGACTGACACAAGTCTAACCTTATGAAAAACCCTAAAAAACTTACTTCGCTCCTCATTAAATATGCACAAAACTTTTATACACTTTCTAATGGTCCTGAGATGATTATACAGAGCATAAGAATCACAATTTCAAAAGATAAATTTTGGAAGGTCATTAAATAATCACAGATAATTTACAGATCAAGATAATTTACACAATTATAAAAGAATGATTGCTTCGGTTCAAATAAAATAAAGAGGTTTTCTGGCAAGACTTTCTCTCTTCTTTTTACACAAAAATAAACGGCTTCTTCAATCAAAAAAAACAACAAGAGAAAACACATGAATAAATAAAACAAAACAGAGCTCCCTAGAGAGATGACGTCATCGCATACCGGCAGATGTTGAGGGTTGGTCCAACTCCCTGTCGACGCATTGGCGAACTCCACATCCTCCGTCATGGCCGGTCCTCATGTCGACTAGCTGTCGAACCTTCTTGGGAGGGGGTGGGACGCTGGATGCTGCTGTCGTCGTCGTCAGAACCCGTTCTGGACATCATCTCCAGACTGGAGACTGCTGCTGAGGTCATCGGAGAGGGGGGAGGGGGGCAAGACATCTTCTCGAGTGTACGGTACCTCCTCTGAGGCTCACTACGCACAGGATCACTTCCCGTGTCCGCTGGAACCTTACTCTGAGGTCCAATACACACAGGAACTCTTCCCGTGTTCGCCGGAACTTCACCCTGAGGTTCCTGAACCTCGATACTGGTGTCATCTACTGGCACCTCAACTGTCTTCTCGTGCCTCTCTCTCAGAGGTTCCTCAACCTCATCAACCTCATGCCTCTCTCTCGCATGATTCCTCTTATGCCGCAGGGTACTCTTCCCCAGGCAGACCCTAGCTCCTTCGGGAGCTCGTTGCAGATTGCTTCGCAGCCTCTCTGCAAAGTCTGTCTCTCGCTCATTACCGGGAGCACTCGGGTTCTCTGTCCCCAAGTCTACCGTGACCAATTGATTGCCACTGTCCGTCCTGGGCAGTGGCCCGAGCAAGTCTATGGCTACACGTTCCAAAGGAACGCCTACTTGGCATTGCTGCAATGCCGCAACCCTTTTCTTTGCAAGGGATTTCCTCCTGGCACACAGGTCGCAACTTCTTAGGGATGACCTTACGTCCGCAGACATTCCTGGCCAGAAGTACCTGAACTTCACTTTGGCCAAGGTCTTCCTGACCCCTAAGTGGCCACTTAGTCTACCACCGTGCAACTCCTTAATCACATCTGCTCTCAACTTTTGAGGCAGAACCAGGAGCCATCTCCCTGACTCGCCATCATCTGCTTTCCATCTCTTGTATAGCAAACCATCTCTGATTGCTAACTGGTTCCAATAGGACCATAATGTCCTATTGGCTGCTGGGAGGGCGGACATCGCAGCCCAGTCGGGGCGGTCCTTTCCATCCTCCTTCATCTTGATGAGCCAATTCATGCTCTCATCAGCCAGTTGAGCCTCTCTTGTCGCAGCACTTGAGGTGCTTGGTTGGGCAGTGATGCCCCTAACCAGCAACTCTTCCCGGCTAGGCGACTGGCCCATGGGTGGCTCTTCATCCATCTCGGCGAATGGTTTCCCTGCACTGCTGGTGCAGTGTATCTTCTCACCATTCAATTTCCATATTTTCGCCTGAAAATCCACATTACCGCCTGTCGGTAACAGGAAATCCATGCCTAAAATTCCCGAGCATTTCATCTCTGTGAAAATTGCTCTCACAGCGTGCTTGGTTTTGCCAACCTGCACCTCAATCCAGGCAACACCCAATACGGCCAATGGGGTGCCATCGACCTGTCTAACCTGGACTTCACCTCTGTCCAAGACTGGTCTTTGTTCTATCGGTATCTGATAGTACACAGTGCTATTGATCAAGGTGTCAGTGGATCCCGTGTCAATTAAAAATCGACAACTAATTCCCCTCACTACACCATCTACGAAAAGGCCATAGCGGGGACCATAAGCAGAGTTAGGCAGAGAAATTGTTCTCTGCTCCTCAACCTCTGGCTTATTGCGCTTTACTGGGCCTCTTTCGCCTCCACTGTATCTGCTATTGTGCCCTCGGTCACCTCCAGCCTTCCCGCGGACCCTACGTGCGGCTGCATGGTACCCGTTTCCCGACTTTAGGAAACCTTTTGGCTTTTTGCACTCTTTGGCAAAATGCCCCTGCTCTTGGCAGTTAAAACATCTCCTGCCTTTTTGTCTCTGGTCATGGGGTCTCTGCCCCTTTTGAAGAGTGCTTTCAACTGCGGTCGTCTGGGTACTCTTACCCTGTACCTGCTTTGACAATTCTGCCAGCAGGCCGACCACGTTACCAAGCTCTTGTTCCATTTTACGAAATCTCTGTTCCATTCCGGAGTCGACTGCTCTTGCCAACTTCACCGGTTTTCCATCGAGCGTTCTCTGCTGCTCGACTTTCTCAAACCCTTCGGTTTCTAGGGCGGCCTGTATGGCTTCGTCCAGATTCTTTGGGCGTGCTCGGTTTATGCCCTCTCGCACAGACCGACTCTCGACTGCCTCAAGAAAATGGTTCTTTG
The DNA here is from genome assembly GCA_963971285.1 of Astropecten irregularis. Classification (NCBI taxonomy): domain Eukaryota; kingdom Metazoa; phylum Echinodermata; class Asteroidea; order Paxillosida; family Astropectinidae; genus Astropecten; species Astropecten irregularis. Next base: position 26,020,951 of record OZ020247.1, on the reverse strand, counting down.
CTAACCGGTCAAGTGACTCTCCCTGTATTTCAGGGTATGCCTTGACAGTTAACTCCTGGATAGCCTGACCCAGTTCCTGCAAAGTCTCCTTGGGACCTTGCCTCTTGTGCCTCAGTTCGACGAGATAGTTCTCACTCTGTCGACCTGGCCCAAATCTTTTTTCGAGTAGTTTTACAAGCCCACTATAGGTGAGGGTTTCTCCACTGGGAGCATCCCCCACCAATCTCAGGGCATTTCCCTGCAGACTGGCAGTCAAATAGCTAGCAGCCTGCTCTTCGTTCCACTGATTCACTACTCTACATGACTCGAAGTGCCGGAAATACTCTTTCCATGGCACACGGCCACTAAATCTATCGGGAGTGATATTGGGGCGACGGCTATAAAGCTGCCCCAACCCACTACCCTCGCTCTCAACAATCCTCGGCTCTCTCTTCAGCGGCCAAGGACTGTCCTGTCTTGCTACCACGCTGTTGTTTCTCGCCTCCTCTGGGCGGGTTGCAAAACTTAACAGCTCACTATGTAGCCTCTTAGGAGTAATTGACCCCTCTTCTATGAATGGATTCGTACTCTTCGAACCCATCTCCATGCCACTAGAACCGGACAGAAAACTTTGCAGTTCTTCCATGTCACAGCCCCTAGGCTCTGACTCTGCCCGACTTGACCTCGGGACACTCGGAATGGGTGTGCTCTCCCCAAACCTTACATTTTTCCCACCTGTGGGAGTACTCTCAGGCGACTTTCTGCGAAACAAGAACTGACTTGTCTCATTCCGAGTTCCATAACCAGAAGTCTCTTCCGGTAGCTGAAACTCAATATCAGAATGTACCTGATATCTCACACGCCCGTCCTTTACGGGTGTACGTCCATTCTCTCTTTGGACAGTTTTCCCAACTCTTTGGTCAAACTTTTCCCCCATGGAAGCCTCTAGTTTCTTCGCCATGAGATCTCTTTCCCATTGCAAAAACTGCGCTTCCAACCTGAGCTTCTGCAGCTCATTTCCGACACCGAAAGTGCCCTCTGCGCTCATTCTGGAGCGAATACCCTGGTCTCTTTCTTGTTTGTCTACAGGCCAATCTCTGAGCCTCTAATGTCCCTGTCTTTCGGCTAACGACTGTACTGGTCTCCGGCCGATACTCTAGACGGACAACAAACCAAAAAACCACAAAGACTTACCGCCTACTCAGCTCCAAATCCCACTTCTGACACCATTTGTGGCGTTATTTATTTAAAACTTTCCGACGAGTCTGCAGGTCAGGGTATCCCCGCCGACTATGGCTAGGAACTCCCTTAACCTCCCTGCCTCGAGCCCAGAAAGGTCGACGAACGATCTTCAGGCCCAGGGACTGTGAATTCGTTTCGGTGGAAATGTACCGCCTAATTGGTAGCTGAGGGGCCTATTAAGTCTGTTTATTAACCTGTCGCTTGTGACTTCGACAACCATAAATGATTGCACACTTGGACACCAGGAATTATGTCTGAACAGGGTACTGAAGGTTTTATTCACAACTCTCTCTGGATTATGAATAACTGGGGCGTGTCTACGTTTGGGAGTACCTGAGTTCGTTTGTACAATAATTAACAACAGCAGTTGACCATCGCTGCAATGCACGCAAAGATGCTGCACGCCAGACACACCGGGGGGAATCAGCAGCGCACTGTGCACACTGACCCACGCCTATGGCAGCTCGTACTCTTGTACCGTGCCAACGGACTTCTAGTCTGCTCCCTATGCAACGCTGCTGCCCGCCAGACACACCGGGGGGAATCAACGGCAATCTGTGCGCACTGATCCACACCTATGACAACTCGTACACTTGTACCGTGCCAACGGAATTCTTGTCTGTACACGCTGCGAGTCTCCTATGCCCAACGCTGCGCTAACGCAATGTATAGCAATAACAATGGCCGCTCACACTCAACTCTCGATCACTACGACGAAGGACAACGAACCCTTCGCCTACTGGAAATTCGGGATACTCCTGCCTCTACACTGTACACTGTGACAGTGAGACACAGACACAAATTACCAGTTACACAAGCAATCGGAGCGAGACCAGGCCAAACTTCGACCCGACTATATCAGACATTAATCACACAAGATTCCCAAACTCACCGGACTGAAGTTTACGCTGCACTGTGCTGCACAATCACTACGGCACGCACGCTATGCTGTCTGGCAAGTAACTTTTCACTACGCTGGCTTGACACGAACTTTACGCTATGCTGGCTTGACACGAACTGTCATGTCGCCCAAAAGCACATGGTCAACGCACGCATCGCCCACATGCACACAATTATAACACTAAAGCTATGGCAACTTAAGCCACGCCCCGGGGCTCCACTTCCGCCCAGCGGCAATGGCTACTCTAATTCTGATTGGTCGACGCTGTTACCATACAAACTGTAAAAATCACCTACACAATATTTTTAGACATTACGTCAGTGTTTGGCCTTAACTTCTGAGAATAATAGACTGGTGTCCAGTCCCACCCACATCTCGCTACAATATGTTGCATGGTGGCCACTTGTGTAGGTAACAGGCCCATGCCATGCAGCATGTATGGTACTCGATTGACTTTGAGCTGATAGTCCTTCACCTTCACCGAACCTCTGGTCAAATTACCAGTCCGCACTCTGGCTGACCTAAACACAGTTCAACTTGGCCACCCGCATATTGTTCGGGTATTCGTCCAAGCATATCTCCATTTTTCTACCACAAAACAACTTCTGGAATTTTGTACTTTGTGCATAACCCCACTGAAGTTTGAAGAAAGGTCTTTTTAATGAGAGCCTGTATAGTTGTCCCTTCACCAAATGCGTGTGGTTATAGCGTTCCAACAGGTCGGGGCAGGATTTTTAGAATTGTGTGGCAGCAGAAGTGTACTACAGTTCTATATCTTGTGTTCAAACTTTTTTCTTCAACTTGGAATAAAATATATCTATGCACTAATTGGATAGGAAAAATTGTGACGTTAAAATTGAATCATGATGAAACGTTGTATGATATAAGGATTCTTTGACTGAAGTCTCGTTGCTCATTGTACACATGTGCCTTGTATGTAAGAAGCTTTTGAGGTTGTCACAATTAAGAAAGAGATACTTGTTTGAGTTTAGAGGTGAAAAGGAAACGCTTAGATAAGACCAGATTGATCTTTACCCAGCTGGAGACAGAAAATCCATTCCTATGTCAGCCAAGGCCAGGCTTGGTGGAAGCCTAAGTGTAGTAGTTGAAAGTGACTCTGCCCCCAACCTGCCCTAACCTGCCCTAACCTCCCCCCCCCCCCCCCCCCCACACTCTTCAAATACGAAGATGCCACAGTATTACTTTTACACTTTTGTTTGAATACGGGCATTTCATTTTGAATTTTTTTTTTTTATTCTACATATAACTGCATGTATGTGTATAGGTTATACCATGGAGGAAGGAATAGTTTTCTTAACTTGCTCTCTTTAGGGATTTAAAATCTACCGGTATTTTTGGCATTCCGGGCAATTTCATGACTTTATAACGTATGGGTGATGGGTGGTTTATACTTATAGAAAAACAATATGCAAAAAGATGACCAGTTTTTAATTGTCTGCCATCATTCTACGTCAACCGGAATTTGCAATTACAACATCACCCAAGTTTACAATTTTAAATTAACAGTTATAGTTGTATGAAATTTATAAAAAGTGACAGGTAGGATATGCGGTCTGCTGCACGCATGAAGGTCCGAGGCTAACCGGAACAAATTTTGGATTGTTCCGCGGGCCGGTATCAAATCAAGACGTGCCGTATTTTTAGGACACGTGGGTTTAGGTTTGGTACATAATTTAGAGGGACTGGGTTCAACGGTCAGTCAAGGCTATCCGGTTAAAATTGCCATTTTGCCCCAGATTGTCAAGGGTGAACTTGTGAACTGCAAACCCAGCCATCCATTACTCGAGGGTAAGGAAAAGTCATTTCAGGCATCAGCGGGCCATGTCTGTCTCTGGTCTCGCGTTTCCTTCATTAGCCATATTTTTTACGCATTCATCCTCAATTCCTCATCTGGCCAGGAAGTGGTATAGTGCGCTGATATTTCTTACAATGGGTTCGACAAGGCCCTACCCTGTTTTGCCTGGATATAACTCCTTAAATTAAGTCCAGTCACACTGATCATAACAGAATAAGTAGCAGAAACATTTAACTGTTAAAGGTAATATCATACTTTGGTTTTTGTCAAAGAAATGCAGATCCATGGGCAAAAATATCAAGACAGATACAGTAACAGTCATCTGTGAAATTCACAGTCCCATACGGTGCCCACTTTTTGAGAAAACAGTGAAACATGCCCACGGTATTTTCAAAATCTTTCCCTTGCTATTTTTTATCTTTTTAAGATTTTAGAAGATTTTGGTCATTGGTTTTACTCTTCTATGACCTTTTCAAGTTACACTTGCCATATTCCCTTTGAAATAATAAGGCTGCTGCATTATGCATTTAATGGTATTGTTTTAAGTTTTATTAACTTCTCTATAATGTACAGGTAGTTTGTTCAAAGCATTGACCATGAATAGACCTTATAATGTGTACATGTATGTGTGGCATAATGGTACCAGTATTATCATTAGGCCTATGTTATTACAAACAGATGTGCAGCTTGCTTTTCCGGCATCTAGAAACAAACATGACAAGATAAATAAATTTATTTGTTCGTTTTTTTTTGCTCTGTACAAAATGTCACCCATTTCAATCTTCATAAACCTCCTTCAAAATGACAATTTATGGCACTTATGACAGGTGTATGTCAGGTACATCTAAACTAAACCACAATAAATGTTATAGAAAGGAAAGGGTTATAAATAGTATCTCTTCAAGTATGATTTACACATCGTGAAACACCATGACAGAGTAATTGTATCTATTGTCAGATATAACACCTTGAAGGAATTAATTTGTTTTCTATTCGGCTTTGGATGTGTGGCTTTGCGAATAGCAAATACTGTTATCTGTAAGAGTATTTCCCTGATATCACCTGTATAATTACCTTAATTCTCTCAACTGGGGTATTAAGTGTGATGAGCCAGTATTTGCAAATAAACTGGTCAAAGTCCTCTGCTTTTAAAAAGCTTAACAGCAAACACCCTCGTTGATTTTCTGTATAGGCCTATAGACAATGAAATTAAAATTGATAGTGAGAAACGGTCTATCAGTACAGAACGAAAAAGAGTCCTGGGGCCAATTTCATAAAAATGTTTAGCACAAAACATTGCTAAACATGACATTTTTGTTTTAATGAAAACAGGATTAGCAACCAAATGTCCATGTGTTGTGTTTCACTTGTGATTGTTCTTTGGCTGTTGTTCGCTGACCATGAATATCAAATGGAATTTTCAAGGGTGGTTTGTTTTATTGGGTGAGACATTTTTGTGCTAAGCAAATTGTTGTGCTTAACAGTTTTATGAAATTGGCCCCTGATAACTTTGCAGGCCTTGAATTTGGTTTTGAAAAGGGCAAGGCCATTTTTCCATTACAAGGGGCACTTCCATTGGAAAATCATAATGTCTATGGGAACATTTTAAGGGGCACGAAGGCCAAGAACCAGGGCGACGAAGGTCATGGCTTCCGTGGCCTCCGTTTAAGTCAAGGCTTGCTTTGGCAATTTGCCCTCTCAAAACTCCTGCCAAATTTGCACGGTTTATGATGCCGTTAGGTTTCTAGATGTAGACCTGACGTTTGAAACTGAAAGTCGTTTTACATGCATAAAATGCATAATTTGTTGTGCAGGGTGAGAGCAGATCCCAGACAAGATGGATTTTACATTGCCGTTGGAATTTGCAAAATAAATGAATGAGGCCCTGGGGAGTTTAACAAGCCATCAGAACACTGTAATCTGTCATAATCTTGAAGGACATGATCTTGATATAAACTGGCCTACTTGTACACCCACAGGCTTTGGAAAAAGCATCATTTTTTTCAAGCTTGTACTCTTGCCATAGACTTCTTAAACAGATGCTGTGGACATACAGAGCCAAAAGACTCGAACTGATTTCTTGCGATAGTCAGATAAATCAGAACCATCATGAAAGCACTCATTTAGGCAGGGTTCCAGACTTTCAAATCAAAGAAGATTATAATTGATATCAGAGACGGTTTTGTCAGGATATATATCCAAAAAACGAACAACTAATTTCTTTCTGATGAAGAAACAAAATTAGAGAGTGAGTTTATAGGGTCGATTTCACTAAGCTCATCGTAACTTACTATCAATCGTATGACTTATGATGCATTGCAGCCCTACGTAGGATACGATAGGTTATCCTTCGTAACTCGAGTTACGATCAATCGCGGGGCTTCGTTAAATCAGCCCCTGGTCAAATATAATGTATTCATTCATTCTTGATCAAACTTGTTTTTTGTTTTAGTCCCCAAAGACCACACAGGCCATACTTTGTAGATAAACAGGATATTTCTTTGTATATTTATCCACACTGTATTCTTTCCATATCAGTGTGTGCAGAGATAATATTTTGTTTATTTCCTTCAGTATCTGCAAGGATAAATAAAAAACCTAAAGAAAATCCCATTTCCAGGAAGGAAACCAGACTAAGCTTGTCCTTGCTGAAATCAGATGAAATAGCACTTTCTGTAGGCCTACTATTTTAGACTCAGTTGCGTGTGGAAAGTTGAATGACAAGCACTTTTCATGAAAAATGCATTGCAATGGTGATATTTATCAATGTCTGTCGACATGTCATCGATCATTACATTTGTCATTTAAAGGTAGTATCATACTTTGGTGACAAACCAAAACAGAAATGTTCACAGATTTACCTAGAACTTCAATTACAGGGTATGGCCATGGTGGTGGTAGAAACATACCGTTCAAATTTGTTTGCCTGAAATGGTGTATTTATCCAGAAATTAGTAAAACAATGACCGGAAATGATCTTTTAAAAGATAAAAAATAAAAGAGAAAAGACTTCAGAAATACTGTGGCTGTTTTCCACTTTTTTCTTGTAAAGTGGGCACCGTATGGGACTGAAATTTTCACAGATACCTATTATTACTGTATCTGTCTTGATATTTTTGCCCATGAATCTGTATTTCTTTGACAAAAACCAAAGTATGATGTTACCTTTAATTCAGCTTCATGTTATCAGTTTCTTAAAAAAATGTGATTTTGTTTTCATTTTGTGGTGTGCCTTTTTATGTATCAATTTGTTGTACATCCTCTGGTTACAGCTTATACTTGACTCTTGTACAAGCTTGACTTATTTAATGTAATTGATTTTATGTCAATGATGCTGTTTCACCTTTGTACCCCTTTAAGTGTTCCAAAATGTTTCATTTTCTCTAAAGTTAATGTGTGAAACAAGGCTCAAAATGTTCCCTGTAGCACTGGGCAAAGTCCAGTTTAAATGTCAACTAGTACTCCTTAACTAAATTACAGTGTGCGTCAACAATGATTAAAATGTTGCACAGTTGAGAGTCCTATTTTTTATTTATCTCAATTACCGGTAACAGATTTAAACCGCTCTTGTCATAGTGGCTTTTCAAGTGTTCTGTTTTTTTTTTTACCAAACGACAGTGAATAAAATTAATTGTCAATGCAATTGATAAACTGCTGCAAACTGCTCATCAGCCAAAATAATGACCAGGGGCCTATTTCATAGAGCTGTTTAAGCACCAAAATTTGCTAAGCACCAAAAACCTTGGTAAATAAAATCAGTATGCCAGCCAAAACTACTTGTGAATGTTATACTCAGCAAACAATGGCCAAATACAAGTCAAAAACAGTAAACATCACATGAAAATTTGGTTGGCAACCCTGTTTGATCGAGGAAGACTTTTCATGCTTTTTGTGTTTAAGTAGCTCTATGAAATTAAGAGGGCTTGATGTTTCGATCCTAGCAAAATCGATAAAGATCCTGCTAGGATCAAAACGTCAGGCCCTCCATGAAAAATAAAATAGTGCATGATGTAGAATTTTCATCACATTAATTCCATGGAGAGTGTTACTGGGCTCAAACATCTGGAAGAGTTTAACATGAAATAGGAACCCCTGGATCCAGCTCAACTGCAAGTGGGAAAATATTTTGAAAAGGGGGAACTGGCTTTGTCCTTTGTTGAAGGTCAAGGTGGAGTCAGAATAAATCTGGATATAATCATGAAAGTTTACGAAGCGTGTAATACAAACAACATGCAGCTCAGATGGTCTGATGCACACTTGAATGCTTTTTTTGTTGCTGCCATTTTATAAGAAAAATTATATTAAAAAAATAATAATAATAATATTCCGCCATAACATTAAAATTTCCAGATTTCGAGACAAAGAAATTGTACCCACAATTGCCATTGCGAATCAGTCCCTCTTTCAGCAGCTCATTTCAAAGTCAATCTCAGTTATGCCGCTACCTAATTTTCTTAAAGCACTAAATATGGAAGCAATGAACCAAGGATTTGGTCCGTATTTGGAAACGTGCTCATAATAAATATGTTTGCCTCTTGGTTAATTTATCAAATTCAGCTCCAGAATGAGGACAATTCGGCTCTCACCACTCTCTTTGATGCCATCGGTAGAGTTCCTTTTGAAGGTAAGATTTTCTTGAAAAATGCAGTCTGTCGTCAATTAAATTTCCAAACGTGTCCTTTTTGGCGTGTCCGGTTTTTTTGTAGCGACATTTACATGTAAATGTAATTTCCTGAGTGGAAATGCATGTTGATGAATATTGTTAAGAATTTCTTATCACAAAAAAAACTTGCCTTTTTTTGTAGAAGTCAGTTTTCTGTTACATTTTCAATGAGGAGTTGAAAATTGAAAGTTTGTTTGAAAACATGTTAGATTTAATGTTGGTGGTAGGATGTTTTGACATGGATAAGAACACTTTCACGTATGCAATTTATGATATTGAAATTCAAATTTGAATTTATCATTTTGTCAAAAACACTGCACTTTAAAAAGGTAGTATCATACTTTGTTTTTTATCAAGGAAATACAGATTCATGTGCAAAATTACCAAGACAGATACGGTAACAGTCATCTGTGAAAATTTCAGTCCCATACATTACCCACTTATTGAGAAAACAGTGAAAAACAGCCACAGTATTTCTTAAGTCTTTTCTCTTTTGATTTTCGGTCGTTGTTAATTAATTTCTGGATATATACACCATTTCAGGCGGAAACATTTTAATGGTATGTTTCTTCCACCACCATCTTTATACCCTGTATTAAGTTATAGGTAAATCTGTGAACATTTCTGTTTTGGTCTCTTACCAAAGTATACTACCTTTAATGAGCACTGCACCTGCAGTATATGGTACCACCTTGCAAAGTCTTTTGGATTTGCCATCAATATTGAATGCAAAGTGGGTTTGGCCTTTTTGAACAATAGTTGCTGTGGTTGTTTTCCCCCAAAAATTTGATCGCCCAAAGGGCATGTTCAACATTGGTAAGAAACCAAAACAGAAATGTTCACAGAGTTATGTATAACTTAAAGGGTATGAAGACGGAAAACTAACCAAACTTACACCGTAACATTTTTGATTTTGGCAAGATAAAAAATGAGACAGATATTCACACACAATTTAGCGTAAGAATTGCAACGGTTTTTCCTCGTTTTCTACTGTTTCCAATGATCAATTGAGCTGAAAATTTCACAGGTTTTTTGTTTTTATTCCATAACAAATCAAATTATGAATAGCCTGCAGCTGTCAGTCTGTCACCTTTACCAATGTATACATGTACATGCATGCCCTTTAAACAGGTCTCAGACAAAAAGGAAATTCTTGTTTCGACACGTAAATCGATCTTGCACGCGGAATCGATAAATCAGTCGATTTGAGGATCTTTGTTATGCACAGTTAGCATTCTATGCCAAGTCAATGTATGGATTGACGCGCACGTGCTCAAGTTCTTCGGAAGGAATTTGCAAGGGATTTAAGGAAAGTAGACAGATTTATGTGTTCCAAAACATGAGAAAAAAACAGAATAGTGCCTGGATTCAATTGAGTCAGGTGGAATGGATTGGGCTTAGATTTCAGACCATTATTTGATTTATACAGTGTTTATCCTCTGCCAGTAGTACTGTATTAGCACGGATTGACATGCACTGCTCAAGTTCTTGGGAACGGAGGTGTAGAGGATGTTAAGTTAAAGGAAATGGACCCTATAACTTACAGGGTATGAAGATGGTCACACTGTAGCACACTGTTCAGTTTTGTCTGCCTGAAAAATGAACCAGAAAAGGGTCAAACCATTTGACAAAAAAAAAAACAGTTTTGATCTCCGGGAGATCAAAACTGTTAAATGATTTGAGAGTACTTTGAGGAGTGGTTTTTCATTATTTTCTCTAAAAATGGGCACCGTATCAGACTGGGAATTTCACAGATGACTGTTACTGTATCTTCCTCGATATTTTTGCTCATGAATCTGTATTTCTTTGACAAAAACCAAAATGGCTTCATTGAATAAAAAGTTCTTACAAAATTATGCTTGATCTTTGAATATTAAAACTGACTGCACCAGCTTTAAAGGTAGTATCATACTTTGGTAGCATACCGAAACAGACATTGTCACAGATTTACTATAACATACAGGGTGTACAATGTAAATATGGTGATGGTAGAATTAACATACTGTTACAATTTTCTGCCTGAAATGCTGTATTTATCCAGAAAAGAGTAAAACCACAAAATTATTTTTGATCTTTTAAAGATCTTGGTCTTAGACAAGCCAACTTCTAGATAGAGCCTATTGAACTTGATAATTCATACCTACGACAGACTCATTGATCCTAAGGAGTTGAATGTGAGCTGAGACATCCCGTATTTTATTTATTTTGGCCTGATTTGGTTGGTTTTAGATGTTGAATCAAACTGAAAGCTTTGAAACTGTCCGACACAAGAATAAATGGGAAATCTTTGGAAGAACTTTTGTCAGAACTGAGAGCATTGACACTTGTCGGCAGCTAAAAGGAATAGTAACAACAGTCTTTTCACGGACCAACCCTTTCCAAAAATTTGACGCCTTGTGAATGTTGTTGTGTCGAATTTGGCTGCAAAATCATGTTTTCAGGTTTTCTGGTTTTCTGGTTTCTTGCCCGTGAGTAGGTGTGAGAAAACAGCATCAGGCTTGCTAAAAACTGTTCCGAATGATTTCATTCCACATGAATGCTTGTAACTCATGACTGCACCTTTAGTGCTTATGCCAATGCACTATCCGCAGAGCCAACTTCAAGGTCTATGGTCATGCCATTCTAAACGTCATAAAGGTTATTCACTGGCGTCATAAAATCACGTGATTGGCTGTCAAGCTTTTCTATGTTCTCCATGGTTATGTGTGCACTGAAGCGTATTGTTTACACGTGTGCAACCATTGTTTTTTACGGCCAATCCAAGCTGTTGACGTTAATACATGAATAACCTCTAAACCTATTGTAATGCATGCATTCTCACCTTAGTATGAAAAGCCTTGCATTTTATGATACCCGGTTGATTTCATGAAGCCCTACAATCGATCGTAACTTGAGATACGAAGGATATATAAACCATCATATCTTATGTAGAGCTGCAATGATACCTGGGGTCGATTTCACGAAGCCCTACGATCGATCGTAACTCGAGTTATGAAGGATAACCCATCTTAGGGGACCTCAGTCCCACGTAGGACTTTGATGCATCAAAAGTCCTACAATTGATAGTAAGTTACGAAGAGTTTGGTGAAATCGACCCCTACATCTCCAGCTCCATGTTGTGAATCCATTCTAAAATAATGAAAATAGAGGCTTTTAGCTTCAGTTCGGAAGTAGATTTTCTGGTTTGAAAAAAAGAGAAAGAGGTTCAGCTTCAATGAAAAACCACAACCTATATTTTCAGCATATGGATGAGAGAGATGAAGCGAGAGCCTGAGCTGGAGCTGAGGTTTGGAAAAGGCCCCAGAGGTCGATTTCACAAAGCCCTACAATTGATCGTACGTGTAACTCAAGTTACGAAGGGTAACCCATCGTATCCTATGATTTCTACGTAGGGTCGCAATGCATCATAAGTCCTACGATTGATAACAAGTTACGATGAGTTTGGTGAAATGGATAGTGCTGGAGGATTCTGTTATGAATTGGATGCTAATTATATCCAGTTTGTTCCAGAGCCTTCCTGCTCGGCGAGTTTACGATTCATCAACCTCTCTGTCATGCATCATAGCCTTCATTGATGAAGCAATAACATCAACCATGCCACCTTTTTAATGATTGAAGAGCCTTGATGATCTCTTCCCCCTCTTTACCAGTCCCTCCCTCATATCATGATTTTTTTTCTTTGTCAAACAAGAAGCTTCTCCCACGGATAATCCTTTAATCTGCGTTATGATGAATGGTAGATTTAACATCCATGAACATGCTGCTGGGTCTTCCAACCGTGCTGTTTGTGTTCTTTTTATGTGACTAAATCAGAATTCATCATTTGCCTTGCAGCCCGGGAATTTTTGTATGTCTAAAAACTGTCCTTGGTTTTCTTAGCGACGGAGCATTTTAAAATGCTTTGTGTCAAATGTGGTTATAATTCCCAGAAAGAATAAACCCGTGCATCATTGAGGCTCCTGAAAGGCTCCTGAAATCTTTTTTTTCCCCTTGAAATTGTCCTACTTTATCCAAGGAGAAACGTTTTATAAGGAAGATGAACAAAAAGGAGAATCTTACAAAAGATTTGACCTCATTAATGGATGGCAGTTATTGAATTTATTTTCAAGAACACATATAGCTGCAGCACTGTTAAAAGGAACATGAACAAAATCCTATTACCCTTTTTTTTTGGGGGGGGGGAAATGCCTGCAATTTTTGTCCTTTACAAAATAACCTAGAAAAAAAGTAAATTCTGATGCACTTGTTGGTATCTGGGTTGATTTAAGTTGGGACCTTTTCAGGCGGTGAAATCCATACCACTTTGAAGTGTCCTCAGTTGCATTAAACTTTCCGTTTTAAGTTTTAAAAGATAAAAGGAGTAAAAAGTAGGGTAAGCACAATTTACATCTCGTCATAAACTTTACTCTTGGAAAAAGAGGATTCACTTTTAGAGAAAGGGTTGCTGTAGTGATTTTTTCAAGTTAAGTTCATTTTGTATATATGAAGCTCTCTGTCGACCAGAAATGCCAAAATGACCTACTTTGGCTTAAGACTTATGTAAGATAGGCTTGCGATATAAAATGCTCTATCTGTGTTCTTCATTTCGGAAAAGATCCCTGTTTAAAACTGTAGTCCAGTTGCTTGTTGTGTCGATGGGGCCTTCCTGAAAGCCCTGCTCGAGGTCAGGATCCAGCTTTGTCTCTGCCATCCATATGCTGAAAATGTAGGTTGTGGTTTTTCATTGAAGCTGAAGCTCTGTTTTCTTTTCACACCAGAGAATACTTCCAAACCGCAGCCAAAAGTCTCTTTTTTGAAACCCGTTATTTTAGAATGGATTCACGAAATAGAGCAGGAGAAGGAGCCTGAGCCTGAGCCGAGCTTTGTGAAAGGCCAGCCTGTTGGCCAGTCAGCCGCAGATCATCCAAATGTCACAGTCCCCCCCCCCCCCTACCCCAACCCTTAATTTTATTAAACAGAAATTGAACGAAAAACAATCAATTGTAATTTGCTGCAGACGAAACCTACAATCTGGCTTCACCCTTGGTCTTTGCCACCATGCTACCAAGCGACCTGACCAAATACTTCCGGTACGATGGCTCTCTCACGACACCTGGTTGCAATGAGGTAGTCACCTGGAATGTCTTTGAAACTCCAATCCTGATGTCGTCATCTCAGGTAAGCTTTTCCTTTTTTTTTAACCAGAAGTTTGTGAATGTCTTTGGTGACCATTTTCTTCCTGCTTGTTACTGTTTCAGTCACAGTTACTGTGCGGTAGTCTTTTAAAAGAAAGATATTTTTCAGCCATGTGCTTAATTATGCCAGGGCCATTATGCCATTATGCCAATATGCAAGATTTGTTTTTGTTTTGGATTTCAGATATTTTTTTTCTCACAGGCTATGTACATGAGTATAGGAGATTTTCAGATTTCAGTTTTTTTATGCCCCCTGTCAGTTGTTTTCAGACATTTTTATCATTGGTTAATCTCATCCGTGTTAAGCCGTCAAGTTGATAGTTTGAAGATTTGAGATTTTTAATTAAATTTAATAATACTTGGAGTTACATGTAGGAGGGCCTGATGCATTTCAATGTTAGCAGGATCTTTCTCAAAGGAAAAAAGCCTTTGAGAAAGATCCTGCTAGGATCGCAACGCGTCAGGCCCTCCTAACTCCAAGCATTTGATATATTTCAGGTAATTTTTGGCTGATGAGCAGTTTGCAGCAGTTTATTACAGTTTATTATTAAAGGTTAATCATGATTACAATTGAGGATTGGGCAATATGGAGACTATCCCATAGACTTGTGCACAATATTTCTCCTTAATTTTTCCACCATTCCTAAACCTTTCTCCAACTGACTTTCCCATACAAAGTTTTTTTAATGACCAGAAGAAACAAAATTATCACAGTCATTTGCAAACCAAAAAACATAATAAGTAATAAACTGCTCATCAGCCCAAACAAATTATCTGGAATTTATAAATGAGTTAGGAGGGCCTGACGAATTTCGTTCCTAGTAGGATCTTTATCGAAGGTTTAGACTTTGAGAAAGATCCTGCTAGGATCGAAACACACCAGGTCCTCCTACTGTAACTCCAAGCAAAGAAAAAATAAAGAAATTTCAGCTCAACTCCCACCAAAAAATCCAGGGCAGTCAAATGCATTGTTGGGCATACAGTGGTGATGTACTGTACTTGAGTGAAGGGCAAATATTGAAATAATTTTTTATCATACTGACCCGGAACTGATAAGACCAATGATTTTTTAATTGAAGTGGCTCTTGTCAAACCGGATTGCAATTGACCCATTCACCTATAAGCTAGCTTGACAGTCCATCGGCACTGTTAGTGAGTAGGAAGTTCATGGGTTCAAATGCACATGTTTTTCGTCCATGGGCCATCAAAAGTACTGAGCATGTAGTGCTTATATAAATATGTCTGCATTTGTATCCTTGTGGAGACATGGCTTTGTTTTTTTTTACTGAATGCATACATAACTGGAGACGGCGAGCACAATAGGTTGAATATGTCTCCACAGGGAAATTCTAAAGGTGTATAGGTCTCCACAAGGTTTTCACCAAACTGATTTTGAATTAACTCAAAAGGAAGAATTTCCAACTTCCAAGGTATATACTGAGGCATATCTGTCGCAAGCAGAAGTATTTTATGATATTAAGGGACGTTCGTTAGAAATTTCAACACAGAAAAGTGATTCTGGTTCAAATGGGAGCGATTTCAATTCTGCTCTTCGGAGAGTTTTCATTTGTACACGTATGTAATGGGCAGGCCCTGATGCATACACAAGTTGTACAAAACTCTCCACCATGCCTGTCTCATTTTTTTAATTTATGCATGAAACATAATCAGGAGGTTTTATTCTTTCTCTTTGTGAAGCTTCCTTTAGGTTCCATCCCCTCCCTCCTTTGTTTGAATGCAGCTTACTTAGCGGACTTAAGCCCACCGCACACTATACGATACGACTACGACCCGACTGGTTCTTGGAAGGATCGCAAAGCATTCTGGGAGTCTTAACCATGATTCGACAGTTGAATCTTGCCGACTGGCCATCAGAGTGGGTCTGCATGCGACTGGGAACAATCACGGTTAAAACTCCCAGAATGCTTTGCGATCCTTCCAAAAACCAGTCGGGTCCTAGTCGGAATGTCGGATCTTAGAGTGTGCGGTGGGCTTTAGATAGAAACCGATTGTTAGCCATTCATAAGAACCTTTGTTCTTTGCACTCTTTTGTGTATAATATTTCAGGATGTCGATTTTGTACGACGCTCTGAACATGACCCTCTCCATTGGTTTTATTAATACATTATGCACATGTGTGTAGCATATAGTGACAAATTTGAGGCCTGCACGCTTCAGTAATACTTAATTACCCATAAAAAAAAAAAGATGTAACTTTAATTTACTTTGACACTGACACTGTGCCACTCTGAATTCTGTTCTTTTAAGTTTGATGACATGTACATCTCCATATAATATGTCTATTCAGCTGCACACTAGAAATCCTATATGGCTTTATAAGTATACGCTGTCAATTGAAGTTACATCTGGTCCTACTATTTTAAGTTGATTATGGCTGAAAATGTGGTGGTTTGAACTTTTATGCTGAATGTGTGTAACTGTGTACTTTCCCAAGCGTCCGTTTAGATGAACAGAATCAGCCTAGGCTTGCACCCTCTCGACCTCGCCAAATTAAATTTCACGGCCGTTTTCCCCAAATTTATGCACAGCTGTGTTGACCTGACGAACAGGAGAATCGAAGAGTACCGATTCTTAATGAAATCAGCAAGAAGAATTTATCGAGTTACTTATTTCTCGGATGAATTGGTCCATAGTTCATCAATTAGAGGACTGTATAAACTAAGACAATTCATCAAAGACGCACAAAGTTCATTTGTGTGTCACAGAACAGCACTCACACTTGTCTGTTCTAGCATGTACATTAAATAACAAACCTGTGAAAATTTGAGCCCAATCAGACATCCGAGTCACTGACAAAAAATAGCAAAAAACTCTTCTTTTTATTTCTTATAAAACATAAAGGATCATGGTTTTGATCTTACCTCGAGATCAAAACTGTTTTCGGTCTTTCTTTGACTAATTTCTGGATAAATACGCCTTTCCAGGATAAAATATTTTAACGGTATGTTTCTACCAGCACCATCTTCACACCCTGAAAGTTATACGTAAATCTGTGAACATTTCTGTTTGGATATGTTACCAATCACTGTACCTTTAAGATAAAATAACAAAATTACGAAACCATTCCAGGAGGATTATTTTACAAAACAGAAAGTTGAAGTTGCTGTTATCTTTATACCTTTCTGTCCTTCTGTTCATTCTTCCTGTTGTTTCTGGCTTTTGTTCTGTGCTGCTAATTTGCAGCGCTTCATTTCCTTGTTTATATGGATCACATGACAAATCTTAGGTTGCTTAGATACCATTGTCAAATATATTGGTGTACATGGACGTAACTGGTACGGCAGGTATCTGCTGTGTCATGCTAAGAAATCTCTAGCAGGTCATGGGTAGCTTGGCTCAGTAGTGAAGGATAGTATTTCCTCTATGAAATGTGGTAATAAAATTCTCCATGTTGTCAACTCACATTGTGTTGCGATTGGGGGCTGCCAAAATCAACGAAACCTATTTTTCTTGATTTGTTGATTTCTTGGTTCCTTAATTTACGGGAATTTTACTGAGAACCATCCTGAATCCTCCACAGTCCTCCAATGGTCATACTTTAAAAACTGCGTTCATCCTGAATCCTCCACAATCCTCCAATGGTCACACTTTAAAAACTGCGTTCATCCTGAATCCTTCACAATCCTCCAATGATTTCACTTATACTCAAAATGAGAGGACCCTGAATCCTTCAGAATCCTTCATTGGCCATACCTCAAAAAATGCATTTATCCTGAATCCTTGCCACTCCTCCAGTGGTCCTCACTTGGAAAATGACATTATATCCCGAGTCCTCCGAAATCCTCCAAAACTACCAGGAGGATTTTGGAGGATTCAGGTCTTTTCATCTTCATTTCTTAATTTTTACAATTTCTCTGTTGCACTTGTAATTCAACAATTAATGTCAAATGTGTTGCTTAATCATTTCAGTTAAAAAAAATATAACCAAAGCTAATCAAAAGTATTATCCGTTTCCCTTGTTGTTATTTGATGAGTATATTAATTAAAAAGCTGTATCCTCTTTGAGTGATGATCCCCCATGTTCCGTTCCTAGGTTGCAGCATTGCTGCGCGTATCGGGGAAATGATCTTTGGGATATGGTGGTGTGTGCGTGGTTTCATGGTTTCTGATCAACTGCCAAAACGAACAAAGATAATTGACTATTGGGGTCACCACAAACGGAGGGCTGGATATGTCTCAGTTGGTAGAACGCCTGTACGGTATTCAGGAGGTCGCTGGTTCAAATCCCGCTCCAGTAAATTTGTCTTTATTAACTTTTCAATGACCGAAAATTATTAGAGAAGAAATTCTTTTTAAATTTTTAAAATACGTTTTGCAAAATAAATTATTTATGGTCCTTTTTATGAAATCACTTTAGGGATTATCTGTAAGGTGATATAAAGTTCAGTAATATAAAGTCTTGCGGCAGCCAAGATGCAACTGATTGGGTAGGGGGTGCCACAAACTATACTTTGTTGCCTTACATTGTATGATCTGCCATATATCTAGCTCAAGCTCAAATTCAAATTGATCCTCTGGGCACGAAGCTCTGGTGAATGCCATCATGAATGCATGTACCATGCAATAGGTACGTCGACACAGTCTATGAAGCAGATATGCTTGACTGCACACGATGCTTCAGCATGACTGCTTGAATAGGCACACCTTAATTTACCTAGGATGAACTCTTGCAAGTAGTAGGTCACACACATCCATCGGGACGGGATATGTCCCTTTTGTGACAGCGATAACTGTGTCGGTGTCATGGCCTGGTTCTTTAATTAACGAGTGCAGATCGATTCACAGGTGTTTCTTAAATTAGAACGAATTGTCGGTGTCGTTTAGAATTCATGAGCAGAAGATGAGAGATGAACGTGTGCACAATTGGCAGATGTCAAGGAAGACACCGTCACGTATTGTCATCCCGCCGGTTGACTCAGAAATACCCTGAGACAGAGCCTGAGACAGAGAAATACGGCAGAGCCTGTCGAGCCAAAGAGCTTGCCGTGCCGAACTCAATTTGCCGAGCCAAATTCACGCTATATTTCGTCCCATTGCCATATGCCATACTTGAAAATGTAAAAATCATTTGAGTTCGGCATGGCAGTAGCACGGCGTATAGCCTAGGCGAAATGTGTACCGTATTCTTCCCTTGAAAATGTGTCGTAATTTCAAATTTTGTTTGGTGTGGTCTTGAAACACTTGCCTCCACCACCAGTGCAGCATTTGGCGAGAAAAGAAAACTCTCCAGTGATGATGTGGTCTAAAATATATTGATCACTCCGAGCACACTCAGAGTATATGCCAGGTCCATTAAAGAGTCACAGACTATCAGTGCTAAAAGGTAATTGATTTCCATTCCAACAAATGTTGACAATTAATTTCCCCTGCAGTTCTCTCTCGGCCCTTAAACTGAAAAATCAATTTCATTATCCAATTGTCTATTGCAATGCACTTGTGTTTGCATATCATGCAGATACTCAAATTAACCTACTTTTACTGCAAACGGTGATGAACGCTGATAAACTTTTCACCCTAGTATATACACCGAGTTTAAACTGTAAATGTGCAACATTCAAATAGCATTTGTTTGTTAAGAGCCATATTATGTTTTTTAAGAAGAGCCAAATACAAATGTAAGCCCACAAATACTACGCAATTGTTACCCAACTTAGCTGAACCTTAGTTTGTAACTAGGGCAGTTCATCTGTCACTATGTGCGCATCCTTCCGTATATTGCCACTTTGATTGTGAATTGAGTTGACGTGAGTGCCTATGGGCCTGTTTGTTTAACACACGGGATCCCAGCTTTGCGGATCCATGTCCTATGCAGGGTACGCTAAAATGGGATCCGGATCAGTAGAATCCATGATCCTTTGCATTAAACAAACAGAATTATAAGGACACCCCCTGGGTGTAGCTATGGTCCACTTCACAAGATTAAAAGGGAATGATTCCACAAGTTCCGCATTTCCGCTACTTTTGTATGTGACAGTTTACTGTGTAGAATCCATGGGTTCCAAAAATTTAATTGCGCCATTTTAATTTATATACTTTTTTCTGCAAAATAAGGGTGTGTACAACATTGGTAACAAATTAAATCAGAAATGTTCACAGATTAATGTATAACTTACAGGGTATAAAGAAGGTAATGCTAGAAACATACTGTGAACATGTTTCTGCCTGAAATACTGTATTTATCCAGAAAAGAGTAAAACCAAACACCAAATCATTTTTGATCTTGGCAAAAATAAGACAGCTATTCCCACACAATTTGGCGTAACAATTGCAATGTTTTTTCATCGTTTTCTACTGTTTCCGAATGATCAATTGAGCTGAAAATTTCACAGGTATGTTTTTATTCCATGACAAATCAAATTATGAGCGGCTACCTTTACCAATGTTGTAAAATATGCCTTTTAAACCAAGAAATAAAACCAACATGGTTGCAATTCCAAATTGAGGGTCATCATTTCTTTAATTGTAGCGTGATTGGGCGGGAAATTATCACTCAGCAAATTTGTCTTCAATAAGCCTCAAGTATCAGTTGAGTACCAGTTAACAGCAAATGCTCTTTATATTTGTCCAGTTATAATGTGGATCAACTGTCATCGAGGGAATAATTTGTTCAAAATGATTGAAAATCTAACAACCATCTTGTTTGCAAATTTGGCTTGCCCTTCATCGACAGTGTTTGTCGAGTACACATGAACAAATCATGTACTGGCTCAGGTGGGATTTGAACCCACGACCTCGTGCTTACTAGTGCAGATGCCACACCGCTAGACCACCGAGCTAGCTGGGGTCAGCAGGGTGAATCGAATCTGATATCGTGGCGGGTACCGCAATTAATCATGAATATTAATTCATTCTCGTCAGGGACATTATTTGCACTAATTTGCATATTTCTATCTCCCCAACGAAAATCATTAATATTCTTGAACCATCTTGTTCGATATCGCCTGCCTTTAACAGCTGCAACAAATTATTCTAACGTTCCTCTTTGTTTTCATGTTAACAGCTTGCGGTGCTGAACTCCCTGTACGCTCATGAGCTCGGTGCCTCTTCAAACGTTACGTTGACCAACAACTACCGGCCTGTCCAGCCCCTCAATGACCGTACTATCCTGAGAAATGTGGAATCGTCTGCTCCTGCTCTCTACGCAACGACTTCATTGGTTGCCATGTGCATCATGGGTATTCTGGCATCAGTCCTGACCGAATAAAAACCCAATGACGGATCAACGCCCTCAAGTATTTTTGGCGTCTAATTTGTTTCCCCTTCTGAAAAATATGGAAGGTGATAACTCATCAGGCCAGAATATTGAGGATGTTTTTCTCTGGTTGAAAAGCTTTTCCAGTGAAGTATTTTCCCTGTTTGTAACAATTTTTTCCCCTAAATTTTGAAATCATGTGGAACTCCCAAGTGTACTATTGAAACATGGTTTAAAATCAATCATACCCAGAATCGGTCATGATCTTTGATATAAGAATATTATATTAATATTATACTTTATACATGTAAGTACTAGAAAGTATTACATCTTAAGTCTCTTCCCGGCTTTGTAGTATTATTTGTAGCTAATTTGGATGTCTTTAGAAAAAGAAAAAAATCTGTACTAATCTCTGGTCTTTCATATTTGACCATGGACCGATTTCACGAAGCGCAAAGTGTGAATGAAACTTAAAGGTAGTATCATACTTTAGTTTTCATCAAAGAAATACAGATTCATGGGCAAAAATACCAAGACAGATACAGTAACAGTCATCTGTGAAAATTTCAGTCCCATACGTTGCTCACTTTTTGAGAAAACAGTGAAAAACAGCCACAGTTTTTCTGAAGTCTTTTCTCTTTTATTTTTGATCTTTTAAAAAATCAAAAAGATTTCCGGTCGTTGTTTTACTAATTTCTGGATAAATACACCATTTCAGTCGGAAACATTTTAACGGTAGGTTTCTATCAGCATTATTTTCATACCCTGAAAGTTATAGGTAAATCTGTAAACATTTCTGTTTTGGTCTCTTGCCAAAGTATGATACTACGTTTAACATTAATCTTAGTGTTTGGTGAAATCCGGCCCAATTATGTTATTAGTTTCTCCTCCCTCAAGCATGCCCTTGCAGGGCAGAAGTTTAGGGGAATTAAAGTAATCCAGTACTAACATGTCACGTTGTATGAATATTTTGTACCTCAGACACTTTTGCGCTGTTGACAGTACCAGTCATTTTCAAATCGTCCAAAAAGTTATCAAATACCTCTTGCTGTTTGTGAAATGTTTTTGATAGAATCTTGCATGCTCATGTTATTTTGTGTTTCTATTTAAAGGTATAATACATGATTGGTAAAGGTCACAGAACAGCACTCACACTTTGTCTGATCCAGCATGTACATGAAATAATAAACCTGTGAACATTTGAGCTCAATCTGACATCTGAGTCACAAGATAATATGTAAACCTGACTCAATTTTTCTTATATAACATAAAGAATGGTTTTGATCTTACCCCGAGATCAAAACTGTTGGCGGTCTTTGTTTTTGTCATGTCTGGATAAATACACAATTTCAGGTGGAAATATTTTAACGGTATGTTTCTACTAGCACCATCTTCATGCCCTGAAAGTTATACATAAATCTGTGAACATTTCTGTTTGGGTATGTTACCAATCCTGTACTGTACCTTGAATATGGTATATTGGGGGTGTTTTAATGCAGGGTGTGGAATAGACAAACTGGAACTAATGGTATTATGTTTTGGTGTGGAGAAATTGTTGGAGCAAAATTCAAGAGCAGCGATGTGGAATAGTGTTGAATACTACGGACTGGTATGCAAGGCTTTCCATGGGTAATGCTAAGGACACGTACAGCACAGCTGAGTTGGGGGCTTTGAACAAACATGCAAACACAATATTGATTGATTCATATTTTATTTTGTAACATCATCATTCATGCTTGAGATAAGTAGAGGTGTTTGCTTTGGCAAATCTGTTTTGACACCCTGACGAAAAAAAAAACTTCTGAGGAAAGGGCTGTAAACCCACAGTTTATCTTTGACAAGTGAAATTCTGGGGCCAATTTCATAGGGCTGCTTAAGCACCAATAATTGCTTAAGCAACAAAAACCTTGATAAATAAAATCAGTATGCCAGCCAGAACTCCTTGTGGATGTTATGCTTAGCAACCAATGACTGAATACAAGTCAACAGCAGTAAACATCGCATGAACATTTGGTTGGTAATCCTGTTTGATCGAGGAAGACTTTTCATGCTTAAGGAAATTTGGTGCTTCAGTAGCTCTATGAAATTGGCCCCACGTCTGGAGATCTGGTGCTGTTTGAAAGTAAATTGTGTTTAGGGGCAAGGGTTTAGTTTTAAATACCCAATTCGATTTTCTATGATGAGCAATACTTTTTTGAAAGTATGCAAAATTTATTGGCTTTTGGCCTAGATAACCAAGAAGTGCAAGATACAAACATGGCGTCGCCAAGGGGGGCCAGGGGGGGGCACGTGCCCCCCCCCCCCCCGCGTGCCCCCCCCCCCATTTGAGATTTGGGTTGGTGAAAAAAAATATAATATATATTATTGTAGTGCC
Source organism: Astropecten irregularis (assembly GCA_963971285.1). Lineage (NCBI taxonomy): Eukaryota > Metazoa > Echinodermata > Asteroidea > Paxillosida > Astropectinidae > Astropecten > Astropecten irregularis. The sequence continues at coordinate 25,997,589 of OZ020247.1, read as the reverse complement.
CCCCAACAATTGCTAGTGCCCCCCTTGTGCCCCCCCCCCCCCCCCCCCAGACTCAAGAGTCTGGTGACGCCACTGCTACTCTTATGTGTTTGTGTGTGAAAATATTCAAATTGAAATAAGTAATAATGATATTAATCTATGAATTAGGAAGGTTTTTGACTGAATATTCTTGCTTTATCAGATGCATTGAGTGATTATGTATATGTAACTTAATGAGTAATGTGTGCTGATTTGTTTCAGTAATAGTGCATTATTTTACAGGGCCTTTACGGAAATAATGAGGCTTTTTTTAAATTGAGGTTACTCGGCTTGGGACTTACCACCATTTTGTATCCTAAATGAAATGAAGGGCCTGAGATACATGGTGAATCTGGAGCCTTTCTTCGGCTTCATCGTGTGGCCCAAATCCCATCGTTTCATTTTGTGGGCCTCAAATGGCGGTAGCGAAATAAGTCCCAAACCTAGCCTCAAGCCAGGTTTCGTAAAGGCCTATAGTTTGTGCATAGATCATGTTGTGCCAGTAGTCATTAGGCTTGAATACTTGAGCTGTATATTATAATGACATCAAGATTTAGAATAGTGTGCAAACACAGCAGTTCCTTCCTGAATACTGAATTGTTATCAAAAGGATATTTATCAGAATTTAACTCACACACCAAAACCTGCTTGCTGGTCCAGCTTTCCCACGATTTTTTTGTTTAAAGGGATGGTACAGAATTGGTAAGACAAAATACACTTCAAGATCACAGATCGACATAAAGAAAATGGTGATGATAGGAAAAAACATCCCATGAAATGTTTTTGTCATATTCGTTGAGAAATAAATGAAACTATTCTCCGATTGGAATAAATCGAAGCGTTTTATTCATTCGTTGAAATGTGTAAATGGGTTTTCACTATTTTCTCGTGACTCAGATGGCTGATTGACCTCAAACTTCTACAGGTTTGTCAGTTAAGGTATATGATGGATTACATAATGTGCTTTCACTGTCAGCAACGGTTTTGTCGCAAAAACCAGTTCTGTACCATCCCTTTAAGCAACAATTACATTGCAACCTTGTCGAGTTTTTGTTGTTAAACGTTTCGCTTTCAAGTCCACTTTTTGTATAGTAAATTAAATTGACTGCATGCATCGTTTTTTCGACTTTCTACATTTAATAATTGTGACAACTTCTCTTTTGCTGGTTTTTGAATGATTAAACTTTTGAGTAAATTATTGTGTGATTTTGATTATAAAGTATTTAGATTTGAATGGAGTATTATAAGTGATGCTGCTTTTAATTCTGGTGAAATATTTGAAGAACCAACATCATGACAAGTGACTATGCACTTGAGTTAGTGTAGGTTTTTTGGTATGCCGTACGTATGATTGCATATTGCTTATGATGAATTGTACCCTTAATTACCGACACTATCCATTTCCCTGTTTATACTCAGTCATATGCACTACATTTAACTTTAAATGCAGAAAAGTTTTGTTTTTCTGTGAGAAATGAAGTACACAGTACTGACCTCAAAAAAGTGAAGCTGAGATCAGGAATAAAATAATTGTGAACACAATGTAATTGTTTTGTGGTTTATTTACTTCTTATACACATGTAGATAATGAATGTCGTCCTCTCTTTGTGGTTTCCCAGCCTTATTTCCTTGTTTCCCTGGTCAATCTGTCTCCCTTTGTTCTGATCCTCTCATCCATTTATGTGTATCTTTATTTGCATGTTCTTGTCCTCTTTGTTATTTAGCCTGAGAAAGATCCTGCTAGGATCGAAACACATCAGGCCCTCCTAACTCCAAGCTAAAGGGGAGGTTCAGTTCCCCACCCTCTAAATTAAAGGGATGGTACAGAACTGGTTTTTGCGACAAAACCGTTGCTGACAGTAAAAGCACATTATGTAATCCATCATATAACTTAACTGACAAACCTGTAGAAGTTTGAGGTCAATCAGCCATCTGGGTCCGGAGAAAATAGTGAAAACCAGTGTACAGAGAACTGTACACATTTCAACGAATGAATAAAACGCTTCGAAGCGATTTATTCCGATCGGAAAATAGTTTCATTTATTTCTCAACGAATATGGCATTTCAGACATTTCATGGGATGTTTTCTCCTATCATCACCATTATACTGTGTAAGTTTTATGTGAATCTGCGATCATAAGTGTATTTTGTCTTACCAATTCTGTACCATCCCTTTAAAAGGGGAGTTTAGTGCCCCACCCCCAAAATTACAAAGGGAGTTCAGTGCCCCACCCCCGAGATTAAAAAGGGAGTGGCAGTGCCCCACCCCCAATATTAGAAAGGGGAGTTCGGCGCCCCAGGCCCAGTATGGGCCTAGTATTGTGGTTTGTTTATTTGACTTGATAAAGTGACTCCATTCTCAAGCAATCCCCGATGATTATGTGGTTTCAAAGTGTTTGCGGTGCTGTCAAAGTATGAGGAGAAGATACAGGTTTAGAGGTGAGAGGAAAGCCCCAGATTAAAAACCTACATAATCAAGTAGGGACTGACAATCCAATCACCACCTGTGGACCGAGCCGGTCCGCCAGAGGTGAAAGGCGAGGAAATAAAAGAACCGCCCCACCAACTTGACTCAACTCGATTCTGTCTCGATATTTGGATGTCGTACAACTGACGTCTTGTGCCGGTACATTGACTTTGCGACCTATTTTACGCTGACGTTTTGCCTTGCATGAATATTTAGGCCAGTAATATTTTGATCACCTAATCAGGTTTATGGTTGAAGTCTGGCCAAACGGTCGATTCGGCATTTCAAGTGGCCATTCTCCGATGATGGGAGGACGTCAACACCAAGGTCAACTCATAAACCTAATTTTATGAACTGAAAGTGAACCCAGAACTTTCCCTCATTTTTATTTAACGCGGAGAGTCACTTCCATGTGACTCGATAATTGTTGCATAGGGCGTTTACGAAACGGAGTTTCAGGTTCCGTCTCAGGCTCCGTTTCGTGAATCCATTCTGAAATAACGGGTATCAAAATGTAGACTTTTGGCTGCGGTTCTGAAGTAGATTTTCTGGTTTGAAAAGGAACACAGAGCTTCAGCTTCTTAAAAAAAAAACACAACCTGTATTTTCAGCATTATGGCTGACAAAACGGCTGGAGCCTGAGCCTCCGTTTCGTAAACACCCATAAATTCGTCTGCTCTTGATCCTATTAACATGTCTTCTTATAGTCTCCGTCTCTTTAGCCTTTTCATCGTAAAGCTGTGCGTGCAAAAGTAAATGAGATATACAGTTATCTTCCATCAGGGCAGCTTTAAAATAGGTTGTTTGTGCCACCAAGCAGATTTACAGGCTACTTAAAAGAGGCAATTCGTTGAAGATTGAGGCAGCTATTGTGTGCTCTTGCGTCCTTGAGTTCTGATTGTGGGTGCATTCGTTTAGCTCCTCCGGGTCGACCCCAGTCAACCTCGTCCCATTATCTCGCTTGTTCTGTGCAGTAAAACACGACCATTCCCAGTAAGGGCTGACCCGTGTCAGCTAAACGAAGGTCGAGGCTAAGATAGCTTAAGGTATAAATACGTGTTACGTAAAACTTTCGACGCTATTAATATTTAAAGGTGGAAACCAAACCCTTTTTACCCTGGCGTGTTTCTTTTGTCCGGTAGTGGGCTTCAAAGCGCCTTGTGCTCCCCTGGTGGTCGGGGTGTCTCGCCGAGAACGACTATTCTGCTCATAAAGACATGGATAATCTCGTTACGTATAATGCTCTCATGAAATCTGCTTTAGACGTAACCGCAGACTATAATTAAGTCATTCTATAGTGATTTTTGATCGGTATTTCCACACGCAAAAGGAGTTCTCAAGAAGTAATTTTGGTTGGAAGTGCCACGCCCTGAACTGTGTATCTTGGCGTCGTGGTCTACTAGCAATATACATTACTGCTGCCTGTGGCACATACTGTAATCACGAACCCACCTCGTGATGTTGATTATGTTCAGTTTTTCCAATATAATTATGAGTTGCACAAATGGTTGACATTTTGAATAATCCTTAATGCCTTTGAGAAAGATCCTGCTAGGATCGAAACGCGTCAGGCGCTCCTAACTCCAAGCATTTCATAAATTTCAGGTCATTTTTCAGGTCATAAAGAGTTCCATCTTTATATACCCTGAATTAAGTTATAAGTAAATCTGTGAACATTTATGTTTTATGTTACCATGCAATACTGTAGGCCTGCCTTTAAATGAGGTTGTCTGGAGCATGAAACTTGTGCGAGGTGGACTACCCGGGACCAATTTCATAGAGCTGCTTAGCACAACAAATCGCTAAGCATGACATTTCTGTCTTAAATAGTAAAAACAGGATTAACAACCAAATTTCCATGTGTTGTGTATCACTTGCAATAATGTTCTTTGGCTGGTTTGTTTTATTGGGCAAGCGATTTTTGTGCTAAGCAATTTTTTGTGCTTAGCATCTCTATGAAATTGGCCCCTGGAATCAAGCCCATGGATAGATTTTGTAACACTGAAAGGCCTATATATAGGCCTACAGTAATATCGATTATTGTCACGCCTATAACATTACGTAACCGTGAAACTATCATTAGAAAGGACAAGGAATTTAACGTGTGTCGAAGTATCCTTTCATCATCCGTGGGCGCCGGCTCACCTTTTAAAGGCATGATGATGGTGGTATGATGTTATGCGAGCCGTAAAGGGCGTTAAAGGTAGTATCATACTTTGGTTTTTATCAAAGAGATACAGATTCATGGGCAAAAATATCAAGACAGATACAGTAACAGTCATCTGTGAACATTTCAGTCCCATACGGTGTCCACTTTTTGAGGAAACAGTGAAAAACAGCCATAGTATTTCTTAAGTCTTTTCTCTTTTATTTTTGATCTTTTAAAAGATCCCCCAAAAAATTCGGTCGTTGTTTTACTAATTTCTGGATAAAGGCCTATACACCATTTCAGACGGACACATTTTAACGGTATGTTTTTACCACCACCATCTTCATACCCTGTAAGTTATGCGTAAATATGTGAACATTTCTGTTTTGGTTTCCTACCAAAGTATGATACTACCTTTAAGATCTTTCGTATATAAACGCCTCCTCATTTCTAAACGACCTTGTCAATGCTTTTGTGGCACATCTTTCTCAATCTTATTTTCCATTCTGTGTGCGTCCCTGGATACAGGTTCGTTGTTTGCTGTTAGGAACAATTGGCTCCTCGGTGTTTTCGGGTTGTATAGGCTTCGGTTATTTCATCCATTTATCATTTTGTTGGGTGCATGGTTGTGAAATCACCCGGTCAGCTCAATAGACTAATCACTACGTGGGGTAAATGACAGTTTGTTGGTGTCCACTTAATTAGGTTATAAAGTCTTGCAGTGGATTTTCCCATCGCTATTTTATTGCCTTAAAGGTAGTATCATACTTTGGTAAGAAACCAAAACAGAAATATTCACAGATTTACGTATAACTTACAGGGTATGAAGATGGTGGTGGTAGAAACATACCGTTAAAAATGTTCCGCCTGAAATGGTGTACTTATCCAGAAATTAGTCAAACAAAGACCGAAAATATTTTTGATCTTTTAAAATTTCAAAAATAAAAGAGAAAAGACTTAAAGGGCGGCTGCAGTGCTTTTTTCAGTCAGGTTATTTTATTGCCTTCATACAGAGAATATACTGACAAATAATGAATGGCAAGTCTTATTTTGGTTTCAAACCAGCATTTGGTTTTCCTTTGAATGGCTTTGTAAAACGGTGGATTTTCACGCATACTCATGGAGGGAACCAACAGCCAAAATATAATGAAAAAACATAAGAAATGAAGAGGCAAACTTGACCTACAGAAATGGTTTGGTAAAAAAATTACACCACCAGTTGAGTGAAAGGAACATATTTGGCAAAATAAAACCATTAAGGAAGGAAAGGTCTGTCAGAAAACCTATAAAACAACTGCAACTTTTTGTGCACAAATCAATTGGGTTACTGCTCTCAGTTCCCCAGATGACATCACACTTTTGCTCATGAATATGGAAATGCTAATTAGCATACAAACCAAAACACCTGTTTTTAACCCTGAATCAGTGTGAGGAAGTGGGATAAATTACAATCCCCATGTACAGTTTTTTTTACTGACACATGTTCAAGCCATAATATTCCCATTGCAGAGACCCTTTAAGAAATACTGTGACCGTTTTTCACTGTTTTCTCAAAAAGTGGGCAACGTATATGGGACTGAAATGTTCACAGATGACTGTTACTGTATCTGTCTTGATATTTTTGCCCACGAATCTGTATTTCTTTGACAAAAACCTAAGTATGATACTACCTTTAAATTTTGTTGTCTGGAGCAGGAAAGCTCAGTACAGTCATAGATACCGCAAGGTAGACTATACAGGGTGTCCCAGAAAAAACGAAACCGAGATTTGTCAGTGTTTAATCCTATTTTAATTTCACTTTTGAATAATAAATGACACATATCTGGAAAGCTTATTTCCTCAGCTTTCATTTGATACCATTCACATGATCCATACTGCACGCATGAGTGAGCAAAGACAATAAGAAGCAAGGCTATCAAAAAGTAATTTGCACAACGATATTTTTATTTTAAAGAATCAATCACATTTCCAGAAACTACATTTCCTGGCCTTTCAAATGATGCCTCAGTCAAGAAAAATGAGCAAGGGATGACAGAGATATTTGCCTTTAAAATGGATTGAAAATTCATGTTTTTCAAATCCTTCGTTTATACCTGACCGATTTTTTGCATGAATGGATGCGGATCCATTATGTCCATTAAGAACGTTTGTGTTAAAACCCCTGCCATCCTCCCATTCCTTCTTTCTAGCCCGGATTTATTCACTAAGTCTTTCTTTTCTATTATTTTTGTTCACACATGCGTGAAGTATGAATCTCATGAGAGGTATGTAATTGAAGAGGGGAACTAAGATTTCTCGATGTATCATTTATTAATCAAGATTGTGTGATTAATCATAAGTTTATTTCATCTCCGTATCCTTTCATGGGAAAAATCGGTCAGGTGTGAAAAGGATTTGAAAACAAAAAACACTGAAAATTCAATCCATATTTAAAGGCAGATATCTCTGTCATCCCTTGCTCATTTTTCCTGACTATGGCATAATTTGAAAGGCCAGGAAATGTAGTTTCTAGAAATGTGATTGATTCTTTAAAATAAAAATATCGTTGTGCAAATTACTTTTTGATAGCCTTGCTTCATATTGTCTTTACTCACTCATGCGTGAAGTATGGATCATGTGAATGGTATCAAATGAAAGCTGAGGAAATAAGCTTTCCAGATATGTGTCATTTATTATTCAAAAGTGAAATTAAAATAGGATTAAACACTGACAAATCTCGGTTTCGTTTTTTCTGGGACACCCTGTACAGTCGTATAGGCCTATATATGTATACACGTAGATTTTGGAACCCTGAAAGACCTATGCCTACAGTGATATTGATTATTGCCCTGCCTATAACATTACGTAATCGTGAAACTATATCATTAGAGAAAGGGTAAGGAATTTAACGTGTGCCGAAATCTCTTTTCTTCATCCGATGTTATGTGAGGCTTTTAAGGGCGTTAAAGCTCTTTCATAACCGCCTGCTCATTTCTGAACGAGCTTGCCAGTGCAGTAGGCCTACTGTGCTTTTGTGGCGCATCTTTCTCAATCTATTTTCCATTCTACACGCGTCCCTGGATTCTTGTTTTGTTGTTTGCTGTTGGCTGGTGGGTGTTGCCGGGTAGTAGGCTTTGGTTATTTCATTCATTTATCAGTTTGTTGGCTGCATGGTTGTGAAATTACCATGTCAGCTCAATAGACTAATGCACTACTTGGGTTAAATGACAGTTTGTTGGTGTCCACTTAATTAGGTTATAAAGTAATGCAGTGGATTTCACTGTTTTTTTTCCCGTCGCTATTGTATTGCCTTATCATGGAGCGTGATAGCATCCGCCAACAGACAGTGTACGGTGTGTCCTGGCTTCAAAATTGGTAGTTATCGGTCTGGGCAGGCAGTATTTACAATAGTTTTCATGCTCATGTAGATGCCTCCCGTTGAAAAAAAGAAGAAGAAGAGATAAACTTAAAAGTATAATACATGATTTGTAAAGGTCTTTTACCTTTATGACATCACAGTCTTGCTCATGAATATGGAAATTCTATTCTGCATATTACAAACCAAAGACTTGTGAATAGCCCCTTGAACATCTGTTAATTAACTGGTAAAATCATTGAAAGGATTGCTTTACAATGATGACGTCACAGGTGACGTCATGGTGATATCTTCCCCTGCATCAATATACCTTTTCCATGAAAGCTCCCATTCTGATCATTTTACTTAATTACTGTCTGGTCTTCGCGACAGTCAGTTAGTTTGGCATTTCTACATTTCTAGTTAATCTACATGAAGTTAAAAAAAAAGAAGCACATCATGACACTTATTCTGTGAATAGGTCAGTAGTATATCGTGCGTATCTTGCACCTGAGGGTGGCTCATGTGGTTCAATCGGTGGGCGTGGTTGAGGAGGTGGGAGGGAGTGGGAAGAGTGTGTAGTAGGGAAGGAGGGAGGTGTGTGAGTATATACTGTGACTGTCGAGATGAGGTGAAAGTAGAGGTTGAATGTGAGGAGGTGTTTGTGGTTGTATGAAATGAAATGAAAGTCGTCTGAAGCCCAGTTGTAAGGGTTCCAGAGGAGGAGGAGGAGGAGGAAATGGGTCTTGTTGGGGAGGAGGTGGAGGAGGTGGTGGAGGTAGGGTGCAAAGGAGGAGGGAGTGGTAGCGGTGGTGGGTGTGGTGGAGGATGAGGAAGTGGAAGGTAATGGCAGGAGGAGGAGGAGGAGGGAGTGTTGGGTGAGGAAAATGAGCAAACAAATGCAGACAATTAGCAAAATGAGCATATCAGGTGAAGGAAAAGGAAATAATATTAAAAGTACATGTATCTCCATATCTTGTCATTCGGAGATTAACCAAAGATACAACATGAATGATATATCCGTAGTCAAACCTCACGTTTGTCACAAATGCGACAAACGTTTCGGACGGCCGAGATAACCTTCGGAGGCATGCAGAAAATGTACATGCTGTTGATGAATCGGAAATGGATGAAGTTGACGATAACCGAAAAATTAGCGCTTTTCGATTTCATTTTGCTCATTGTCTGCATGTTGTTGCTCATTTTCCTCATTCAACACTCCCTCCTCCTCCTACCATCACCTTCCAAAGGCTCCACCCCACCACACACACCACCGCTACCACTCTCTCTTTCTTCCACTCCCTCCCTCCCACCTCCTCAACCACGCCCACCTGAACCGATTGAACCACATGAACCACCCTCAGGTGCAAGATACGCACGATATACTACTTAAGTCATAAACAAAAAACGGTATTGAACTACGGAAAACGGTTTCCGTTTTATTATTATTTTATGGAATTTCGTGAACTTGTGTATTTCAAGTCCTATCACAATGGACATATTTCCAGGACTTTAAAACATTATACAACTCTTTTGGTCATAATCCAATAAAGTATCAAAATCATTCACATTTCGCTCCACAAGCAGTTTAGGCCTAAGCTATGACTGTATGAATGGATATAGGTCTTGAACGATCTATAGTAGGTTCATAAGTTCAGTAATGTCTACTTCAAGTAAGCCAGCAATCAATCATGTTATGTGCCAATTGTCAAGAAGATGATAGATTGTAGAGAAAACGAACCCAGTCAATGAAAATGGGTTAAAGGTACAGTACAGGATTGGTGACATAATAATACCCAAATAGAAATGTTCACAGATTTACGTATAACTTTCCAAGTATGAAGATGGTGTTGGTAGAAACATACCGTTAACATATTTTTGCCTGAAATGGTGTAGGCCCCTATTTATCCAGAAATTAGTTAGACAGAAGACAGTTTTCATCTCGGGGTAAGATCAAAACCATTCTTTATATTTTAAAGGAAAAACTGAGTCGTTTTTGTGTGTGTGTGCTATTTTCTCGTGACACATAATGTCCGATTGAGCTCAAATTTTTATCAAGGTTTATCATTTCATGTACATACTGGATTAGACAAAGTATGAGTGCTGTTTTGTGACCTTTACCAATCATGTATTATACCTTTAAAGGGTGAATGTTCCAGCGTGGGGTCATCAGTCTCCAATCTGCCAGGCAGATGATCCTGAGCTTAGCTAATGAAAGCAGAATCAATACTCATTCTGTGATGATGTCATCTGTGAGTGATGACATGACGCATTTTGGTTGGAAGTCCCATTTTCATATGAAGACCTTTACAATGCAACACATAACTAGGGCCAATGTCATAGACTTGCTAAGCAGAAAACATTTGCTTAGCACAAAAATGTCTTGCCCAATAAAACAAACAACTATTAAAAATTTGATAATTCATGGTCAGCGAACAACAGCCAGAGAACAATCACAAGTTATATACAACACATGGACATCAGTAATCCTGTTTGTATTAAAGGTAGTATCATACTTTGGTTTTTGTTAAAGAAGTACAGATTCATGGGCAAATATATCAAGGAAGATACAGTCACAGTCATCTGTGAAAATTTAAGTCCCATACGGTGCCCACTTTATGAGAAGATCGTGAAAAACGGCCGCAGTATTTCTTAAGTCTTTTCTCTTTTGATCTTTTAAAAGACCAAAAAGATTTTCGGTCGTTGTTTTACTAATTTCTGGATAAATACACCATTTCAGGCGAAAATATTTTAACGGTATGTTTCTACCACCACCATCTTCATACCCTGTACTTTATACATAAATATGTGAACATTTCTGTTTTGGTTTCTTACCAAAGTATGATACTACCTTTAAGGCAGACATTTTATGGTTAGCAATTTATTGTTGTGCTAAGCAGGGCTATGAAATTGGCCCTTGGCAAGTTTCTTCTATATGGGGTTATTGTGAAAGCACCAACATCCCCATTAGTCACAGTTCATTCAATGTAGCGCAGTTTCCATTCATATTGTACTAAAATGTACTTCAAAAGTTCATACTTGAGCCAGTGGGGTATAGTTTGGCAGAGGAAAATACAAACTGTACCAGTCGGTTGATTGAAAGGAACATATTGGGTTTAACGATATGATTGAGTGGAAAGATTATCAACGATAAACAGTGGAATTAACTTCTGACAAGTGTAAAAGTCACACAGCAGTCAATAATACACTGTTCATATTTTGCACACGAATTTTGAGATTCTAATTTGGAAACGGAACACCTGCTCACACCTGTGACCGAAGAAAAATTCATTACACAACGCAGAATTCCTTTGCATTTTAGGGACTTTTACGATATTTTTCAGACCTTTGGCACTTTTGCCTTTACGTGAATTGTCTTTAAAGGAACTACATGTATCATACTTTGGCAGCAGACCGAAACAGAAATCTTCACATTTACCTTTGACGTATACAGGGTATAAATATAGTTATGTTATAAACATACCGTTAACATTGTTCTGCTTGAAATGCTGTATTTAAATGCAGAAGAGTAAAACCAATAACCAAAACAATTTTGACCTTTTACTAAGAGGACACTAACGGTGAAAAGATTGTTAAAAATACTGTGGGCGTTTTTCACTGTTTTCTCAAAAAGTGGGCACCGTATGGGACTGGGAATTTCACAGATGACTGTACTGTATTTTGATATTTTTGCCCATGAACTTGCAGTTCTTTGACAAAAACCCTAAGTATGATAACAGATATTACCTTAAACATAAGTATGGCTGACCTTATGATGAAAATGGCCTCCTAATAATTATATGGTGCATGCTAAAAGAAAAATCCTGCGACATACAAAAATAAAGGATCATGGCTTTACCCACAGAAAACTGTTTTCAGTGTAATGTCTAAAATGGTTATGTCCCGTTTGATTTATGGTGGCTCGTGGCTCTGTTTACCATACGGTGTTTTGAGCGAGAAAACACCGAAAAGTGAGCTACACTTAAGGCGCCTTTCCATAAGTGCGTTTTTTCATCCGCTGCGTATACGCTGCGTGTACGTTGCGTGTGCGTTAAAATTGCCCATTGAAAAGACGCACGCGACCTTTTCAAACGCACGCGCACATATGGAAAGGGTCGCTTGTTTTTTTATTTTGATCGATTTTTTGGCAACGCGACGGACACGCAACGTATACGCAGCGGATGAAAAAACGTGCATATTATGGAAAGGCGCCTTTAGGGGCCGTCCATAGAGTACGTACGCACGAAGGGGGGATCTATCCAGAAATTAGTCAAACAACGATCGAAAACCTTTTTGATCTTAAGATCAAAAATAAAAGAGAAAAGACTTAAGAAATACTGTGGCTGTTTTTCACCGTTTTCTCAACAAGTGGGCACCGTATGGGACTGAAATTTCCACAGATGACTGTTACTGTATCTGTCTTAATATTTTTGCCCATGAATCTGTATTTCTTTGATAAAAACCAAAGTATGATATTACCTTTAAATGACCCTTTTCCTAAATCCCATAATTCATTTTGTGCTAACAACAAACTATTCATTCATGTCATACATCATCTTCTTCAAGTGTAAAGCGCCTAGAGCATCAGTATTCGCTGGATGTTGCACCTATTAATCACTACCATTATTAATATAATCTGAGGCAGACGAAACGCAATTTCTATAGCAGTCATTTATTTTATTATTAATACTTATTAATTTTATTTATTAATACTTCATGAATTTGATTCATTTATAAAATTGTACTTTACTGAAGTTCAGCTTGTCATGTTAGTCTGGGCATCATGATGTAGGTCATCATCGTCCTGGGGTTGATTTCATGAATACCTACGATCGATCGTAACTCGAGTTACGAAGGATAACCCATCGTATCCCACGTAGGGCTGCAATGCATTATAAGTCCTACGATTGATAGTAAGTTACGATGAGTTTGGTGAGATCGACCCCTGGATACTTGGGTGAGCCTCTGGGTATGTCTGGGCCCTTTTCCAAATCTCGGCTCCGGCTCATCAGGCTCCGGCTCTAGCTCTGTCATCCATATGCTAAAAATATAGGTTGTGGTTTTTCATTGAAGCTGAGGCTCTACTTCCGAACCGCAGCCAATAGCCTCTATTTTGATAACCGTTATTTTAGAATGGATTCACGAAATGGAGCCGGAGCCGGAGCCTCCGTTTTGTAAATGCCCTAGCCTGAGCCGAGGTTTGGAAAAGGACCTAGATACCTGTTTATCAGATTTGGAGGCCACTAACAGTATATTTTAACAGACAAATCTAACACAATGGCCTCCTATATTGTGTTTAAGCTTGTGAAAAAATGGCAATACTTTTTGCGACCATTTAAGTGCACATTGAATGGAAAGATGGCTTGTCTATGTTTTGTGCAGAGTCCTATGGTGAATTGATGGTCATTCATGGTCACTGTGCTACTGAAAAGTGATACAACAATTAGCTGACAATTATTTGGTTGTTTGGCCTCTGTTCCCCAGAGCACAAATCCATTTAGACCCATATACTTTACACACTGTTAGTGGCCTCCATATCCCACATACAATAGAGGTTTACGAAACGGGGGCTCGGGCTCAGGCTCCAGCTCTGTCGTCCATATACTGAAAATATAGGTTGCGGTATTACATTGAAAATGAAGCTCTGTTTTCCTTTTCAAACCAGAGAATCTACTTCCGAACCGCAGCCAAAAGCCTCTATTTTGATAGTTATCCATTATTTTAAAATGCATTCACGAAATGAGCCGAGCCTGAAACGGAGCCCAAGCCTCCGTTTCGTAAACTCCCTATGAGTACACATCCACATAGCCCCTTTTCAGTACCATACTTTACACACAGTTGGCCTCCATATCCCACACACTATGAGTACACATCCACATAGCTCCTTTCACTAACTTGTACTTCACAGATCAATTAAGATAGCTCTATGCTTCATCACTATCCCACATACTTGTGCAGTCAGCTACACCCCAATAAGTGCCAAATATCTTACATAAATCCTGAGTACAATGCATGAATGTATGAAACACAAGAAACCCATGAAAACCTGGGATTCAAGTTGCAAATAACATTAATTAATTGCACATATTAAGCATGTCATGTATTTGATTACGCCAAGAGCAAAGTTCTGGGTGACCATACAATCGTACATTCCAGTAAAGAAATTTTAACATTTTACTAACTTTTTAGATTCAGTTTTCATATCTACTATTACATTGACTTTGGAGAGTATGATATTAAGTAGGAACATTACCACACACAAAAATGCATTCAAATAATTGCTTCAAGTATTGCAATGTGGTTAAATAATACTATTTTCAAAGTTTCATGCTTTTTTCCTTGTCAACAGTTTGTTGCTAGTTGCCACAAGGGGGCGCCCTTGCATCAGTATGCACTGTTTTTGCTTCATTTTAAAAGTCACTTTAAATATGAAAAAGTACAGTATATAGACCTGTATTCTTATTATTTAAAGGTAATATCATACTTTAGTTTTTATCAAAGAAATACAGATTCATGTGCAGAAATATCAAGACAGATACAGTAACAGTCATCTGTGAAAATTCCAGTCCCATACTTTTTGAGAAAACAGTGAAAAACAGCCACAGTATTTCTTATGTATTTTCTCTTTTGTTTTTGATCTTTTAAAAAATCAAAAAGATTTTCGGTTGTTGTTTTACTAATTGCTGGATAAATACACCATTTCAGGCGGGAAATGTTTTAACTGTAGGTTTCTACTAGCATCATCTTCATATCCTGTAAGTTATACGTAAATCTGTGAACATTTCTGTTTTGGTCTCTTACCAAAGTATGATACTACATTTAATGTTACTCACAATTGAGGAGAAAGGGAAAAAAAGTATTCAACTGATTAATTCTATGAAGAAATATTATCCAAATTCAATTGAATTGCAGGAAATTTAAAGCAATGTGAAAAATTTTCTTCAAAAGTGAAAAGAAGTTCACAAGAATTGTCCCACTTTAATTTGACCTTAGGCAATGCATTGGATATCTGTAACACTTGACATGTGAATCGACAGGCCTTGTGTCATAACATGACGTGTTCAAATCCCGGAGGTGGCCTGACTGACTTTTGTCCAATGTCTGATTGGATATTCCTGGTGGAGCTGTTAGGGTCCGGGGCGGGTTTGCGGCTTGACTTGGGCTGGGAAGATCTGGGGGATCCCCCTGAGGATTTATGGTCTCTGCTTTTGGTCCCCGGGGGGCCCGTTCTAGATTCAACAGACTTGACCTGTGACACTTCATCGTGAACACTACACTTGGTGTCGCTGTGAGAGGGGATCGTTGATTGGCTCGGCTCCCCTTGCCTGTATCGATGTCTCTGCCGTGGGCGTTTCTTTGCACCCTCCTGGCTGGCTCCGGTTGTACTATCCATCGCACTGTTGGCTAACACCTTGTGAGCATGGATATTGGTCTCTACGTCACAACTCCTATCGGGATATTGTGGCGACTTTTTCCTGTTCATTTTGGATTCTGTGCTCAGAGCCGACCCAGAGTCTGTCTTGGGGATGCTTCTGGGGTGAGGAGGTCCATGACTGCCCTGGTTCTCTTCATTTCTACCCTTACTGGTGCCAACCTGAGTCAAGAAGTTATTCCCTTTTGATCTTTCTAGTTTGTCTTTGTCAATGGCGGACGGTGAATCTGTTGCCATTTTATCTGTTTTCCTGCTTTTTGCTGATTTGTCTTGCTTTGGCTCTCCTGGCTTCTGTTGGGCTGCTTGGTTTCCCTGGGGCTTGGTGATATCCTTGTCCGGTTTTACAGACTTGTCCTCAAAATGTCTGCCAGAATCTCCCACTTTAAAACTCTTCATACTTCCTTGAGGTGGACGGCCCCTTCCTCGACTCCCGGAGCCAGGACGTTGTCTGTCATTGCGTCCATCATCCAATACCTTCCCCCTATCACTCTGTATCCTATCTTTTGATTGGTCAATATCCTCCCGTTTATGACTCGTCGCCTGTGATTGGTCAGCATAAATCGTGACATCTGAGCCATCATCTTTTGAACTCTGTCCTTTGGCTTCCATGTTCCTCTCAAATCCTGAGGCTGGCGTGTGGGCATCTCTGCCTCCTGATGAGTTGGGTCTACTTTGACCTCTGCCCCTTGAACCCCGACCTCGACCCCAAGCCCTCCTGCCCTGTCTACTGTCGTTTCTGTTGTATGATCTGAGATGGTCAGAGTGGTTTCCCCTGTTGGTCGTGGCATCTTTCTTGTCTGAAGGTTTATTAGATTCCGTCCCTCCAGAACTGGTTTTCCCCTCGCTACGAGATGCTGCAACTTTGTCAGACTTCACGTCATTTCCTGAGATGGCGCTTGGCTGAGTCTTTGGCTGTGACATGACTGGGGAGATCCCAACGTTCGTCGGCAGAGTTGGTGTCTGCATGTCAATGCAAAAACAGAACAAGAAAAATAAAACTAAATCAAATAACAGGAACCTCTCAGGATAAGCCTGTCTTCCGTCAAATTCAGGGTCCTACTATCTTTGCCTTTATACCGAGGGTATGAATAAAAAAGGGCAGGAGCTTGGTTCTTTAAGGGCAAAGACAAATTCCCCTCAGTACAGGACCCTTCATAGTGACAAATTAAACATCTACTGAAAGGACAAAAGGGCAATGACCAGGGGTACTGAGGCAATGACCAGGGGCACCGTGGTAATGACCAGGGGTACTGAGGCAATGACCAGGGGTACTGAGGCAATGACCAGGGGCACCGTGGCAATGACCAGGGGTACTGAGGCAATGACCAGGGGCACCAAGGCAATGACCAGGGGCACCAAGGCAATGACCAGGGGCACCACGGCAATGACCAGGGGTACTGAGGCAATGACCAGGGTACCGAGACAATGACCAGGGCACCAAGGCAATGTCCAGGGGTACTGAGGCAATGACCAGGGGTACCGAGGCAATGACCAGGGGTACCGAGGCAATGACCAGGGGTACCGAGGCAATGACCAGGGGCACCACGGCAATGACCAGGGTACCGAGACAATGACCAGGGCACCAAGGCAATGTCCAGGGGTACTGAGGCAATGACCAGGGGTACTGAGGCAATGACCAGGGTACCGAGGCAATGACCAGGGGTACCGAGGCAATGACCAGGGGCACAGAGGCAATGACCAAGGGTACTGAGGCAATGACCAAGGGTACTAAGGCAATGACCAAGGGTACTAAGGCAATGACCAGGGGAAACAGGGCAATGACCAGGGGAACCAAGGCAGTCACCAGGGGCGCCAAAGCAATGACCAGGGGCACCAAGGCAATTACAAGGGACACCAAGGCAACAACTGGAGGCTCGGAGGCAATGACCAAGGACTCTGATACATTGTGGGAGCCTGTTGGCAAACTTGGTATAGGTTCAAAGTATTTGCCAATGGAATTACTGCAAAGTGTTGAGTCACTTGACTGCAGAGCCCAGGCATTGTAACTTTATTGTTGGCTTAACTTTTTCCAGCCCAATGCAAGTGCCGCACAGGGATTCTGCACAGTGGGTATTTTGGAGGATATCAAAAGATTCCGAGCCAAAATGCCTGAGGCGTTTGGGTTGATGGTAATTAATGAAAACTACAGGGATTTGTCTCGTTCACAAAAAAAAAGGAGAGAGTAGTTAGTGATATAGGAGAAAACGGCACAGATTATCCAGTTTTGCTCATCTCCAATGAGATAATTTACCTGTGAAATGTTGATCAGGTACTTGTTGTTCTCTGCCTCGATGTCGATGATCCCGCCCCTCTCCTTCTGTCGTCTATAGAGGGCGGCCATCCTCCGCTGCATGTCCCGTATCACCTTGCCGGGGCGGTACACCTCATGGTCGGAGCTTGGGGGTGGGGCACCAGCCAGCTGGGACAAATCAAAGGCAACTGGTTCCCGACAGACTGCACAGACAGGCTAAGGGAGGAAGACAGAGCACCGGTCAGCCTAATTCTTCCCAAATGTTGACATCTTTAAGATGCCACACGCAATTAATGTCAAATTCAGGTGTTACGGAGTATCTCTGTATCTCAATGCAATTGGGAACTTTCTTCTTGATTGTCTCTTGGCAAGAGAAAAGAGAAAGCTGACGTTTCTTCTGGAGCATTTAACCCCTTCCACTCGTGGAGCATCTATAGCAGCCTCAAGTCATAGCCTGACAATATTCATGATTGCTTTGTTCCATTGAAATACATTGAATGGGGGTATTGACTGGAACAAGAGGTTCTATGAACCTTTATTGTCCAAAAAAAATTGTCTTATTGTGGTACATTCACCCCCTTGATTTGCATTTGAATTTGCGATCATCGCTAAAGCCCAAATCCATCGCTAAATGGAAAACTGCTACAAAAAGAAGCGATGGATTTTACGTTTAGCGATGGATTTGGGCTTTAGCGATGATCGCAAACGTTAGTGAAATTGGCCCCTAGGTGCGACCAATTTTAAAGTTTCTCTCTCTGAAGTCTGTAACAGTAACATAGTCATACTAACCTCTTCGTCGCTTTCCTGGGCGTGTTTAATGTAACGTGCCAGACACTGACTGTGGAAATAATGGTAGCACTGCGTCCTGGTGAAAACATCAGCCTCGGTGAAACCGTGTAAGCATATCACACACTGGCAACTAGGCGTGTTGTTATTGGTCAAGCTCTCCTTAGCAACCTGTGCCATGGCAACCAATCACAGATAAAAAATAGTTATTGGGAAAAGAATCTTGGTGACTTCAAATAATAGTGTAGACTTTAGTGCAAGGTACCACTTTTTTAAGGTAAGCAATTTGCAATAAAAAGGAAAACAAAATGACCGACTACTAAATCTTCAAGTGAGTGGTTTTATGGCTTATGACTGGCAAAGTGAACAAAGATAATTGACTTTTAGGGACACCACCAACACATGACTGGATAGCTCAGCTGGGACAGAGCACCGGTATGTTTATTCCGATTGTCACAGGTTCGAATCCCGCTCCAGTCAATTTTGTTTGCCCATGGTTCAATGACTCTTAAATGACATGCTTGGAGATAGGAGGGCCTAGCAGGATCCTTTTCAAAGCTTAGCCTTTGAAAAAGATCCTGCTAGAATCGAAACATCAGGATCTCCTAAGTTTGACCATTAAGCCTTTGAGAAAGATCCTGCTAGGATTGAAACGTCAGGAGGACCTCCTAACTCTGACCATTTAGCCTTTGAGAACGATCCTGCTAGGATTGAAATGTCAGGCCCTCCTTACTCTGACAATTTAGCCTTTGAGAAAGATCCTGCTAGGATCGAAATGTCAGGACCTCCTAACTCTGACCATTTAGCCTTTGAGAAAGATCCTGCTAGGATCAAAATGCAAGGCCCTCCTAACTCCAAGCACTTTATATATTTCAGGTCATTATTTTGGTTGATGAGCAGTTTGCAGGAGTTTATTATTTGCATCTTATATTTCTTGGATATAGTACCTCTATGAGTTCATACAACATGGCTCCTCCTTGACGATCACTAGCCAACTGATTCAACTTGACATCAAGACTAAAAACAAAAAGGGACAAGAATTCATAAGAACACAAGATAAATACTGCCGATAAAATGAACATCATAGCATACATTGTTACACTGTCCCTGCATATCTTCAGGATCTTGCTCAAGAAAAGCCAATTATTTTTATGGATACATGCAGTGGCATATCTAGGGAAACAACGCCTGGGGTAAGCGTTAAAATTGTGTCAATTTGACAATTTGAAATTGGAATCATTCTTTCTTTGCTCATGTCAATAGTGGGCTTCTTTTTCTTTTGGCCTTTTTGTTTTTTGCGCCCCCTAAAAAGTGCCGCTCGGGGCACATGCCCCCCTTGCTCCCCCCCCCCCAGATATGCCACTGGATACATGCACTCAATATAAATATCTATGCTAAACCTGGCCCACTGGCGTCACCGATCTTCCCAATCCGATGCTGCTTGATTTTGGAATGTGTTACCAGCTCTCATCTCTTTGGAAGTTTTTACATGAGGAATTGTTCCCTCAGTCAATTCATATCTTGAGCTTTGAGCTCCACTGAGCATCTGCTTATTCTTGGCCTTTTACTCGAGTGGCATCCACCCTTGTTACCATCAACTTAACGAAAAATCTAGAAAGATCTAGAAAGGTAATTTTTACAGAGAGAAGAGAGCGATACATGTATCACATATTGCACATATTGACAACACCAACAAACAAACAAACAAGCTAACAAACAAACAAACAAACAAACAAACACCCCAGAGAATGAAATGTAGTCCTGTACCTCGCTAGATGCTCATCTGATACTCCTCTGGAGTTTCTGATGCTGATCACTGGTAGTCTGC
Source organism: Astropecten irregularis (assembly GCA_963971285.1). Taxonomy (NCBI): domain Eukaryota; kingdom Metazoa; phylum Echinodermata; class Asteroidea; order Paxillosida; family Astropectinidae; genus Astropecten; species Astropecten irregularis. Next base: position 25,977,324 of record OZ020247.1, on the reverse strand, counting down.
TTGGATACTATGCACACACAGCAAGAGAAAAGTACAATATTAACTGTCTTAGTTGGCTGGTTCCCTCCACACAACTGGTCCCCTTGGTTCTCCTTGGTTCCAATCAAGCTTATTTTTCATCAACACATTGGAGGGCATTTCACACTACAAACAAATCTCCAGGCTCTACGTGAGTCTGACCCCTGTAAAATGGACTGGCCTGTTCACACTGCAAGATTTTAACAGTAACACTGTCGACCCGTGTAAAGTGCTCGACCTGTGCAGAAACTACCCCTGCTTGGGACGTAGGATGCAAGTAGAGACCAAGTGGTGGTTTGAATGTCTTCAAGTGCATTTTGTGTTTTGTTGTGTGAACGCAGAGTATGATTGACACATATGTATTAAAGTGTACAAGGTATTATATAAATGTGAAGAGCCCTTACACCTATGCATCCACTGGTATCACCCTGCGCAAGCCCACCACTGGTACTCTTTATTTTCACTAGTCCTTTTTATATCCACCTGCAGCCTATTTCACAAAACTTCAAATGTTGCATACCCGGTATGCAACATTTTGTTGCGTGACTTACACAACACTTGTACATTGCGTAAGTTACACAATGTTTTGTGAAAACGGCTGCGGCACCCTCAACAACCATTAGCGATCAGTCTTTTTCACTGGTACCCTTCAGATAGACTGGTTCCACCTCAACAACCTACCTGGTCTGGTAGCTTTAGATGGAGTGTAAGGCACACATATTGCTGGTCCACATTGCCTGCTGTAGCTGGGTGTAGGAAAACACTGAGCTCTGACGGAACCCCACTGTACACAGAGCAAATGCATTTCAGATTCTTAGTAAAGATCGTTACAGTAATTAACAAATGAATATTCAAGAAGCACTGGCCAACATTTAATTCATGAAGAATGAAGGACTTCATCCATCGTATCATACTTGCTTTGAGTTGAGGAGGGCCTGACGCGTTTCAATCCTAGTAGGATCTTTAACATCGAAGGCTAACACACTGAGCCTTCGATCAAGATCCTGATAGAATCAAAATGGGTCAGGCCCTCCTAACTCATGAAGCATTTTATAAATTTCAGGTCATTATTTTGGCTGATGAGCAGTTTGCAGCAGTTTATTACTTGTAGAGATGATTAACTTTGTAACGAATAGCAGACCATATAAGCCCCACTGCACACGTGGGCAATCAATGCGTATGCCTCTGCACTAAGGTGCATCCATGTATCAATCATTATCCTTGATCTTACTGTATTTACCTCTCATTAGTGATGACATCAAGTTCATTGACGTAGATAGCTTCTAACAGACCAAGTTCTTGTAGCAATTCACTTCAAAACAAAACCAAACAAATACAGCATGAACGTTAAGGTGCAGCTTGAGTGACATTCAAACCAAGTGCTGAACTCTAACTTCTACAGCTCAGTGCAGAGTGCATCATTCCAACTTGCGATGAAAATTAAAACAAAGCAGCAAATTGTATGGTTTTTCAGACAAAAAGATGCCAGGATTGTTTAATCTTAGTAAAAGCATGGAGGAAGGAAGAGAAGGAGTTACAACGACCCACTAATCCCCCGAAGGGTATTTACTATGCGACCGCGATAAGATCTCTCAGTGCATAGAGCCGATCACCGCTCACACTGCTCATTGGAGAAACGAATTGTTTGCGCACTCAATAGTTACGTTCAGTTTGATCTGTGATTATAAATGAAGCATGGTTACATATTTATGAATTTGAAGGGTTTGGGCTGATTTTGGCTGATGGAAAATTAGAAGGATTTACTCGGTGTCTTTACGACATCGCATTCGTACAATTTATAATGTGGACCAGCGTGTAGCTGGGGGGGGGGGACAATTGAAAAATCTGAATTTTCGGTTGTTGACCATTCATTAGGCCATCTGTTTTTACGACTGCGGTGAGAGGCCTTTTTTCTTTGATCTCATGGTCGTTGTAACTCCTTCTCTTCCTTCCTCCATGGTAAAAGTAGGCCCGGCAAAGCTATACGGTATTTCAATGGTGTCTCCACAAGTCTTACTCATTCTAGGTACAGGGACGAGGGTGCTATTGCATGTAAACCATTACCATACAACAAGCCATAGGGGCAATTTCATGGTTAGTTTTGTTACACTTTTTTTGAGGTAATGTCCACTCCTTCATGGAATTGCCCCATAGCTCTATGACTTTTCGGGGTGCTGTAAGGCGCGGCGTAACACTAGCCGGTTTAGTTATGCCAAGGCGGCAGCAATGGCAAACGCCGGGGATAAATAAAAGGTAATCCTGGGTTTTAGGTGGCCAAATTATTTTGGTCGCTAACTTCAGCCAATGCATCACAGTGTAGCGGACTGTTGTATGGAGGGCCAAAATGACAAAATCTGATTGTCAGATTTTTTTCATTTTTGGCGAGCTGCAGTGAAGCATGCAGTGCGAGTCTATGTAATGCCGATAAATTTCCGTCCGTCCGTCGGGCCGGCCGTCCGCGTGAAATGTTTAAATGGGTTTTTTTTGGGGGGGGGGGGGGGGGGGGGGTTGGTTTTGTCTTAAAATTAATTAGCGGTGTTTCAATCTGGAAAGACAATAATGTTTTGTTTTTTGTTTTTTTTATTTGCTATCCGTGTTTGTAATTCCACGTTAGGCCGCAGCTAGCCATGACACCTTCGCTGTTCTAGTTTTGGTTTACATGTAATCAAAGGTCATATTTAAGCTCATTTCCTAATATTTCAGTAACCGTTGCCCTGATTTTCACTAAGCTTCCTTAGAGATTAGCTAAACACCTCGAGTGGGTACAGCAGTGGTCGCGGAACCCCTTCATTCGAATCCAAGTAGGTGTGCTAACGAGGGATTTTGGTTGTTTTACAACATACATGTACACATGTATAAATGCTTCCCTATAATATCTATATCTTTATCTATATCCATATGTTTGTTTTGAAGACTTCCAAAACTTAAATGATTTTTAATCATGACTGTTTGTTGTTTTGTTTTTCACCTATGTAGTGCTCTACTCGGGTAGCGTGAAGTTATGGCGTGTAATCACTTTACTAACCAGATGCGAGAATCGGAGGTCCATACCTGGCTTTTCATCGACGACTCCTCGATCACATCAATAAATGAAAAATGAACAACAAACAAACACAGAATAGTATTGTTCCTAGTTTGTTTCTTTCCTTTTATTTTATTTCCATGGAGGGGATGGGGGCGGGATCGGGCTACGTGTATTCCATACCAAAGTATTTTTAGTTGTAACTAGTTATTATCACTTTACATTTTCGGGGAGGGGATTTCTAATTCTGTCCCTGACATCTTAGAAGGGAGGGTTTCATTATTATTATTTATTCGGCCATGAACAAACAATGAATACAGTCATGTACAATAAAATTGGGACAACAAATAAGAACAAATAAGCAACTAACAACTGATGGGGGAAGGGCAAGAGGGCGAGGGATAGAGCTGATGGTAAAGTGACGGACGGGATTGGTAGGTGACATCTACAATAAACAAAGCATATAAAGCTGTTCAGGACTGTAGTGTACATCCAAACTCAAAATGCAACATAATTAAACACTGACATGTAATTTACATCTGTGAAAAAATTGAAATAAATACATTTGTAAATTAAATTTGTCAAACCAATAAAAACTAAAACCATTTAAGAAAGCAATCAACACAAAATTCAATGATTACAATAACAGTAGGCCCTATTAATAATAAAAAACAAGTACAGAATAATTAAAAATAAGTAATAATTAAATAAACAATAACTAAAAAATAATAAATCAAAATTACAAGGTAAGTAAAATGGTTTAAAAACAAATGACCACGTTTCTATTAAAAGTTTAGAAAGAATCCAGAAGGAGAGAGTCCTTGATATAAGATGGAAGGTTTGTGTCTTTAAAGTGTCTGGTTCAGCGACGTGATGAGCCAAACCAGGTGAATGGGGGCAACATTTGTAAAATTCGCGAGGGAACGATCACGAAAATTGACATATTTAATAATTAAAGCTCATTTTAAAAAACATACTTTGACATTAAAAAAAATCTGACAATCAGATTTTGTCATTTTGGCCCTCCATACAACAGTCTGCTACGCTGTGATGCATTGGCTGAAGTTAGCGACCAAAATAATTTGGCCACCTAAAACCCAGGATTACCAAATAAAAGACAACCGATTGATGAATAGATTTTTAGGCAATTTCAAAGTTTGATTGGAAATATCAATGGTTCCCTATGGACACAGGAACGCAATATAAAATGCAACAAACGAAATATGAATTGTAACTGTCCACAAACCCGTCATTTATGCCGCTTTCTTCGGAGCATTCGCTGACGTTACGTGTTCTCATGGAGGCTGCCATCTTGGATTAGCCTAGATAGTTTGTTGACCCCAAAATAAATTTACATCATGTAGATGGACACCACATTGTCCTTTTTGCGGGAAATATAAATGTCTGAATTTTGAAGGATTATGAGATTCAAAATTGACTTATTCAATCACTATTTTCAGTTCACTCAGAAGAGAGGGAAATTTGGGAATCACAGCGTTAAATTGTCAAAACTTAGATGAAGTTTTGTAAAACATGATCTACACGTCGTGCAAACTACATGCGCACATAACTGTACACAGTTATTATCTAATAAGGGGAGTATTATTTACGTGTACGGTGTACGTGTACCGTTATAGTCGATCACTTATTATCCCTCCACGATAAAACTGGACATTTCCATTTATTCCTTCCAGCATATGTCATTCGAGACTTTCCAGTAGTTAAACATGAGTTTGAAGATCTACTTCGACCTGCTATCGCAGCCATCTCGAGCTGTCGTGCTGTTCTGCAAAGTCAACAAGATTCCATTCACACCTAAACCTATTGCATTGCGGAAATGTGAGTAGGCCTAACTTGTTAGAGAAAATGAAACATTGTCATTGAGCTCTGTGTGGTTGTAGAATAATTATCATTTTTGGTGGAAAGAAAATGTTGTAGACTTTGTAGTCGTTGCTGCTTGTGCACAAAGTTTACTGGAACTTGGAAGTCATTCACAATTAAGTATTGATAAATCATAATAGACTTCATAACAAAGTATGAAAATGTTTTACCTGGGCCTCGGCTAGTTCAGTAGTTGCGATTATGATCGTAACCCTTGGTCTGACAGTCCCCATGTCAGACCAAGGGTTACGATCATGGCACCTAGGCCTAGGCCTAAGTTATATTAGTTTACTTAAATACTTAGGCTACTTGATAATTTGTAACCCTTGCTGGTCCTTCCATCCGCCATAGTCATGGTGACTTTAGGTTAAGTTAAATACGTTAAGGGTTAGGCCTTAAACAAATATTTGTTGTGATGCCCACAAGTGGAAAAATTAAAATTTTGGGTCGGTCGGTAGATTATAATTATTTTTTTTGGGGGGGCAGATTTTCAAACATTTAAGAATAAATACAGGATGTATGGTCACCAGGGCTTATAAATCAACGGTCTTGGTTCGTTTTGAGGAGACACGCTTTTTTACTACTAAATCTTACATTTTCTGTCAAAAATTGTGAGTTTTTATACTTTAGGACTCAGAGAAAAAAAGAAAAGAAAAAAAAAATCCCGACCCAAAGTTTTGGCATTTTATGGTCGGTCGCTGAGGGCAACACAACAATTTTTTTTTTAGGCCTTATGTTCATCACAACAACTATGAATATGAGTGACACTCTCTGACTTGTTGGAATCAAGGGTCTAACTGACAGTTGGTCTGCTCAAGTTGTTAAATTCAAAATTTACAGCAAGAGTTCCATTAATAAAGTGACTTTACTAAAACCCATAATGTACTCAGGCATGTCAGGTGTTTACAACCATTATAAACAAAATGTGAAATTAGTAAATTGCTTCTTGTTGTTGATTTATTGTTCCAGTTGAGCAGCAGAGTGAGGAGTATTGCCGCATCAATCCTTTCCGGAAAGTTCCTGCAATTCAAGACGGGGATTTCACATTGACTGAAAGGTAACGATCGAGGGTTCAGATATTTATTTGTCTTTGTCTTGCGAGCTTGATGGTACAGTTGAGGTTTGGTCCCAGTATAGAAACTTCAGACTTTGACCTAGTCTTCATTGTAAGTTGAGAGCTAAAAAAACAACAAATTTCCAAACCAAATTCCGAGCTTACTGTTGCTCTGCCAGGTCTCAAATAGTCTATGTGATAGACGCACTCGCCGCAAAGTGAGTGAGCGTCTATCACATGCGTGCAAATTTCCTGATTAATTATGCAAACCAACCCAGTACTGACCGCTCTAAGATTTGACCAATCAGGGGGCATCCACTATCATACCGTTTGGCGAGCGGGTCTATCACAAAGATAGCTGCTGCCGCGCGGACGCGCGAAAGTTACCAATCAACATCCTCTGTCACGATCCTGATGGAAATGTTCTCAAAACAGATCTGATTAGCTGATGTTCCGCATGCACGCATGTATCAGACACGGAGTAGAAAGGTTGATACTCAGACTAGGTCTCAAAATGCTGTGGCAAAAAGACAGTCAGTAGCCCAAAACTGCATCTGCTTAATATGTGGAGTGAAAATTCACCCGACTACTATATTTTTGTCTTTGTATACAGCGTGGCCATACTGCAGTACTTGTCTGATAAATACCAGGTACCAGACCATTGGTATCCCAAGGATCTAAGAGCACGTAGTAAGGTACAGGAGTACATGGCTTGGCAGCATATGAACACACGTATGCACTGTGCAACTGTCTTCCTAAGTGAGGTAAGATTATAGTCAACTGAGATTCACAGTGATTACTTACTGCTGTTGCTGCTGTTGTTGCTGCTGCTGCTGCTGCTGTTATTATTAAGATGCTGGAAGCTGTTTGTGTTGCCTTTTTGGTTCTGGTGCGTTGCTATTGGTGGTTGTAGCACTGCTGCTGTTGCTGTAGCTGCTATTTGCTACTGTAACTGTTGTTGCTGCTGCTGCAGTTGGTGTTACTATTTCTGCTGTTGCTGCTGCATTTGGTACTGCATATGTTGCTGCTGCAGCTGTAGTTAATTGGTGTTGCTTTGCTGTAGCTGGTGTTGCTAATTCTGCTGCTGCTGTTGGTGCTGCAGAAGTTGCTGTTGATGCTTTGCTGTAGCTGTTGTTGCTTCTGCTGCTGTAGCTGGTGTTGCTTATTCTGCTGCTACTTTTGGTGCTGCAGATGTTGCTGTTGCTGCTGCTCTGCTGTAGCTGTTGTTGCTCCAGCCGGTATGGCTGCTTTGGGTACTGCAGATGTTGCTGTTGCTGCTGCAGCAGCTGGTGTTGCTTTGCTGTAGCTGGTGTTGCTGCTGTAGCTGGTGTTGCTAATTCTGCTGCTGCCTTTGTTGCTGCAGATGTTGTTGCTGCTAGCTTTTTGAAGTTATTGCAAGTTGCTTGTGATGCTCCTACTTATGTGCTGGTGTTGTTAGTTGTTATCATTTGTTGTCAGTTGTTGCTGACGTTGGGATTGCTGCTGTTGCTGTAGATGATGTTGCTTCTGCAATTTTTGATTGAGACTTGTTTTATGCAGAAATGCAACGCCAATTCTTTGCAGACTAAATGTGAAATATCAAAGACGAAGATACACAGTTATTAATATGAAAATTCACTTCTCTCTCAATATGATAATTAGGTGATCCTCCCCAGGGCCACAGGCAGCCCTCCTGATGAGGAGAAACTCGCGAAGCATGTCAACCAGATGCATACCACACTATCAGCAATGGAAGACGTCTACCTGAAAGATACACCTTACCTCTGTGGGAATCAGATCAGCATTGCTGACCTACTCGGCATCTGTGAGGTCAGTATTAACAAGACAAGAATCTTTTGTCTTTTGCCTGTTCACACGAACATTGTTTTGACCTCGGGTTTAAAACAATCTTGGGTTGTTTTTACCCCTGTCCATTTGAAGGGAATTCTGAGAAGGAGCTGTTTATGAATCTGCTGAAATTCATCACACATTTTTATTTGGGCTCTGGTGGACTTCATACGCTCTGCAGTGACGTTTTGTGTGTTGTTGGGCTTTCAGTGAGGTATATCGTATCAGTATACATTGATGCGGCAAATATCTTTTGTTTCTAGGTGGAACAGGTCGCGGCTAGTGGCAGAGATGTGAATGTTGGTCAACCAACTCTTCGGACGTGGACTGAACGTGTCAAGGCAGAACTCATCCCGCACTTTGACGACATTCACAGCTTGATTCATAGTCTTAGAGACAGAAACAGGAAAAAAGACATATCGGGCTAAGAGGTCACTAACCTCATGTATTGCGACAACCCTACAGAAGATTAAGCAGCTGTAGAAAGTACATAATATTCAAAAGCCCGTCCAAACTTGCAACATCAGCAGTCCAACGACATCAGAAGGCTTTTTCTCCCAGGAGATTCCAACGGTCTTTCCCAGCAAGACCAAATTATTGAACACTTCCGGTCAAGACAGGCATATCACCTGAACTTGTTGATGTTTTCCTTGTTTCACCGTTCACAGGTGTTGCAAGTGACAGGCTCGGGGCGTGACATCAACGATGACCATCCCAAACTAGCGGCCTGGATCGCCCGCGTTAAGGCCGACCTCAGTCCACATTTCGATGAGGTGTTTGCACATCTGAACAGAGTGCGGGAGACCAAACTGCGAGAGATGGCTCAGCAGGCTAAATTGTAATTTTGAAGGAATACGTGTCAGCTTACAGTACAGGAAAACAAACCTGACCATCATCATGCAGAGTTTCATCATCATCTGTTGGGGTCTCATTTCCACTGATTTCGTCACAAATATTGACCAACTCAACCGGGTGGTCACTTTCATTGTACTTAGCTGAGCGCAGAGAATTGGCTTTACTCCGGAAAAACTGGCTTGTAGAAAATGAGTTACTATATAGTCAGTTTTCCATCTGATCCACTTTTTCTTGTTCCAGGTATATAAACATTTTAATAATTATGGAAATAATGATAATAATAATAATGAAAATTGCAGCGTATTATTTTATAATGTGCACAGTATCTGGAAAGTTCCATTCAAAAGTGCAAATTATTATTATCCCCTGGTCATTGGGCTACATTATTAAATTCCTGAAACCATCTCAACTCCCAGGGGAGTATACAGTGCATGAAGGTTAATCAAGCACAAAGCCATCTCTACCCTCACAGGTACCCATTTACTCCTGAAGAGGAGCAATATGTGACAAAGCATCTTGCCCAAGGATGCAAGCACCATTAGCCCATGGCTGGATTTGAACCCACATTCTGTAGATTGACCACAAAACCTAGAGTACGACACGCCAGACCACTAGGCAATCCCCCCAATCTAAGTATGCTCTGCTTTGTTCAAGAAAATTCAATTCTTTTTCAAACAAAAATTAAAAATATCAAAAAGATTTTCGGTCGTTGTTTTATTAAATTCTGGATAAATACACCATATCAGGCGGAAATATTTTCAGGGTATGTTTCTACCAGCATCATCTTCATACCCTAAAAGTTATATGTAAATCTGTGAACATTTCTGTTACCTCAGTATGATACTACCTTTAAATGGACAAAAAGCAGATAATTTGTGAGATTCAAGGCTGTTCGTGCCTTTGTGGTGATGGTAGCAGCTAGGTTAAGAAGATTTACTGTGTCATCATGTGATAACAGTTGCTTTTTTAGGTAAATTGGTGTTTGTTCCGAAAAGAACCAGGACTTCAGAAAAGAGACAATATTTATCGTCACATGGTGCTACTAGAAACCTTTTACCTAACATAACACGTTGTAAATGTCGTTGAAAAGTGAACAAAGAAAAATCGACTGGCGGGATTCAAACCATCGACCCCTGGAATATCGTACCATTGCTCTACCAACGGTATTCTATCGAATCCCGCTCCAGTCTATTTTTCTTCGTTCACTTTGCAATGACTTAAAATGAATCCAGTCTGTTTACCTATTTGATATTTGACAATTTGACAATGCTGTAAATGTAATAATATAAATCAAGGTTTTAATTGTGTAATGAAATGTGTTTAACATCTTTTTGCAGCAAATATTTGTTTTTCATTAATATTACAAAGAAGGCCTTTGTTTTGTGATATATTTTTGTATTCAAATAAGTAATATGTATTACAAGGGATTAAATAATATCTTTAACAAGTATATAATGAATACAACCGAATGATATCAATTAAAATATGTCAGAGAAATATGATTGAGTTCCTCGTGTACAAATGAAATGATTTCTCAATCTTTGACCTATTTGGAATTCTGCTATTTGCCCTTAGCTTTAAGCCTTTCTGGCGTCAAACCCAATGCATCTTATTGATGGAACACCGCCGTCACATTCCTAGTTTACCAGTTGGAAAAGTATTACACAATTTCAAAAAAGGAAACGGGTACCAGGCTACATGTGTACTTGCAATCCAAGCCTTGCACTGCTTTGAATGTAGAATGGATACACACAGACTGAATAGGGCATATGGTTAGCCGAGCACTTGAACTTACCCTTTCGGTCTGGCTGAACTATCCTATAAAGCCCACCATGCATGGCTGCCCTGTGAGCTATGTATAATGCATTTGATCAACTTGATAAAAATGACTTATCTATAATATTAGGGGCATGGGGAGGATAATTTGCACTTTGCACTTGTACTTGCAGTGTTACCGTTATAGCCAAGTTGAGCACATACACCTCCATTGCTTGGTAAAACTGGACATTCATTTCCATTGATTCCTTCCAGCATATAACATTGGCGTGTTTCCAGTAGTTAATAATGACTTTGAAGATCTACTTCGACCTAATGTCGCATACATCGAGGGCCGTTTTGCTGCTCTGCAAAGTTAACAAAATCCCATTTACGCCTAAACCTATTGCATTGAGGAAATGTGAGTAGAGAAAATGAACATTAAGCTCTAGCTTAGTTGTATAATAATTGTTGTTGTTGTTGTTGTTTTGGGGTGCAGCTCTCCTCTTTGCTGTACTATATAGTACTACATGTACTAGATAACGTTTATTGGAAGGCATTTACAGTTTGAAAAGTAGCCTAAGAGGTTTAATTCTTAACAAGATATGAAAATGTATGATGCTTGATGTTTAACTTATTTCTGTCATCTCACCTCAGATTTGCCACCATTGAAACAAGTATGGAATGACCGAATAAGTGATTATGCTCTTACTTTTTTAATCATGTTTGGCCAATGTAGACCGGCACAGGCTGTTGTGGTTTATAAATTATGTGTAACCCTTGATCCTATAGGCCTACTATAAAAGACGTAGGGTCTGACAGTGATGGGTATGCTCCCAAAAAAAAATTCTAAATTTACAAATGACATGAGGTGAGGAATTCCGTTGCGAATGCGACTTGACTTGAACCCACAGAGCGTTAATGCACTGTGTTTACGACCGACTAAAACTAAACAAAAATGCGCATTATCAGTATTTGCTTGTTATTGTTGTTGTTCCAGTTGAACAGCAGAGTGAGGTGTATTGCCGCATTAATCCTTTCGGGAAAGTCCCTGCAATTCAAGACGGGGATTTTACATTGACTGAAAGGTGACAAGTATTTATTTGTCTTTGTCTTGCGAACCTGATGATCCAGTTATTTAGGTTTGGTTTTTCTTCTTCTGACGGTATTTTACTAATTTGGGAGGCTAATCATCCTTACTCGTATAGCTGGGTGCTGAATTGCGAAGGAAGCGACTTCAATGTGATCGAGAATCAGGCTTTCATGGGCGCCCTTGGCTGCAAGCCACATCAACCCATGATCAGGGAACACAGCCGGCCTGATGAGATTGAAAGCGTTTCAGGATTTTTTAGTGGAGAGAACCCGGAGAAAAACCCTCGTATGAGATAACCAATGCATCCTACTCACATTATATTGTGACCCAAGCCGGGATCGAACCCGGGCCACATTGGCGAGAGGCGAGTGCCTAACGCACTTGCCACCTATGCCCCTATAGCTCTCCATTTTCATATATAAATCAAACTCATGAGATTTAATTTGAAACGGTTGCTCTGCAAGGTCTCAAAATGCTATAACTATAATTATACTAAGGCCACTCAACATGCCAATGGTGGAGTGAAAATTCACCCGACTACTTTATTTTTGTCTTTGTATACAGTGTGGCCATACTGCAGTACTTGTCTGATAAATACCAGGTACCAGACCATTGGTATCCTAAGGATCTAAGAGCACGTAGTAAGGTACAGGAGTACATGGCTTGGCACCATTTGAACATACGTACGCATTGTGGCGCGGTCTACAGAAGTGAGGTATAACAATTAACTGAGATTCACATTGATGTACTGACAAATTTACTGCTGTTGCTGCTGCTGCTGCTGCTGCTGTTGCTGTTCTTATGAGTTGTCGATTTTTGTGTTGCTATTTTGGTGCATGGTGCCGCTGATCGAGTTGTTGTTGTTAGTTGATTGTTGTTGCTACTGCAGTTTTTGTTGTCACTGCATGTTGTTGTTGCGCTGCTGCTGCTGCAAACGCCAAATTAATTAATTAATTGCATTGCAAGTTGCCTGTGCGCGCGATGTGTGTCATATTGTTGCCGTGTTGTTCGTATATCGCTGCTGTTGCTGTGTGATTCAAACTTGTGTTCTTCAGAAATTTAAAGACATTTCTTTGCGGTTGTGAAATATCAAGAAGAAACACAACGTTGATATGGATATTCACTTTTCTCTCAATAGGTGCCCCACCCAAGGGCAACAGGTAGCCCTCCTGATGAGGAGAAACTAGCGAATCATGTCAACCAGATGCATACCACACTATCAGCAATGGAAGACGTCTACCTGAAAGATACACCTTACCTCTGTGGGAATCAGATCAGCATTGCTGACCTTCTTGGCGCATGTATTGTTAGTAACATGACAATGATTTGCTTTGTCTTATGCCTGTTCACACGATCATTGTTTGACCTCTGGTTAAAAATAATCTTGTCCATTTGAAGGGAATTCTGAGATGGTACTTTTTCCGAATCTGCTAAAATTAATAACAATGGTGTGAAGCCTGCATGGCTAGAAAACATGGCGGCGCACAGCTGTAGTGCGATGGCGTCAGTCGTCATACCGTGGAACTCGCAGAAAGTACGATGTGTTTTATGCAATCTTTTCAGTTCAAAAAAGTTAAAAGGTAGTATCATACTTTGGTAAGAGACCAAAACAGAAATGTTCACAGATTTACGTATCACTTTCAGGGTATGAAGAAGGTTCCTGGTAGCAAGATACTGTTAAAATGTTTCCGCCTGAAATGCTGCATTTATCCAGAAATTAGTAAAACAACGACCGAAAATCTTGTTGATCTTTTAAAAGATCAAAAATAAAAGAGAAAACACTTAAGAAATACTGTGGCCGTTTTTCGCTGTTTTCTCAAAAAGTATAGGCAACGTATGGAACTGAAATTTTCACAGATTACTTTTACTGTATCTTCTATTTTTACTGAATTTGTATTTCTTTGACAAAAACCAAAGTATGATACTACATTTATCTTGTAATGCAGCTGAGATGGAACAAATTCACTGCATTGTGCCAAACGTTGGCCTTTTAAAAGTATAGATCACAGAGAAGCACTCACACTTTGTCTGATCCAGCATATACATGCATAATAAACCTGTGAAAATTTGAGCTCAATCGGACCGTATCTGAGTCACGAGAAGTTAAATGGCGAAAACCCGAGGCAATTTTTCTTACCAAAAAAGAATGGTTTTGATCTTACTCCGAGATCAAATCTGTTTTCGCTCTTTGTTTGACTAATTTCTGGATAATTTCAGCATTTCAGGAGGAAATATTTTAACGGTATGTTTCTACCATGCAGCACCATCTTCATACCTTGAAAGTTATAGGCCTACGTAAACATGTGATTTTTGTTTGGGTATGTTACCAATGCTGTAAGTGCATCATACAACTTGGTAACAAACCAAAACAGAATTGTTCACAGATATAACATGAGACATCAGACATGGCGCAATTGCAACGGTTTTTCGTCGTTTGCTACCAACTTGAGCTGAAAATTTCACAGGATTGTTTTTATTCCATGACAAAATTATGAGCAGCGGCTGCTCTGTCACCTTTAACAATTATGTTGTACATGGTAGAGATCATGTCACCACCGAAAAATGCTCAGCGTCATGGCCAATGACCATATAGCGCCGTATAAAGCGGTGCTATCTTTGGTTTTGGCCTACAACTTAACGAGCGAGTAGGCCCTACTGGCCTACTGTCACACTTAAAGGTGTTTTTAAACATTTGTTTTTGTCAAAGATTTACAGATTCATGGGCAAAAATATCAAGGACGATACAGTAATAGTCATCTGTGGAAATTATAGTCCCATACGGTGCCCACTTTTTGAGAAAACAGTGAAAAACGGCCACAGTATTTTCTTTTTGATCTTTTAAAAGATCAAAAAAGATGATTTTCGGTCGTTGTTTTACTAATTTCTGGATAAATATCCCGGTACACCATTTCAGGCTGAAAAATGTTAACGGTATATATGTTTCTACCAGCACCATCTTCATACCCAGTAGTATGAAAAGGGGGTTATCATTCCAAACCCCATTTTCACTCACTCCACTCCACATTTAACTGCCACATTCAAAATAGATTTCATCTCGCCAATTTTTACCCCCCATTTCACAAATCTCAAAATATCCAAAATCAAAATCAAAATGCCTCATTTCTCATTTTATCGCGAAAAAAAAAATGTTGTAAATTTAAAAAGTTGTAGATTGGAATGTGAAAAAAATGAGAAAATTAAATAATATTATTTTATATTATTATAAATAAGATGGAACAAAACAAAACAATAAAACATACATACTTTGTAACTGAAAAACATGATCTATATAAAAACGCAGATAAAAGTGAATATAATCATTATGGGTTGTTTAATGAGAAAAATTTAATAATAAATCCAGCGATTAAAACTTCACAAGAAGTAGTAGAATGTGCTAAATCAAAAATTACTTATAAACATGATGATAAAGAATGTAATTTAATTTTTATGTTACCAACAAATTTTTGTTTTGGAATAAATACAATTAATACTTTTGGTGAAGAAAAAAATCCAGACAACACAACTGGCTATCAAATTGTATATAATTTACAAAATGATTGTGATGAAATTGTTAAATACTTTGATAAAATGAGATGTACAGTAACTAAATATATTGAATCTGATAAAGATAAAAATATACCAAAAATAACCAGAACTATGTATATAAACATGGGAAAACAAAGTGTTAAACCAATTTATGATGATAAAAACAAAAAAATGTATATTAAACTTAAATCATATGGAAAAGGAAATCAATTAAAACAATATACAAAATTGTTTGATTCTAAAAAGAAAAAGATTGATAACATCGATGAATATATGAATAAATCATGTAAAGTTACACCTGTTCTCATCTGTAATGATATATTTTTTGGTTCTCATGGAAATAGTGGATTTGGTGCAAGTATCAGATTTAAATTAGAACAAGCTTTTATTAGGCAATATGAAACTATACAAATCCCCACTAATGTCATGTTTGATATTGAAGATATTGATGACTAAATCTAGAATATAAAAAAGAAAGCCAAAAAAAATAACAAAAAAATTATCATTTTTATTTACACACTAAATTAAGCCACATCCAAATTAGGATGTGGCTTTTTTTTTACGTCGTATGCATGTGCACTACTCATATGCACTTGACAATGCACTAAAGGTTATTTACCTTAAGTGTATACACAACACTCGCTTGAAAAAAACAGCCATTCAATGTCACGCGTGGTTGTCCCCAGCGTAAACAGGGTTTTTGTTATTCAAATTTCATTCATGACTGAACGTAGTGTAAAACGCTTAGTCATCCGCTGACACAAAGGTTTAAATTCCTAAAAGCACTCGGGTTTGTTATTGAAATATAACACATGACTGAACCTGTGTAAACCGTCACAATCACAGTCAAACACCCCTCAAAAATAGACTCGTCCTTTGTGTCGTCATCGTTGTTATTGCACCATTTCGAATATAATATATATCAAATTAAAAAACCATTTTCAGTCGGGGCTGGGGGATAGCTCAGTGGATAAGCTCGGCGGTTTGCAACCACAGGGTACCGGGTTCGACACACGGTCTGTAAAATTGAAATTAACATAACAAAAAATATGAATAAAAAATAGAAAAAGAAAAAATGTTTCTCGTTGAATATTTGATGTGGGTATTTAATAAGAAACATAAAAAACAATATCCTGACATAAAAAAACATGAAAAAAAATAGAAAAAGAAAAAATGTTTCTCGTTGAATATTTGGGGTGATATTTAATAAGAAACATAAAAAACAATATCCTGACATAAAAAAACATGAAAAAAAAAAAACCTTTAAACTTTGAACCCGGTACCCTAAAAAAGGGGGTCAATAGTGTTGTTGGCCCTCTTTGATGAGTTTAAGGCATAGACCCCGGCCCCTTTACACTCTTTATAAAAACGCCCACGCATTGTGAGTAAAGTATTAGGTGAAAAACAATGATTGAAAAAAAAAAAAAAAAATTATTTTTTTATATAAAAAATATAAATGAATGAGATAGGTATGTGCACTCACAACATCATGATTGATGAAGACAAAGACGAGTATTATTGTGACAAGTGTGGATTAATTATAGGTTATAGTCTCATGGATTATTCTACGGAAAATATTAATGGAAAGTATAATCAGAGATTTTTCTATAAAAAAACAAAGGCTTCTATAGTAAAAAAAGTCTTTGATAAATTTAACATTCAATACCAAATGTGTGACCTTAAACTCGTCGAGTTTAAATTAAAACAAATATTAAAGGGAAAAATATCTAGGGGTCATCCACTCAGGTCGTTAATGGCTGTATGTTATCTAAAAAATGTTTCTAACGTAACCCAAGAAACAGTACAAAAGTTATTTCAAGTAGAATTAAAATATTTTAATCAAGCGTTAAAAAGATACAACGAAACTTTTAAAGAGGAGGAGCTGTAGGGGTAACTCTCACTTGACTTTCTTTATAACTCGGAGGTTTACTCTCGTCGTTTTTAAACGACTTTGTCAAACTTAAACTTAATTTCCAAGTTTTTTCATAAGTTCTTTTTTTTCTTTGGCGAGTAAATCACTCGCCATCGCTTTAGCCTTTTCTTCAACTTGTCGTTCAAATTCAACTTTATTTAAATGTTTAGCTTCTTCTAACTTTGTAGAAGTTTTTAATCTTATTTTTTCTTTTAAGTCGTTAAATTTTTTAAGTTCTGACGTAATTAATATAAATTCTTCGTGAGAAATATCACCATCTTCGATGGCCTTTGACACGTATTCATCTATCGTGTTTAACTTTGCATCTGCTAAAATTTTAATCTGATCGTGTTTTTTACTCTTTACCGCTAATTTTTTGCTTGCGTATTTAAGTACCGCGTAAAATCCAAAGGCACCTATGCTAGTACCCTCTAAGACTAAGCCAATTGGGGCACTAATAACACCCATTAATGCGGGGATCCCTATCGCGGCTGCAGTGACCCCCAGTACTTCAACCCCGTGCTCTACATATTGAATCGCAGAGATCCACCTTTTTAACTTTTTAAAAGAAACCTCGCGCGAGTTTCTTTCTTTACAGATTTGAGATTTAATATCTTCAATTTTTTGAAGTCGATAAATTTTAGTTTCGTCTTTAATATCATCACCGCTGTTTAAGTTTAGATCAGGATATAAAGGTTTTATTTCATTTACATTTACGGTTGCCATATTTTTAATATATAAGCGTTTTTAAATTATTTCACATTCGATTAAAATCCCCGCGCCTTTGTTATTGATGATTTTTCCTTCTTCGTTTTTAATTGAAAAGGCAAGTTTATTAATTTTACCGTTTTTTAATGTTTTCCCAACGTGAGTTTGGTTTGTTTGGCTTGTGTGATAAAATGATAACATATTTGAAGGAAACCCGTTGTAAAAATTATCACTCGTGTTTAACTGCTCGCAATGAATAAACGTAATGTTAAATGGGTTAATATCGTAATCACCCTTATAAATGACATTTGGGATTAACCTTCCTTTGGGTAAATTGAGCAAATTAGAAACTTCTCGATTTAAACGTAGATTAAGGTTTATATCAGTGACCCTTAAGGTCACCGTTTTACTTTCTCTATAGACTTTAAAGCTCACACCCGGTATCGCGTTTATCAATGACTCGAACCAATCGATACCATAAAATCCAGGTAAAATAATGATGCTTCCTGATTTGCCCTCGGGCAAAGCCGTAACCTCACTCACCGGATGTAGCGCATTTACGATTGGCTCTTTATGTCCTAAAACAACGAGGCTGTTTTTAATTTGTGGTAAACGCATATTTTCTGTTTTTTCTTGATTGTCATTGTTGTATCCATATCGAAGTAAATTTGTGGCTAATACTTGGCCTTCTATGATATAGTCTATTCTTTTATTTAATAAATGTATTACATAGTTAACTTCATTTTGTAATTCATCATCAAGTCTATCCCTGGCTAATTCTAGGGTTTGTTTTCGTTGTCTGAGGACCTGTATTTCTTCTTGTATTTTTATTTCCACTTCGTTAAGAATTTCAGTATCATATCCGTCAAACATCTGTGTAATAATGCGTGCTATGACTTCTTTTCTACTTTGTTGAATTTCTTCAGTTGTCATCGATAAACGAAATTGATTCATTATCTCAGGGGTCAGTTCTAATGGCTTTGTCTGTAGTTGTGAGCTTTTATCAGTTTGTCTATTGTCTCTAGACCTACCGTTAGTATAAGCGGGTTGCCCATCTATCTCCTTTTCCCAAGTAATCTCACTGGATTTAGTTATGTTAAAATAGCCTACCGTAAACACGAGATTTTTAACGCGAATTTGTTTTGAGCCATCTAAATTATCAATCACCTCTTGCAATTTAAACGTTTGTTCGTTTTTTGTCAAATAAAATGTGTGTTGTATTCCGCTCATTCTTACTCTACTTTTATTATAAAAAGACTTATATTATAAATGGGAAACTCTTTAGGCGCTTTAGCTATTATCGTCAATAAAAATCATACTTTTTTTGTACAATTTAAAGATATGTCAACCGCGTATAAATTACCACGCGTTAAAACGGACGAAGCGATCTCACGATGGCAAACTAACCCTTTATCCTTTTATCAAAACCAATTCAACTTTGCGATTTATTGTGCCACGACCGCGTGTGGAGTAGGTCTTGACCTCCTCCACAATAAAAACCAATATATTTCATCGCTGTTTTATTTTCACGTGTATTATACTATACGAAAAATATTTTATAATTTGGTAGCACCTATACCTGGTGATGATGTATTTAACGCGTTAAATAACCGTTATGATACGAGAGCTTTTACGGACACGTGCCGCGTATTTGGCATCGATCGAAGCAAGTCTTTTAAACAAACGAGAGATACAACCTCAAACGGCTTGGGTACTGCTTTTTACTACAATTCAGGGGAGGTTCCAGTGCCGGGAAAAAACTATGACCCCCACGACTTGGGTGTAAACTACGGTACGTATGCAGGCTCAACTTTTATGGGATTTGGTTTAATGGATCCACCAAAAGGATCGGGTCACGCGAGTACCTATACGGTCACTTATCTTGAACAATCCAATAATGTTTTAGGTGCTTGGACAGACTTTATTTCAAAGACGAGTTCTTTTACCGATGTTGGAATTACAAAAATTAACGAATCGATTAGGGCTTACGTGTACGCGCTTTTAGGTGCACAAGCACAAACAAAAACCAGTGCATTAACCCCGGGAACCGGTTTAGATGCACAGCATCAGTTTGTTACCATCGTAGAAAGTCTTATTAATAGCGAACCAGATTTAGAGCAGAGTATCAATCAATTTCAAGATTCACTGCAGTATGCTAAAACTCCACTCAACTTTGTCGTAAGACCCGGGCTATACCTCATTCCGTCAGATATGGATTTAAGGGTAGGCATACACGATGGTTACAATAATAACTTGCAAATTGCACCTTTAACCGCTAAACCGGGATTTCAACCAACCTTAAACGCTCCGATACAAGTTGATGACTTTGATCCTCAGCCAACCCTTGAACCCAAACCCACTCAAGAACCAACAGAAGAACCTACACCACATTTATCACCTATACCTAAAACCTCAGAGTCAAATCCTAAAGCATCTTTAGACATTCATCAAGATGAAAAATTATCTTTAACGATAGGAACAGTTGCAATCTTTGCGATAGGAGTTTTAGTTTACAAAATTTTGACTTAGAAAAATATAAATATTTAAACCAAAAAAAATACCCCCAAGCTCAAAAGAGCTTGGGGGATTATTTTTTTTAATTATTTGTTAAAAAACAAAACTACCAATTATTTTTAATATAAGCAATAATTAAAGCACCTGCACCTATAAATAAAGCCCACACATGTTCTGCTAGCCAGCCAACTGATTTACTTAAAACATTTAGTAACCAACTTATGACGCTTCCAATGACCCCCGGCAGCGCACCTAATGCGGCTAACCCTAATTTTTTCAAAGCGTTTGCTAAGTTTTCCAAGTGCTTGTGTACCCACTCTTTGATGCCACCTCCTGATGGTGGCTCAGGTTTAGGCGCGGGTGGTTCTGGGGTTGGGATACCTACACCTCTAACGGCTGCTACCACCGAGCTTACCAGTGTGCTGATGGCCATAGAAATTGCTGCTAAAATACTCGCGATCGTGACACCTTGCTCTTTAAATAAAAATTTAATTTTTTCTCTAAGCGTTACATCGCTGTCTAACATTATATTAATTGTTTCTTTGACGCGATTGATTTGAGATTTTATTTTATCTGATTCTCTAATGATATTATTAGACCTTTCTCGTATTTCAATGTTTATATTTTCTAACTCTTCTGTGAGTGATCCTATTTGTTCTTCATCTTCTGCTTTTTTTGCTTCGTCTAATTCTTTTTTAACTCTTTCTTTTCTCTCATTTAACTCAGTTAGCTTTGATTGTTCCAATAATAAATTTCCTTTAATCGATTGTAATGTTTTGTCTAAACCGCGTAGCTCTCTGATATTAAATTCGCTTTGTTCATCAATATTGGTTTCTTGTTCGAGTTCTTCTATAACATTACTCGTTTGATCAGCTGCTTGTGATAAATCTTGTAAGGATATGTTTTCACTTTGAATATGAGTTAAAGATGTACTTGCTTGTTGAAGCGCTGCGCTTGCTTCTTTGCTGCGTTTTGATGTTTTAAAATCAACAATTCCTAAATCGTTTCGCATAAAAAGAGATCTATATTCAATTCCTTTACCTTTTGTTCTAGAATATATTGTATTCACAGAAGCAATTTTTTTATGATCATTTTCCAACGTTAATTTTATTTTAATTCCATCTTTTTCGTAATATATTCCATCCTTTTCAAATCTAAAGTTTTCGCGTTGAATTAAATCAAAAGTTTTATAACCTTCACTTCTTATGCTAGCATAAAAATTATCAATGTACTGTTTTTGAAGTTGAAACGAGAGATAAACATTTTCACCATTACGAAGAGCTCTTGATTCCTCTTGTTGTTCTTGTGTATCACCACCTCGTAAATTATTTAATCGAGCTTGATTTTCTTCAGAATCGAGTTCGGTATTATCATAAGCGGGGTTGTTAAATTGTTGATCGTCTCTATCTTCTGTTTCATTTAACAGGGGATCATTTTCTTGATAATCAAAATCATCCATCTTTAATTATTTATTATATACACATTTTAAACTGTAGGTTTATTTATAATACTACCCGGTAAGATTCCCTGTGTGACCAGCCACTGTTGCGTTGCTAAAGAACCTCCGACTAATGCGGTTAGTTTAGCCGCATCTTCTACGCTAAGCCTATCTAAATCAGGCGATTTAATTTTGAGTAATTTTTTACTTACCATCGAGTATCCCATGGTTAAAAGGCTTAACACTGCACCATGATAAACTGTGTTTGCTATTCCGTTTATATCAATATTTGTATTTGCCATTCTTACTATATAAGTTTTTAAAATTTAAATTAGTTCCCCTTTTTTAAAGATTGATAAAAGGGAAAGCCAATGGTGACTGCTGCTATTAAAACACAAATATAAACTGCGGCGGCAATATCATTTACGGTTGTTTCATCCATTTTTAATATATAAACATTTAAAAAATCAATCCATTAAAAGTTCTTCGGGTTGACTCTGTGGTAGACTTGGTTTTGTTATTTGAATAGGTTTAGAGTTTTTTGGTGATTTGTTTGATGATTTATACAATAAAAAACCTATACCGCCTACTAAAATTAAACTGCCAACATAAAGTAATCTCGAATCAGGGGTATTTTGAATAATCTCCGACTCTGTCTCTTCTGTTTTCATTTTAGCTAATTGCTCTTTCATTTTTTTATTATGTTCTGCTAGACGTTTACCTTGTTCAACGCGTTTAGCGTTTTTAGGTTTTACGGTTTGTTTTTTAGTTACTTGGGTCACTGGGGTTGTTGGTATCGGTGTTGGTGCTGCTGGTGCTGTTGTTGGGGGTGCTGTTGGTAAAGCTTGCTCCTTCTCCTGATGCATAGTTGTCATTTGAATTATTTATTATATAAGTATTTTTATTTGTTGTGGATTTGTTAAAGTTTAAATGTTTTGTGGTAATAAGTGTTGCTATCAAAGGTGATAGATAGACACCATATTTGTAACAAACCTCACTAAGTGCATAAGCTAAGCTATTACTAATGATAGGATCGTTATTTAAATCATTGGTTAAATTTTCCTCAGAATTTAAGCTAATTCTAATTCCTAAAATATCAGCCGGAGTTGCTAAACCTATAGCTCGTGCATACAAACTCAAAATTGAGTTACCCACTGTAGCTACCACTTCTTTACCGAATTTAACTTGATACCGGTTAAATAATTTTTCTTGATCTGCAGGTGTTAGTGTTTCTATGTCTTTAATGGTGTATTCTTTGCCTAAATATTTTTTTGAATCACCTGCTGCAACTATTCCACAAAGTCGATCTTTATAACTACTGTCGTTTGTTGTTGAAGGTGTATTTACATCGCTATTTATAATTGTTGTCAAGTCGTTCATTTTACTATATAACAACTTATAAATTTTGTTAAAGCAAAATAAATTATAACATAAGTAGCTTAAGTTTAAAGTGATAACAAACTTAATAATAACATCAACGTATTGTAGCATTGGTGTTTTTTATTTATAACAAAATTAAAAATTGCTATAAATAACTTGATAGTTAGTTATTAGCAAATTTTTAACAAAATACAACAAATGATAACAAAAATTAGGTTGTTAATCAAAAACTTGATATGAAACTGGAGGTTCTGTGTTAATAACCAATTTACTATATTTTTTATCGCACAAATGTTTTTTAATTACGTCTCTTTTTTGATCACACACAACATCATTTTCATCTAATGCAATATCAAAACTCGTTTTATCTTTTGTATAAAACATCGCAACCCAACTTGTATTCTCACGATAGTCTTTTAAAACCGAATTATACTTTTGTGTTAATAACCAACAGCTATGGTTATAATGCCTCCCAGAAAAAGCGATTTTGCTCAACGCACATGTTTTTTTTCGATATTTTATTTCCTGCTGACTCGAACAATCATCTATGATAAATAATGTTTTTATTCCATCTAAAATATTTTGATACAAATCTAGGGCTTCATTTAAAGTTATTTTTTCAAAGTCTAAATCACACAAATATACATTTTCATCCATTGATATCCAAAGCCTCGATAAATAAGTTTTATTTTTAAATAAGGTCGGGCAAATGACCACGATCGATTCAAATTTATCACGATATTCGGTTTCCAATAAATCTAAAATCCATTTAGTCTTTCCCGAGTTTGTTTTTCCTACAATTAAAGCACAATGACAAGATTCCATTTATTTTAATAAGCTTTTAAAAAACTAAATTCTTAAAATTTCCATCCTCAATGGTTAATTGCGCATCCATGACTAAAAATACAAACATCGTTAAATCTCCCGCTGTTTCAGCCTCTCGAGTCATCTGAATCTGAATTCCTCCTCCGTCGTTTAAACGTCTTCCACTTCCGTGAGCACTATTATCATCAGTTGAGCGAAAATCTAACCACAGACCGTATTTATCTTTATAGTAGTCACCCATTTCTAAGCCCACTAAATTTAAATCTTTTACAATCGATTGACCATTTTCGGTATCGCTATCACCAAAAAATTTATTAACTTCTTGCCAGTGCTGATACTCAAACATACCTTGTGAAAAAAGTTGATTGGGTTTTCCTTCAACCGTAATGCTGGTTTTGCTAATGTGGGGGTTGTAAAATCTTTGAGGGTTTTTTACCGTTGGGTCTCTAAATAAGATTAAAACGCCTTTGAGACTTTTAATCGGTTGATTAATCATAACGTTCCATAAGGTATCTGATTTGTTGATCGATCTTGTTTCTAAATTATGTACGTGATCAAAAAGATAGTATTTCATTCGTTTGTTTTTTAGCTCTTGTGTCAAATCTCGGTTAGTGACGACTTCGTATTCAAGCGTTAAATCTGAAATTGAATATTGGGCACTTGTATCCGAGCTATTAACGACTTTATCGTGATCGTTAAATGTTAATTCATACGTCAGGGGCTGCTTTAGACTGCTAGGATAAAAAGGATGATGTGCCGTTAAAAGCTCAATATCTAAAGGAATACAATATCGATTACCAAACGCGTCTGCGATAGCTTTATCTTTTCCGCTATTAGTTTCAGCATTAGCATCTGCCGCGCCTAATCTTAATTTTGTGACGTTTTCTTTTTCAAGGCCTACATAGGCCATATTTCGTGTAATGTAGGGGTGCAGCCAGTTATCTTTAAAATTGTGAAAGACATCCGCATCGCGATAACTCACGATTGTGTTACCTTGAAGCCTAACATTGATTTCGCGTATTAAGTTACGACATAAGTTGTTAAACACCGTTTGATTATCATCAGACCCTTCTAACTCGAGTTTAAAAGCGAGTTTAGAAGTACCGGGTACGATAACATCGTCGGGTCCTAATTGCGGAAACTTAACGATGAGTTTTTGACCAGCCGCAATCGTGCTTGGATTATGAGTGATTGACACTTCTCTTCGTTCGCCTTTAATGGCTTTAGGGATTTTAAGACGCCTCATTGGGTTTAGTTTTTTACCGTAATGATTCATAGTTTAAAATAGTGTGTTTTTAATATATAAGGTTTTTAAATTAGTATAAATAAAAAGATGGCAGGAATAGCAATGATGGTTGGCGGGGCAGTAGTAAATGCGTTAGCGTTTACCGGTAGTAACTTTTTATTTAGCAGTTTATCAAAACAACAAATTGACAAAGAACGAAAAAGACACGACTTAGCATTAGAAAAATTAGCGCGAGCCAAAGAAGATTGGGAACAACAACGCGTTAAATATCTCGATTATTTGAATAAACGTATGGTACAACAAAAATTATCAGAAAGAACGTTTAGTAACGTAAACGAAGCGCTTAGAGTGTACAGCGAAATAACGGGTGAAAATTACGATTTAGAATTACCACCTAAACCAAAACTTAGTGACTTTTATACTCCGAGTGATGATCAACAAATTAGAGAACTCGTGCGGGTATTAGGTGGTACAGCCGCAGTGGGATTCTTCATTTATAGATATGTATAAAATAAAAATGAGTGAGTTAAATAAAAAACAAAGAGAACAGCTTTCAGGTTTGTTTTACAGTCCTAAAGGTTATTGGAAAGGTGAGGGTGCTGTCACGCATTTGCATAAAAAAACGGGGGTTGATAAACAAAAAGTTAGATCTTGGTTAAAAAAACAAGCCGTTTGGCAAATTTATTTACCACCTCCCTCATATGTACCCAGGCCGACGGCAATGTCGAGTGATTGGTTAGAACCAAATTACGTACATCAGTTAGATATATTATACTTACCCTGGGATCTAGTTAAACAAAAAACGTTTAAATACGCGTTGACGGTCATAGACGTGGCGAGTCGGTATAAAGAGGCTGAACCCATAACTTCTAAAGTTGCCGGTCAAGTGAAAGACGCGATTATTAAAATTTACAAGCGTTCGTCTTTAACGTGGCCTAAATTAGCACAAATCGATGCTGGAACAGAATTTAAAGGAGATTTTAAAAAGTTGTTTCAGTCTCATGGCGTAGAGATCAGTGTAGGTGTGCCGGGTGTGCATCGATCGCAAGGAGTGGTCGAAAGATTTAACCGAACCTTAGCCGAAAGATTATTCGGTCATCAATACGTGCAAGAAATGCTTGATCCGCAGGCGAGAAACGTCGAATGGGTGGTGAGGTTGCCCCAGGTTATAAAATCCCTCAATGAAGAAACAACACGATTGATTCGAGATTCAAAAGATAAAGAAATCACTCCTACGCAAGCGATCAAGTTAAAACGGGTTAAACAATTACCCTCATCACCACAAAAAACAAACGTTAGTGATCTTCCGACTAATGTTTTAGTTCGTTATTTATATCAACCAGGGGAACAAGAAGGAGGTACGGTGAGGAGGGCTACCGATCCCATATGGAGCGTTAACATGTATCAAATTGAAAAAAGAACGAGTCAATTTAAAATCATGAGTGGTAAAAAAGTTACTACAGGTCCTACGCTTTATTACTTAAAAGACGGACCCAAACGATCGTTTGTGAAAGAAGAACTTCAAATCGTTCCAGATGACACCGAATTGCCAGAATCTTGATATTTAATTTTTTTATTGCCAAATGCTAAAGTATTGATTCCATCGGATAAAATATATCTTTTCCCATCCCAAGGAGACAACGATTCTTTTTTGACTTTAGTTGAATAAATAACGTGTTTTTTGTTTTGAATTAAATTCATTTCATCTTGTCTAGATTTTTTAGTTATTAAACACTCGTAATAACATTTAGCCTTAATATTTTTTTCAGTTACAACGCGAGTTATTCCTTTAGCTTTTTTAGTCTCTTTATCATCTTCATCTATAATTGAATACATTTTTGATCTTAGACACGTGGCTGATTTGATAATTTTCCCGCCGTATTCATCTTTCATTTTTCCAATCACTTTTTTATTTATTGGGTCGTATAATGGATGATTGGTTTTATAATTTGATAAATCATAGAGACTCGTGTCTTTTTTAATATCATCATAAACATCATCAGTATTAATGATGCATAATAAACTGTCTGTGTCAGTATACATGAGTTTGATATTATTTTTATAAGTTTTCTTCAGGTGATTGTAATAAAAATCATACATTAAAGATTTGCTTAAATCTAAAATACTAACACCGCAATAGATGGGTTTATCTAAAACCGTTTTTGTTTTATACTTTTCAAAAAAAGTTATATTAAAATTTTTAAAAATATTTGCTGTTTTAAATGAAGGTTTACTAACAAGTTTAGCAACTTTTTTAGCCGACTTTTCGGTGTTATCATCGATAAGGATCTTACCATCTATTCTATTTCGAACATTTTCCATCGTTTTACCAAAAACAGAATTGTTCATTAGTTTATAAAAATTCTTTTCAAAATCCGTGGTTGCTAATGTTCTAAGTTGAGTATTTTTATCGATGTAAGATTTCATCCAAGTTTTTTGTTCAAATCGTAAAACGCGGTGTACTTTAGTTAGTTTCAATCCAAACGATAAATATTGTTTTAAGGATTTATAGTGAACGACATATTTTTTTCTAGGATATAATGTTGCAATGAGTTTATCTTCGCACGAGGCTTTTACTTTGTTCGAGAGTAATTCTTTTTGATACGGGCTAAACCATTCTTTAGAGACGGTTATGTTTTCCGGGGCTAAAGGCAAATCATTGTGTAAATCATGAAGTTTCTTGGGATATTCTAGATCAACTTCTAACATAAATCCATATTTAAAGTCATCTTCTAAACCTAAAATATGATCGGTTGAAAATTGTTTAACTTGGTTTTCTGATAACCATTCAAAACCGCCAACGGGTAACGGTTGACTCATCGCCCAACCGTATAAATTATTTGCGTCTAAATAAAGTAAATAACTCGATTCTTTCTTAGAGTCATAATCTTTTAAATATTTGTTGTTTGCTTCGTGATGTCTACATTGTCCTACGCTAGAATAACCACCTCTTTTTCCTTTTTCAAAAAATAAATATTTATCTATATCCGTTAAAAGTTCTAGTTTTATTTTACTATGTTTTAATAACGCGTCCCAGGCTAACCCTGGGGCGGTGATATAATTCGCGGGATCTAGACGATAGGTTTTTTTACAGGTGTGTCTAAAATTTTGAAACACATCGGCTAATAATAACGTATCGGTGGTCACGTATAAATCGTGATAATCACCCAAAGTTTTACAGTTAAAGGTTTTCCAAACATCCTGAGCCCTTTGATATTCTTCTTGCGTGATATCTTCGAGTTTTAAATGACTATAAAATAATTTTCTTGGTGGGAGTTGCTGTTCTTCAAAACGCTTAAAAGAATTCATATATTCATAAGGATAAATACCCTTTTGTAATAACAGCGTTATGTCATTATCATTGTTAAAATGTTGTTTTAATAACTTAAACTCATCTTTAGGACAATTTTTGACTAATTTATCGAGTGACTCTGCCATAAAATTAAAAGAATCTATAAAACGTAATCCACCTAACCCAATTAAAATATATTTTTCACTGTTTTGAGGAATACAAAATATATTATCAAATACACTTTTTTCTGCTTGATGATACATTATCTCATCTTCTTCTTTTAACCATAAATCTTTAATCATTGTTAATTTGTCTTTGTTTAGTTTTAGTTTTTTATTATTTAGTTTTATTTTTTCTACACATTCACGTTGAAAACCAATCATTATTTGATTGAGTTTCATATTTTTGCTTTTTGAAAATTTCATTCCATACTTTTCTTCAAATAATTTAATTTTTGAGTTATCTTTTCTTATTTCTCGACGTAACTCATTAAAACACTCACGTTCTTTTTTTTCTTTGTTAAGATTTTCTCGCAGTTCTTTTTTATGATTTTCAAGTTTTTCTTGTTTAGTTAACAATTTAGATAGAGTAGTTTCAATTTTTTTCTTTCGAGTTTCGTTTTTCTTAATCGTTTTATTTAATGTTTCAATACATGCTCCTACCCCCTGCATAATCAAATGCCCATCATAATTTTTTAAGTTGTGAAAAATGACCGGTATTTGTGTTCGATTTGTTATTTTAAGTTTTAGGTTACAATGTGCATGTGCAACTCCACGAAACTTTCCTGTGATGTGACAATGATCTTTAACTTTTCTAAAGTTATTAATTTTTTTATTGCACGTTAAACACAGGTATTCTGTATATCCTTTAGCATTTATAAATGTTTTTGCTGATATTTCTTCTTTGGTTTTAGGTTTTTTAGGATTCGTACATTGACACATTTGATCAGAATTTATTTTTATTTCTTTTTCACAAATCCAACAACGGTTACTATTTTTTATTATTTCTTCATCAACATATTCACATTCTTTGGGATTATCAAATATCTTTTTAATTTCATCTTGTTCTTTAAACAAAGAATAAATTATATCTTTAGAGGCATCAGCTCCTCTATACGTTTTTTGATTCATTAGTTTTCCATCATATCTTACCACAACGTAAGAATATCCGCTAGGTTTATGAATAGCTAATATTTGTGATTTTGCGGTTGGTTTTTTGTTTACTTTTTCTAAGATACATTCAAAATCAGCATAAATCACAAATGGTGCATCTTGTATATTTTTAAAATTTTTGAATTGTAAAATGTTTTCATCTTCTTCAGGAAGTACTACTTGTGATGGATGATTTACTATTCCCTTACACATTTCTTCGTGCAATTTTAATTTATCTTCTTTTTGAAAATGCGATAAGCATCTCCTACAGTAATATGATTTACATTTATGTTTAGTCGTGGCCATAAAAAATAAGGCTGAAAAATGTTTGATCCAACAAAAGTGGTTCTTCCCATCCCTATGAACTAACAATAAATCTATCGAAATATCGTTTTCCTGTTCAGAGATACGATGAGGAGTAGGTAAATCTCCTTCTTTATCATTATCGCAATCTAATAAAAACACATTAATATTAAAATTGTTTTGCCGTTCAATTTTAGATATTTGATTTATTTGGGTTGGAAAACCTATCCCATCAAAGTTTAAACCATCATCTAATTTATAAGTGCTTGGTCTTGCCTCCTTAATTTGATAAGCCGGATTTTTCCTCTTATTTTCTTTAACCTTGTCAGTATACAGTCCTAATGCTGATCTTATTGCCCATCTAATACATTGATCGTCTTTGTTTAACACATTAACAACAGCATTTTTGTTTTTAATAAATGGAGGTAATTCTAGATAAGAACCAACATTAGCAAAGATATATCTACCAAAATTCATATAAAACACTTCTATTTTATCTAAAACTAAATCCGAATCTTGTAAATTATTATTTTCGACTTTGTGTATTAATTCTCCAATATTTTTATTTACCTCATTTACTATTTCACTTTCACTTAAAATAAGTCCTTGACCACTTCTAACAGTAAAATCAATAAGACTTCCCGTTGTTGTTTTCCCATAGGTTATTTTTATAGCAAATTGAATCTTAAAGGCTCCATGTTCTCTAAACATTGATTTTACCTTTTTTACAATATCCCCACGATGCTGATTGAAAAATATTGTTATATCTCGGTAATTTGATTGTGGCCTCATTTCTAAATTTATCAAATTGTTTCTAAAACGTCTAGTTCCTCTCCAGTTAATTGCTTCGTTAATTGTTGTCGGTGCAACATAATCTTTAATTGCTTTGACATAGTCTCGTCTTATTATTTGCCCCCTATAACCAGTTGGTGTAACATCAAGGTTAAATCTTCTTGTTAATTCTCTAAGATATTCAATTTTTTTTGTATTTAAGTTTAAAAATTGGTTTTGAAAACTTTTAATCGAACTAATATAATGTTGACGAGTATTTCTTACTCGTCGGTTTAATAAATTAAACAAATCATTTTGTATAATATAAATTTCTAACCTTGATTTACTCCAACTTTTATATCCTCTTGGTCTAACAGGCCCCGCACTTTCAATTACACGTATCAAATCATTTCGAGTAGATCCAAGGCTTTGTATAAATGGAATTCTTTCAGATTCAACAAATCTTTCTAGTTCTCTTTTTTTCCATTTGTTATATCCCTTCGCAATTACACGACGCGGCGTTTGATTATTCTCTCGATCCATCTTATTTATAATAATATAAATTAATATTTTATAAAAAAAATTTCTATTTTTTCTCATTTTTTTTCACATTCCAATCTACAACTTTTTAAATTTACAACATTTTTTTTTTCGCGATAAAATGAGGCATTTTGATTTTGATTTTGGATATTTTGAGATTTGTGAAATGGGGGGTAAAAATTGGCGAGATGAAATCTATTTTGAATGTGGCAGTTAAATGTGGAGTGGAGTGAGTGAAAATGGGGTTTGGAATGATAACCCCCTTTTCATACTACTACATGTACAGTGCGTGCTGTGCACAACTACTGTACATGAACTGTATATTCAATGCTATCAGTAAAAAAAACAGATCATTTTATGAGAAGTGACTTTCAGTTTCAAGTCTCTGTATCTGTGTATCAGCTTGTATTTATCTTCTAATATACTATTATTATAAACCTCACTTTCTACAAAAATGACCATAACGACGTAGGCCTAAATATCAACGTGGGGGCTCGTATACTGCGAGTAAAGTGAAATTCAAACTTGGTAAATTAGTCCCTATATCACATAAAATATAGGTCTGCAATGAATTACACAATGCTGTATTTTTTTTCATACAAGTCGGGTTATAATGAATACTTTGGGATATTGTTCCTGCAATTCGTCATTGTCCATATGTTGCTGCTGCTCTTTGGCGGTGGCTGTACCCTCCATGGCTGTACCGACTGGGTGGTGGTTGGTTACTTTTAGGTCTGATTTCAATCGGTAAATTTGAATCGATTTTTTTTTCACAAAAACTGCGGGAATGTGGACGTGCCAGCATGGAAAATTTCATTAATTGTTTTAAAATCTATAAAACGGAGTGATTTTTTCTTGCTCCCTGAAATATCCCACAACGCAGACAATTCGAGGGCAGATACCACAACGGCCTATACGTAGTTTACGTACATAATTATGTACAATGTACACTCATGTACAGGCATGGATGGGTCCACTTCATAAACCATCGCGTCGTCCAGCAATATCAATCGTGTACAATATAATACAATGCATACTGCACGCACGCATAGTGTATACGCGTGTACAGGGTTATTTTTAGACCAGCTGGCGCTCGCCCTCCGGGATTGTAAGAGCTGGCAACCGCAAGGGCAAAGGTGACTTTTCGTGGCACGAATTTTGTCCGTCGAGCATCGACGAGCCTGCACCTTTAAGTTATCGCGGTCGAGCACTGGCCAAATTACTAAATACCGAGCCTAAATAAAGTCTATTTGAAGCAAAAGACCAAAGTGATGCAATAAAGGTATTCGATTTCTTCAAAGTTTTCTTAAACCACTCACTTCATGATTATGTCTTCACTTCAGTCCGTGTAGGTACATTATACTGTACGTGTACAATATTATTATGTACAGTGTACATTGAGCAGCTTTCTATCGTTGAGGGCGGTATTTCCACTCACCATTATTTTCAGGGTGCACCACACTAAATAAACTCCCATTGAGCTTAGTGTAAAATCCCTCAACTTCACAGTTAAAAAAAACCCATCCAGAAGTTTCTCAGTTGTTGGTGCAATGGTGTAAATGATAGTGTGAACTCTCATCTACCCAATTCTTTTAAATTTTTGGTTGGGTAACCGATTGGATTTTTTTCTAATTGCCCCAAGAAAAAAACACCCCCGAAATGTCCTTCTTCCGTAACCGACTTGCTACGAGTTTTCATGAAGCAACCCTCCACGTTCAAGACAATGTAGGACCGGATTGTAAACCAAAATATCTCAAGTCTCTACAACAGGCTGAAGCACTGAACCCCCAGGTTGTCATAACCAGTCAAAATTACACAATATATTAATTGCACGACCCCCCAAATTGCATATTTAAAAAACATTTGAGGGGTACACACATTATGATAATCAGCTCGGCGCATTGATTTTTGAGCTATTTAGTGTGGTGCATCCTTCAGTGATCAAGCACTAATCAACCTGCATGCCTAGCCTGGGGCCAATTTAGCTGCTTAGCACAAAAATATGCTAACCGTGAGATTTTCGTCTTAACTAAAAACAGGATTAACAACCAAATGTCCATGTGTCGTGTATCACTTGTGATTGTTCTTTAGCTGTTGTTCGCTGACCATAAATATCAAATGGAAATTTTAATGGTGGTTTGTTTTATTGGGCGAGACATTTTTGTGCTAAGCTAAGCATTCTTTTCTGCTTAAAGTTAAAGGTAGTATCATACTTTGCTTTTTATCAAAGAAATACAGATTCATAAATACACCATTTCAGGCGGAAATATTTTAACAGTATTTTTCTTTCACCACCATCTTTATACCCTGTAAGTTAATATACATACTGTAACGCGCTCGTATAGCGGCCAAGGTCTTCAATCTGGTTTGGGCAAGAGTTATCATAAAACAACTGCCTAAGTAGGAATGACAGACGAACGACACATAAACAAATACAAGAAATAAATATCACTCGGACACAGTTCTACTTCTGATTCGATGATTCTCTTTCTGATTCAAAATCATTGTACTTACATTATAATTCCGTACTGGAGTAATTCTGGTTAGAGCGTAACTTATTGGTCCTCTCCGTGTCCTCTCACAATTTCAACTGCACTTAACTTAATAAACCGTGGGAACGCTTCCCCGAAACACTGTGTTGACCCCTGGATTCCCAGGCCAGTCCGGAAGGGGCGGGCTCAGAGGTGTGCCAACCAACCATGCCACAGACTTAACTCTAAAAGCCCGCCGCCAACGACAGTGCTCGTTACACTACCCCCCTTTTTAAAAAGGATGTGTCCTCACATCTCCAATTTAAACAAAAACAACAACAATTTTTTTCCAAAATTTTATAAAGATTCAACTTTCTTTTAAACGTTTTAGTCAGTATAACCTTCGATTCTTCATAAAACAAAACGAGATGTCATCTTCATCTTAAATAAACAGCCTAGCCAAAATCACGTCACACGAACTTGTCACCAACAATAAATAAAAGAATCTTTAAACACATCAACAACGTTAACTATAACTTTGCTCTGAAAACTCCAAATAAAGTAAACAACCTTTATATCGCTCTTCTAAAAGCCATAAGAACTTATCAAACTTAAGTATCTCTAACAAAACAAATCTAACGCGACGGGATGAAGACTCCGTTAGTACTCGGGGAAGAACCGTTCCTTAACGAGACGCGCCTTGACTCTCCCTTCATCATCAAGAAGCTCCTGTACATCCCGTTCAGCGAGGCGGTGATAATTCCGTCCCTCCGTCTGCGTTGCCGCTTCCTTGAAGATCTTGGGCGGAGTTAGCACTGGTCCGGGACCAACAATGCCCCTGACCGACGGCATCTCAATGGTCCGCCGCACTGTGGGTGGAGATAGGGCTACGAGCATACTTCTCCTCTCAGCACTCCCTGGGTGAAGACTGAGGACGTCCATCCCTCTCCCTGGGGTACGAGGCACCTCTGATTCTGTTCCTACAGTGACTGACCTTGTTGATGAGCTTTCCCCCCGCTCTTCCGCTTCGTTGTGAGCGTTCCAGTGCCGCTCCAGGTCATGTTTACGGACGAAAGAGTGTCCACAGTGCGGGTGGGGACATCGGAGGCGCTCCTTCTCCTGCTGTTGTCCGTGTTGTTCATCCACATGTCGCTTTAGGTTGAATTGTGAGCTGCACTCCCTTGAACATTCGAGGCAGGGGGACTTCCTGGTAGGGCTCTTACGTCGAGAGGGTGACCGACTTCGACTGCGGACGTGCTTGGGCCTGCATTAAAACAAACAAACAAACGAAATTGGCTAAACACACCAATCACCATATCTTTTCGGGGGTTTACGTGGGCGCCTAGACGGTTGTTCACTGATACTCTCATCATTGGTTCCACCTGGATCAATGTGCTCGGGCTCACGTTGGTCCTCATCGCGGTCGTCCTCATTCTGCTGACTTGCAGTCACAGCATCTGGCACTGTTGGCGCATCCTCCGGACCCCCATTGACTTCCGGACCAGACCCATCATCGCTGCCTATTGGACGGGATCCGTCTGAACCTGAATGGTAGGGCTGCGTTGCCCCTGCTCCGTCTGAAGTGCATTCCACTTCATCATTCTGCAGCCAAGACCGATCAAACTCCCCATGAAACGGCTTCAGTATTAAGTCGGTATGGACTACTTTTGGCTTGTGACGAGGACTCTTCTGAATCCTCACCACTACATCACTCAGAGTATGCGTAATGAAATACGGTCCGTCATATTTCGGCTGAAGCTTGGGAGATATTCCTACTTTTCGAGTATTAACCCTCATCATGACCACTCCACCCACTTCATACGTCCCAGTCGTTGCTCGGTGGTCATAATGGCTTCGCTGATAAGAAGCAGACCTTTTGAGGTGCTCTCTCTCGCAGTCTCATGGGCTAACTCGATCCGTCTTTCCAGGTCCATTACATAATCAGGAGCGTCAGTCTGTTCTCCATTCCGGTGAGTACCTGTACGTCCTACAAATAAGGTCAACTGGAAGTTGCACCTCCCGTCCAAACATAAGCATATTTGGTGTCAGCCCGGTACTTTCCTGGGGTGAGGCACGGTACGCCATCATCACATGCGGTACGTGTAAGTCCCAATCCCTTTGGTTGTCAGCAACATACGACGACAGCATCACCTTCAAAGTCCTGTTGAATCTTTCAACTTGCCCATCGCTTTGCGGATGGTAGGGGGTGGTCCTCGTTTTGTCAATCCCAAGAAGAGCACACATGCTTTTAAACAGTTCGCTCTCGAACTGCCTTCCTTGATCACTGTGCAAGAGCCTCGGCGCCCCAAATCGACTAATGAACTCATTCACAAGCACATTCGCCACGACATCTGCAGTTATGGTTGCCACTGGGTACGCCTCAGTCCACTTTGTAAAGTAGTCGGACACAACAATTATATACCGATTTCCCGCACTACTTTCTGGGAATGGACCAGTGATGTCGATTGCTACCCTCTCCAGAGGAATTCCAGAAATCATCTGCTGCAGCGGAGCTCTCCTCGTTTTGGTTGGCATCTTTTGTTTTGCACACTCTAGGCATCGTCTGACCCAGTTACGAACTGAGTTTCGCATTCCTTGCCAGTAGAACCGTTGTCTGGCTCTCTCTAGCAGTTTCTTGACACCTAGGTGGCCTCCACTGGGCGAATTATGCAGCTGATTTAGCACCTCCTTCTGCATTGTGCAAGGCACTATTAGTAAGTACCTAACCTCACGCCCAGTGTCGTCCTCCCACCTACGGTATAACACCCCCTCTTTCGTGCATAACTGCTTCCAGGCCCCCCATAACGTTTTGAGCCATGGACCTCCAGACGACACTTCCTTCCATTCTGGCCTTGTCTCTTTATTCTCTATCCAGTCAATAACCGTGCGCAACACTGACTCTTCTAGCTGTTTATGACGTAACTCCGAACTCGAGATGCCCTCCAGCCAATTGGGAAGGACAAACATTGTCGTTGCAGCCTGGACTCTATGAGTGCTTCCGGCGACCTTTTCTGGAGGAAGCACCTCTCCATCATCACAACTTGCACAGGCTGGGTACTCCACTCACCATCTGGATAATGACACTGACTACACGGCATTCTGGACAAGAAATCCGCATTGCCGTGTTGCCTGCCTGGTCGGTGCTGGAATGGTAAACTCATACTCCGCAAGTTGCTGGAGCCATCTAGCAACCTGACCAACAGGCTCCTTAAACCGAAACAACCACTTCAATGCACCATGGTCCGTCCTCAGCAGGAATCTCTGCCCATACAGGTATGGTCTGTAATACTTAATGAAGTACACCACAGCTAACATTTCCTTTCGCGTTACACAATAGTTTCGCTCTGCTTTGGATAGAACTCTACTTCCGTATGCTACGACTCTCTCAGTACCCTCCTGCTGCTGGGACAACACGGCTCCAATTCCAAAGTTGCTGGCATCGGTATCCAAGGTAAAGGTAGAGGTCGATGATGGATACGCCAATACCGGTGAGGAAACTAGCCGGGACTTCAGCTCACTAAATGCTTCTTGACATTCCTCCGTCCAATGGAACGGTCGACCGGCTTCTGTGAGCCTATGCAATGGTCTTGCCAATCCAGCGAAGCTTGACACGAAACGCCGGTAATAAGATGCGAGTCCCAAAAAGCTGCGTACTTCACGAACGGTGGTTGGGACGGGCCAATCCTTTACTTGCTGTATCTTAGCCGGGTCCGTCTTGACACCCTCTGCAGAAACGATGTGCCCCAGGTACGCCACTTCTTCTCGAAATATGTGACACTTCTTAGGCTGAAGTTTTAGTCCCGCCTCCTTTATTCGCCTGAAGATAAGGTCAAGGCGCTGCATATGCTCTTCAAACGAACTGCTGAAAACGATTATGTCATCTAGATATACAAGGCAGGCCTCCCATTGAAGACCCCGCAACACCCGGTCCATAAGACGTTCGAATGGCATGACCTCAAACTGAAAAAGACCGCTCGGCGTGGCAAATGCTGTTTTCTCCTTGTCACTCTCCTCCATCGGAACCTGCCAGTAGCCTGAAGCAAGGTCTAACGTGGAAAAGAACCTTGAACCAGACAGCGTGTCTATGGTGTCATCGATTCGGGGTATTGGATAGGCATCCTTCTGCGTGATCTCGTTTAGTCTTCTATAGTCCACACAAAAGCGCACCCGTCCATCTTTTTTTCTAACCAGTACGATTGGTGATGCCCAGGGTCCAGTGGCTGGCTTAATTACTCCTCTCTTTAGCATTGATTTGATCTCTGTCTCAGCAACTTCCCTCTGGTGAAGCGGTAGGCGCCTGGGTCTCTGCTTAATAGGGACCGCATTTCCCGTCTCTATCCTGTGCCTGACTAAATCAGTTCGTCCCAAGTCTCCTTCACCACTAGAAAATTGCTCTTGGTATTGGGAGAGAAGTCCTCTTAGCTGTTTGCACTCTTGGTCGTTGAGAGACCCTGACACTCGCTCATACAAGTCGTGCAAGTGGTTTGGCAATTTGACGTCTCCATCTGTTTGGTGCACTCCGTAAGAGTGTTTCAATCTCTACTTCTGCAGGGGGATCGGATGTTGGCAGCTCGGGGCCTATTGAATCCACTGCGCTAAATATCGCTGTTGTTGTTCCCTGATGAAGCGTGACGTGTTCATCTCTTGGGTTCATAAGACGCAAGGGGACTATATTGGAACCAGTTCTGACCACCGAAGGTGCAACCATGATGTGATTTTTCTCTGTCAGAAATAATGTGGGTTCTATCAATCCCCACGGAACCTTCACATCACCACCTTCTACGCTTCCCTGAACAAGAATCTCTGTCTTTGGAGGAACAACGACAGTTCTCGAAACCGTCACACAACAACTCGGTTGTCGCTCTGCTGTCTCCAAAAGAGGCAGCACCATCCCTCCCCACTCAAGACACTTTTGTGTGACGTCGATCACACATTTCTCATTCCGAAGAAAATCGAGGCCTAGTAAGACATCGTTTCCAATAGAAGCCACGATAAACCTATGTCGAACTTTTTCGCCACCAAGCTGCAACCCGGCAACAACCTCCCCTGCTATCGTCAAAGCTTTATTGTCTGCCAGCAGAACCTTTGTGTCAGTTCGGGAAACCGACTCTTGGTCCTCCCTCAACCACTGTTTGGTTATTTTCTCTGAGAGCAAAGACACAGTAGCCCCGGTGTCAACCAGTACATCAACATGCACACCATTAATGACTGCAGCCAAGTGCAAACCTTCCCCAACAACAACAGCAACATTTCCTGTCACATCTAATTTAGGCCCCCCATCTCCCGCTGTTCCATGAGCCACAGGAGCAGCGTCGAGCAGTTTCCCTGACTTGACTTGGGGTTCTGAGCCACTGTCGATGGTTCACTTCCGTCAACCTTGGCCCCAGCTACGTCATTTGCTAGATCCGGACAGTTGGGCTTGATGTGTCCCCAACCTTTACAATTGAAACACTGAATGCCTTTCTTCTGAAATTTCTTCCTGTCATTCACCTGCTTTTCAAGTCTTTGGATCTTTTCTAGGATTTGCGAAAGCTGTCCTTGTATTCCAGAACTTTCCATGGCATTGTTTTCCTCTGCCGGCGGTGTGCTAACTGTAGCACTCCTGACCTTCTTTACCTCGGACGAATGACGCTCTTTCTCCGCTCTATACAAGGCCTCTAACTCCACGGCTGCAGCAACAGCTTCGTCCAGGGTTTGGGTCCGCATCTGTATTACCCTAGTCCGTACTTCCCCATCACTCAGAGCGTCCAGAAAATGATCCCTGCCCATTCTATCTCTACTCTCGATAGGTAAATCGCTGTAGACTTTCTCAACGAGTTGTCTTGTCTCATCCGCCAGGTCAATCAAGCTCTCTGATGGTTTCTGCCGGCGATTCCTTAGTTGGGCCCGGTGGAGCTCTTTCCGACCCGTTGGGTCAAATCGAGCCTGCAATGATGCCATGAGCATTTTGTAGTCCCTTGATTCACTGCGAATGCTACCCAAAACTTGCTGTGCCGACCCAGTAAGCAGGACCGCCAGGTACTGACATTTAACCTCATCACTCCAACCGTTGATTCCTGCACACAACTCGAAGTGCTTTAAGTAAGGCTCCCATGGCCCCTTTCCGTCGTACCTGTCTGGCTTTATCAATGGCCGGTGCTTATCGATCCCCAACTGGAGGCCAACAGGCTGACTTTTCTTCCCCAACACTGTTGTTTGCGTGTCCCCCGAAGTTGCTGTTGAGTTTGTAACCTCCCTATCTTCTTGAGAATCCCTTCCCATCTGAGACGCAAGACCGTTCTGGTGCACGGCCATTGCAATTGGTTGGTCTTTTCCCGGTGTCCGGAGTCTGTTGACCACTGGTTGTTGGCTACCCTGTACTTTGCTTTCTTCTATCAGCGACTGGGTTGTGCCAGTTGGCGGACCTCCAGTTTTCACATCATTGCCATACCTAGTTACAGGTCGGGAACTTGGAAAAGTCCATCCTAAAGCCTCCACTCTACTCTGCTCAATTCCTTGGCTGTCCGCCGCTGGCAAATGGTTTGCGCTACTTTTTTCGAGCAGTTGAGTGACCTACCACCTGGTCTGCGCTAATGGGGGGAAATAAACTTTGGCTTGGAGAACCACGATAGCCCGACCTAAGTCCATCTAGGCGCCCATGATGCTGTTCCTGATGCTGTGTCCTTGGGACAGTCAATTCAAGATTGGGGATCTCTTTGGGCCACTCTACTTCAAGAGTCCTTTCTTGCCGAGATTGCGATCCCGAAAGACCTACTCCCGAGTCCCTCATTAAATTGTAACTTTCCTGAGTACCGATTCCATGGACACGAGTCTTGGTTTCGGCAACCTTATGTCTTGTCTCCTCATGCCGTGAGTCACTGTAGCTTTCCACATATGCAGGCGCGGGCATATTGGCCGACATTAGTCCAGTTCTCTGGGCTGCTTCTTGTCGCCTCCTGCTTCCAGCAGCCTTTCCGAGCATCCGAGACAATTTATCTATCTCCTCTGTAACCCTGTGGTATTCCCTTTCGAGAAGACCATACAAGTCTTGCCCGGCCATGGCAGAATCGTCTGACATTGCCTCACCACTGTTCATTCCCCAATGCTATTGGTTCTTGGGTTCTTCTCCGGAGCGGCACTGGTACTAGCAGTCCAATTTCAGCAGTAATCTCAGCCGTCCGGAGCAGATCTCCCGGAGCAGTTGTCCCACTAGTCCGGAGAAGATCTCCCGGAGCAGTTGTCCCACTAGTCCGGTGCAGATCTCCCGGAGCAGTTGTCCCACAGATCTCCCGGAGCAGTTGTCCCAATCGTCTGGAGCAGATCTCCCGAAGCAGTTGTCCCACTAGTTAGGAGCAGTTCTCCCGGAGCAGTTGTCCCGCTATTCCGGAGCAGATCTCCCGGAGCAGTTGTCCCATAGATCTCCCGGAGCAGTTGTCCCAATCGCCTGGAGCAGATCTCCCGGAGCAGTTGTCCCACTAGTCCGGAGCAGTTCTCCCGGAGCAGTTGTCCCACTACTCCGGAGAAGATCTCCCGGAGCAGTTGTCCCGCTAGTCTGGAGCAGATCTCCCGGAGCAGTTGTCCCACAGATCTCCCGGAGCAGATCTCCCGGAGCAGTTGTCCGCGAAGTTGTCACACAACCAACGGCTCGGTACAAACCACTGCCGTATCGCTGGCCAAATTGCTCCCGTGAAATCCCCGTACGGCTCGGTACAAACCACTGCCGTATATCGCTGGCCAAATTGCTCCCGTGAAAACCCGTACGGCTCGGTACAAACCACTGCCGTATTGCTGGACCAAATTGCTCCCGTGAAATCCCCGTTCGGCTCGGTACAAACCACTGCCGTATCGCTGGCCAAATTGCTCCCGTGAAATCCCCGTACGGCTCGGTACAAACCACTGCCGTATTGCTGGACCAAATTGCTCCCGTGAAATCCCCGTACGGCTCGGTACAAACCACTGCCGTATTGCTGGACCAAATTGCTCCCGTGAAATCCCCGTTCGGCTCGGTACAAACCACTGCCGTATCGCTGGCCAAATTGCTCCCGTGAAATCCCCGTACGGCTCGGTACAAACCACTGCCGTATTGCTGGACCAAAGCTCCCTACGTGGACTCGTCTCCTGTCTTCCCTACTTTAAATTCCACATCAAACTTGTGAAGAACAACAATTAAGTTATGTACAACTCAAGCCAAAACAATCCAAGCGCATGCCACCAATGTAACGCGCTCGTATAGCGGCCAAGGTCTTCAATCTGGTTTGGGCAAGAGTTATCATAAAACAACTGCCTAAGTAGGAATGACAGACGAACGACACATAAACAAATACAAGAAATAAATATCACTCGGACACAGTTCTACTTCTGATTCGATGATTCTCTTTCTGATTCAAAATCATTGTACTTACATTATAATTCCGTACTGGAGTAATTCTGGTTAGAGCGTAACTTATTGGTCCTCTCCGTGTCCTCTCACAATTTCAACTGCACTTAACTTAATAAACCGTGGGAACGCTTCCCCGAAACACTGTGTTGACCCCTGGATTCCCAGGCCAGTCCGGAAGGGGCGGGATCAGAGGTGTGCCAACCAACCATGCCACAGACTTAACTCTAAAAGCCCGCCGCCAACGACAGTGCTCGTTACAATACATCTGTGGACTTTTCTGTTTTGGTGTCTTACCAAAGTATGATACTATCTTTAAGCATTTTGTTGTGCTTAGCAGCTCCATGAAATTGACCCCTGCACATCTGCAAGGTCAGGGACACATCTCCTCATTGTCCAGCAGACCGTCCAATTATTTTATTTACAAGAAAGTAGAAAATAATCACCTGGGAAAGAATTCCACTGACGACCATGGCAGAAACAGGGTTATTTCCTCCAAGAGTTAACTTATTTGATGCAAGTCATTATGAACTTCAATCTTAGGTGTGAAAACTGGTGTAGCTTATCTAAAAAGTGAGATTTTCAGGTATTTTATTACCTACAAATACACTTCGAATGCAGCGGTAGCCATTTCAAAACGCCCTGTTGGTCCCATAGGTTTGTGCACAAGTGATGGCCGTCAGTGGAATTCTTTCCAATAACCTGTATACCTGTACTTTTTTGCGACCATCAACAGAAATTGGTTGCACAACATCGCAGTAAACAGATTTTTGCCACTGTTTTGCCCGAGTGAACATAAATGTTGTTAGAAATGTGTGCAGTATACATCCTCGACCCTCAAGAGATCATGTCCATAATTATGTGTTTTTCTTTGAATTTTCTCCATAGTTTCTTTGAAATAACCATGCACCACTACAGACCATTGTAACATCAATAAACAAAGAAATATTCTCACAAAACAACACTCTGATAATATAGAAAATTCATGCAAATTTTATTCAACGAATAGTTTCCATATAAATCTTGGTAATGCAATAAAAAGGGTACTCTAGAACAACTATGACAACGTTTTGTTGGATTTCGCTTTGCATATTCAAATGAACTGCAGTTGAAAAGATTATTATAGAAAGGATTCATCATGATGTCTGAGAGAATTGATCGAAATATACTCATCCATTATTAAAACTTGTTAATATTTTGCCTTACTAACAAAAGCATTACCACAATGGGAGACTTTGGAGAACCGGTCTTGAGTCAACAGCACACGTGCAAACCATGCTTGCGCAATTGTGAGCATGCGCGCGTTTTTTTTTGCGCGTGCGTGCGCGTTCGCTGTTGACTTGAACACCAGTTCTCCAAAGTCTCCCATTGTATAAATTGTCAGTAAGTCAGATACTGAATAGCTTTCAGAATTATTCTGAAAAACTGATCCTCTTAATTATCTCGGTAAAGAAATGTTGTTGACACCTTTCAAAATGTGTCAATTAACCACAAAGGAAACTGACTGGATTAATGTTAAGCCATTAAAACTGAACAAATAAAAATTGACAGGAGCAGGATTCAAACCAGCGACCACTGAAATACCATACCAGCACTCTACCGACTGAGCTACCCCCAAGCCCTATGAATGTTGGTGAAGTCCATAATACTCAATTATTTTCGTTCATTTGGCTGTGAGATTGAGAAGCAATGAAACCTCTCACATATCCCAAAGGATCATTGAAGACAATTCAACTCCAACACAATATAGCACTCCGCACTATAATAACGCCACACGAGTGATTTGGCCAGCGCACGTAAGCATATACAAAATCCCCGGATGTCAGACAAACATCAAGCATGCACATGCATACACACAAGCAACACCCACACACGTTTGCAATGTTTGTCTGAGATCCAGTGTGCTATTTTTAGCGCACA
Organism: Astropecten irregularis; assembly: GCA_963971285.1. Classification (NCBI taxonomy): domain Eukaryota; kingdom Metazoa; phylum Echinodermata; class Asteroidea; order Paxillosida; family Astropectinidae; genus Astropecten; species Astropecten irregularis. Next base: position 25,933,446 of record OZ020247.1, on the reverse strand, counting down.
TGCGGAACGCTTTAGATTGAGGGGATGGAATTTGTACATGTACACACATCCGAATGTTCGTGTTCAGAATGCCATAGCCAGCCAGCCAGCCATGAGTGTCATCCCGCCATAGGGAGTGATGAATTTATTTAAGGTAGTCGATCCTGTCAGGGCCGAGTAGTAGCACGTACCGCAGAAACCAAGCATTCCGGAGATGAGAAGACAACCAACCTGTGTATTGTACAGAACATGCAGAAGACTAGTGAGTATACCCAACACCAAGTGGTTAGGAGTGCATGTTGACTCAGGATAAAAATTAAGGTTATTGTTTAAAGCTCAATGAAACATTTCTTTTCGAATTTCACTCTGAAAAACTGTTTTCAAAGTTTAATCAGTATTGTTCTAGCAACTCCACATTAAATTTACTTTCAAATGACAACCTACAATTAAAGGTAATATCATACTTTGGTTTTTGTCAAAGAAATGCAGATTCATGGGCAGAAATATCAAGGAAGATACAGTAACAGTCATCTGTGAAATGTTCAGTCTCACTTTTTGAGAAAACAATGAAAAATGCCTTTTGGTATGTTTGAAATCTTTTCACCGTTACTTTTTATCTTTAAAAGATCAAAATTGTTTTCGGCGATTGGTTTTTACTCTTTTCTCGATAAATAATGTACTGTACAAAGCATCTAAACGTTTGCCCTACATTTTTCATATTTCAATAACACTAACAGCAGAAAATACCAATAATAATAATTTCACTGCTGCAAACTGCTCATCAACCAAAATAATGACCTGGAATATAAGAAATTCTTAGAGTTAGGATCGAAGGGCCGCATGTTTTGATCATTGTAGCATCTTTCTTCGCTTTGACTGAGAATGATAAAAAAATCAAGTCTGGCAAGAAAAGAAATCCACTGAATGACCATCACTTGTGCACAACTCGTTTTGAGATATATGGCTGCCGCTGCATTCGATGTGTATCATTGTAGGTCAAAACAAATGTAAAACCAACTTTTCAGATATGCTACCCCAGCGTTACAAAGCCGAGATTGAAGATCGTCATAACTTGTTTCCAGTAGGGTAACTCATAGAGGATATAACCCTTTTTCTGTAATGGTCATCAGTGGAATTCTGTCAGTCAGGTTCCTCTTAACTCAGAAAACAGCAGAAAATATGTAAACCCTTTACTTACGATCATGGGATGTCTCGTCATTGGAGCTGCCAGCAGTGCAAGCGTGTGAATAAAATGGTATCTATTTGCTGTTTGAAAGACCTAAGGGAGATAAATAAATGTAAACCACTATAAGTCACTAACAAAGTTAGAATTACATGTAGAAGAATTCAAGGGAACATTGTAAATTGTGTACTATTAATTAAAGCAGTCTGCATTTGAAAACTCAATAAAGCCCAAAACCATCAGCTTTCTTTTCACAATTGTTCACATTTTTTTCTTTTCACAAAGAATTCATGTACTTATAGGGTGTGTACAACGTTGGTAAAGGTGACAGAACAGCACTCACACTTTGTCTAATCCAGCATGTACATGTACATGAAATAAACTGAATCGTACCTCCGAGAAAATAGTGAAAACCTGACTCAATTTTTCTTATAAAACATAAAGAAGGATTTTTATCTTGCCAAGATCAAAAATGTTTTTGGTGTTAAATGGTTTTACTCTTTCTGGATAATACACTTCATTTTAGGCGGAAATATTTGTTGGATTCTGTTGGATTTAGAAGCAAACAGATGGTCAATATTCTTGTTGGATTCTGTTGGATTGAGCAGTCAACAGACGGTCAATATTCTTGTTGGATTCTGTTGGATTGAGCTGTAAACAGATGGTCAATATTCTTGTTGGATTCTGTTGGATTGAGCTGTAAACAGACGGTCAATATTCTTGTTGGATTCTGTTGGATTGAGCAGTAAACAGAGGGTCAGTATTCTTGTTGGATTCTGTTGGATTGAGCAGTAAACAGAGGGTCAGTATTCTTGTTGGATTCTGTTGGATTGAGCAATAAACAGAGGGTCAATATTCTTTTTGGATTCTGTTGGATTGAGCTGTAAACATGCAGACGGTCAATATTCTTGTTGGATTCTGTTGGATTGAGCTGTAAACAGGGTGCCTTCGAGCTTACTGGCACAAATTTCAATACTTTCTTTGATTGTCGACATTAAAAAAATAGATTAAACAGCATACTAACTAGAGTATATGTACGTACCTCAAAGGTTTTAGCATCAACTTTTTGGGTGTTTGTACTTTGCAGTGATGGTATTATATTAATTAACCCTCAGCCAGGCCCAACTCACCTTGATGGACCAATTAATTGTCCTATCGCAACCTGTAGTACTACTACTACTACAATTTAAGTTTTATTTAAATCTACTCGGGCAAGTAGGGCCTAAATTGGAAAAATCACCTTTTTGGAAAGAATTTCACTGATGACCATCATTTGTGCACAATTCTATGGGACCAACAAAGGGTGTTTTGAGCAAAATGGCTGCTGCAGTATTGCCTTCAGTATTGGAAGTGTACAATTTGTAGGTAAAAAACCCTGTAAAAAATCACTTTACAGATTAGCTGCAGTAACTGTAACCCTATATTACTCCTTGTTTACATTCTGACGTTGTTGTCGTATATAGGCCTATATATATACGACGACAACGTCAGAATGTAAACAAGGAGTAACTTGAATATAGGGCTACATATTTTACTGCAGCTATTTACAGATATGCTACCCAAGTTTTCCACACCTGAGATTGAAGTTCATAATAATTTGTATCCAATAAGTTAACTCTTGGAGGATTATAGGCCCCTAACTGTTCATCCTTTTCCCGTAATGGTCATCAGTGGAATTCTTTCCATTTTCGCACACATCGCACATGGAGTCGATCAACTTGTCTCGGAGACGAGTTGTCTTCGGAGTCCAGTTGTCTTCGGAGTCGAGCTGTCTCGAGTCGAGTTGCCCCACGGTCGCGGGGTCAACTTGTAAAAAAAAGTAATTGTCCGGTGCCAACCAAATGGAAAAAGTACAAGTATGATTGACCAGACTGCCAATACTATTGGCATACAATAGTGACAGAAATAACCATGATTTAGCAAGTAATTCTAACCAAAAAGTGTCCCTTCATTTAACAATGGAGCTATACCTCCAAGCCCTAGGTTTAAAAACTACCTACCGTGTTAGTTGCGATGATCGTAACCCTAGGTCTGACATGGGGACAGGGACCTTAGGGTTACGAGTAAGGCCGTTCAAAATGTTTGGGAAATACTTTTTGGCCAACTTGTGAAATACGTTTCCACTTAGTTTTCCACTTTCCAAAATCCAAACACACGATCTGACCACATGGATCTGATTGGTACTTATCAATGAGTCATATAAAACCCCTTTGAATATCTAAAGATCATTATATGCAGACAAAATGACCCAAAACTTACCGAAGGTGTCTAGATTCCATCCGTTTGCCCTCAGTCGGCCATTTTTAATGGAGTGCGCAGTGCCATCTCGACCAAATTACGTTATGCGAAATGCCTTTTTGGCTGTTCCACCTTTCAAACTCAAACTCACAGCCCTATGGAGGGTGTTCCCAGAATATAACACGTGCGCTGTGATATACCGTGTACACGCATCTCGCAGACAGTATGAGGAGGGTGTTTTTTTTAAGTCCGCATTGTTTGCCCATGTCAAGCTGCCGCTGACAATTCAAATCTTTCATCACTGTGAACTGAAGGAAATTGCTAAGATTTTTAAATGATTTCCTTTACGAATGGTCCCACAAACAGTTAGCAAGTCACAAACTCGGCGCCGGCCCAATCCATGATCAAACAGAAATAAAAAGGTCATCCATCCACCTCATCACAGATCGCGCAGTGGTCGGAATTAACGGTGGACTGAAAAATATATCCGGTCATCAATTACACCAAAAATGATCATACCCGGTAGAACAGTGAGAACATATTCAACTATCACCGGAATATATTCCATCGGAAAATTACTACCATTTCTTACTGCAAATCTGTACCGAGCCGGCCGGCCGTACGTGAGCCACCGTCCGTATACGGTAACGAACCCGGCCGCGATCCAAAAAGGATACGTACACTTCAATTTCAAGCCCACGGCGAAATCTGTACCGAGCCGGCCGGCCGTGAGCCACCGTCCGTAATGGTGGAACGAACCCGGCCGCGATCCAAAAAGGTAGGCCTTCCGACCGAGCGCAACATACACTTCATTTCAAGCCCACGGCACGTGTAATGTGTAGACTGGTTCCCGTCCCAATACATAAAATATATAGGGACAGGTAGCTAGTAGTAAATGAAGGCTCCTGATTGGGTCAGCTCTACGCATGCGCACAAAAGTGTTTCTATTTATAGATATAGTGTTTACAACTTTTGTGTGCGCACGTGTAAGATGATCACAAGTCGCGTCCCATGCGTGACGGTCAGTATGCAGCTGTTTAATTATTATAAATTTTGACTATCATCATGGACGTATAGTAACCCCCTCAAAAGCAAAAAGATAGTGATTGGAATTAAACTCATGGTCTTCATGAGTTTTTAAGGTTGTTGTTTAATTCTAAATGATTGTTTTTATTTCTGTGAAGCGCCTTGAGCGTAAATTTTGACGGATTTGGCGCTATACAAGAATTATATATTATTATTATTATTATAAAAATTCGATTTAGATAAAGCACGGTACACTTTGTTTGAAAGTGACACCTTTCTTCTGAATAACCGCATATACCTTTTTTATACGTGTTGAATAATTGCGGGAAATTGGGGTATTTTCAATCGATTAATTAGTCGTTAATTAGTCATTGGAATTAGCCAGTACGGAAATTAAGTGTGCCCAGGGACATGGTTTTCATGATCCATTGATAAAAATTCGATTTAGATAAAGCATATTTGGTACACTTTGTTTGAAAGTGACACCTTTCTTCTGAATAACCGCATGTGTTGAATAAAGGCCGAAAATTGGGGTATTTTCAATTGATTAATTAGTCGCTAATTAGTGATTGGAATTAGCCAGTACGGAAATTAAGTGTGCCCAGGGACCTGGTCTTCCTGATCCATTAATAAAAAAATCGATTTAGATCAAGCATATTTGGTACACTTAGTTTGAAACTGGCACTTTGTTTCAAAAGATTATGCATTTTTAAATCTCTTTTGTTGCATGGATTCTAGGTTTTGGAATACGCGGCTGAATTAGTCTGGTTCCCTGCCCAAAGATTCCCCGACGTCTCTTATTAAAAATGTCAGACAATAGTCTGGCGCTTTTTGGGTCCGGGAACCAGACTACGGCTGAATACGCGGCTGAATCACGGACTGAATACGCGGCTAGCTTTAGACAGGTCTCGTAACTGTACTGTATGAATACAATGTTTTGGGTCTGGGAATCAGACTTAAAGAACCCCGTTGCATTATGGGAGCTCATTAACATAAGAGTGGAGGAATTCTGACACTATGGGTGCACCCAAGTAAATAGGGCCAAAATCCGTCCGCCGAGCTCATTAATAAAAGTTAAGCACTCAATATATTTTAAATAAGAGAGTTGTGAGAGCTATGAAAATGAAGGATTGAAGAAATATGGCACTGGACCTCCTGCCTGGACTCTGGGCTTCCATTTGTGACCATTTTTGATGCAATTGGGTGAGAAAGTGGGTCTATTTCAGCCGCTTTGCAGAGGGATGTTTTTTTGAAAATGGCTTCTTTGACTGGAGTGATCCATACCTTGTTTTAGGGGTGTTCAGCTGAGAATGAGTATATCTCAAAAATTCAATGGTCACCCTACCATAAATAGAAAAGAAAATGAAAGGTGACATGTTGGTCATCATTTTTCTGTGTAACTTGAACAGCTGTGAGAGTTCTGTATATTTTTAAATGATTTTTGAAGTTTGATGATTTACCACTGTTGTCTATGGGAGTTTATTTACTTGGGTGCAACCCTATTCATTACCCGCTACCGGTCCCTACATTTGAGTGACAATAGACGTCAGAAAAACTACTGTAGGGAACGGGAACCAGTCTAGTGTAATGTGCTGATTGAGACTTTCGCTGGTGCACGTACACAATGTACGTTTGCTTTGAAACTGTGGCTATTACGCACGCGGATACCAGGCTGTCTGTAGTCTTGGTCCAAGACTGTAAAGCTCGATAACGGACCCCATCTTGCCACTGCGCCCTCTCGTGACTTCATTTGACCCAGCTGCTCGCATTACAGTCTTGGGCATTTCCTATAAACCGGGGCGTGGCCTTTGTATGCCAATTAGGTACCTTATTATGAATATTCATGATTTACGTTGAAATGCAAAATAGGATGCCAAGCGGGCCGTGTGAGCTGCTGAAATTCGGTAAACAAACGCGAGACAGTCCGCGTCCAGACATGCAGTCTCGGCCAGACATTATAAAAAAATCCTTATAAAACAGTCTGAGCTGCATGATCGATTCCGTGCTTGTTGAATGGCAGACACTTACTTCATGGCGGCTACATTCAAATCCATGCGGTAGTGTCTCGTTTGTGGAAAGCTAGAGTTACGCACCCACAATGTGTGTGTACCACCAGCTTTCTGTTGTAATATTTACCATAATAGAAATAGATCGTGTGTATAGTAACAGTGTTCAATGCCCTTATGCATCAGGCATGTCCGACTATGCGATGAATAGTAAGTATACTATCATGACAACTATAGCAAGCAGTAGGCACAGAGCTAACAAGTCTCACGCATTGTGCGTGAGACTCACGCATTTAGGGTCCGTCTCACGGTCTCACGCATGACACCCATATTTCTCACGCATCGGGACCCGACTAGGAAAAAAAAGGAAAAAAGTAGCATTATTTGCATTGTTTCCCTTTTGTTTTTCAAAATAAATAAAAAAAAAAGAGAGAAAAAGGTCACTTAAGTATGCACCAGATCGCACCATTAAGAGCTAAAAATTGAAAAGCTCCCTACCATGGTAGGGGGGATCTCCCCGGGACACCCCCTCCCCCCACTTGGTTGCTCTGCTCCCTCACTTTCGCGCATGGGCGCGCGCTGAGACGCCGCGTCATGAAAATCTCACTCATGAAAAAAATTTGAACTTGGCATCTCTGTAGGCAACGCAGACATTATTTCAATTCCCCATGACCATACCACAGCGCACCGTGACTATTCCCGATCCCACGATCGACACCGAAGCATAGTACAGTACTAGTCACGTACGATACTGCATTAGCATGGTACACAGAGGTCATTCGTTACAGGTCATCCATATTCATTAGATACCAATTCAATTGGATTTTTGCGGGCGCTGATTGGTTTCTCCGGAAATCCGAAGGAAAAATAAAGAAAAAGTTAAACAATTCATAGGAAATGCCCAAGACTGTAATGCGAGCAGCTGGGTCAAATGAAGTCACGAGAGGGCGCAATGGCACGATGGGGTCCGTCTTGGACCAAGACTAGGCTGTCTGTCGCTGCGGTGTGGGCAATGTTTTTACGTCTTAATTTTAATGCGATCGTCGGTCGGTTTCGTACGGAGCCCGCAAAGGGACGTCCGACATTTTTTTTTATCTCGTTTGAACGAGATAATATCTCGTTTGAACGAGATAATTATCTCGTTTGAACGAGATAATTATCTCGTTTGAACGAGATAATTATCTCGTTTGAACGACTATTATCTCGTTTGAACGACATATTATCTCGTTTGAACGACATATTATCTCGTTTGAACGACATATTATAGTGTGCAAAGTGTGTGGAGGGGAAGGCAAATCATACATGTAGCCGTGTTACACAAATCAGGATAGCCGTCCCAAATGGTCTTACCACAATACCAACAAAATGACGGACACAATGCATATAGTTATAGAGTCATCTTGGTTTTCTATTTCTACCTCCATGATAGCTCAGAAAATCGATAAACCGGACTGCTCTCTAAAGATGGTGGAAGGTAGTGGGGGGGGGGGGATAGAAGATGGGTAGGGTTGGGAGGGGGTCGTGGCCGGTAAAAAAAAATGAAAATAAGGCGAAGAAATGTGCCCGCACCAGCGGCCTAACAAACCATAGATCTATCTATAATGTATCAGTTAAAACCGCACAGATGCATGAGTGATTCGAGGCTCTATCCTACCTATAGTGTAGTGTAGTCTACGATGCTCCGTCACTGATCATCCACACTGGAACGATCCCTGGAAGCAACTGAACTATAAGCATGCCTTCCCTTGATATAAATATACACTGCGTCATAGACTGGTACGGTTACAACATATAAACCAAAGCAGCGTCCAAGACGGCAGGGACCCAGACAAGGGTATCGACGCCTTTTTACCAAAACTCAAATTATCGATACTGCATTGTGTTTCAATATGTATTTTGAAATCTAGATGATGGTACTGAATATTCTTCCCCTTCCCAAAAAGCCGGTATCGAGTGGCCAATGATGTGGTTTTCAATCTGAGTGATGTTTCAAACTTGCCCAATCTTTTTGGAAATTGGTATACTACTATCAATGGAACAAACACCCTGACGTCTTCATTGAATACTAGGGCAACATCCATATAGCACTAGCTACAGTGTGTCCCCCCCCCCACCCCGAAAAGAAACGATACCCATTTGTAACAAAATATGAAAAAAAAGATGTATAATGATTTCAGCTTATTTGATTTTTAGAGAAATGATATTAGGCCTCCTGCTTGAAAGAGATTTTCACAAGGGATGGCTTGCCGAAGCAGTCCGAGCTCTGCCCCCCCCCCCCCCAACTGCTAAGATGAACGGCTAGCTTCTGCTACGCTGGTCTATCCACATAGTCCTCGATGCCAATACCTTCGTAAAAATAAAGAAATGACACAATTCAATTGAATGCTATATGAATTAGCGACTGTTAAACCTAATGGAAATGGAAAACAAATGTAAGGCTTATGAACTACTTATGGTGACATCTAGCTAATGGTAGCAATTTCAGTATAGAGTTTGTGGAAGCTAACAGATTAGAACAAAGAGATCAATTACCTCTGAACACAGGAATCAAAGACTGACAACCCCATGTCTATTCGGCGCCTTTTCCACCGCCATCTTCGAACTGCAGCGTTTATGATGATGATGTGCATGATAGTGCGTGTCGTGCACAGGACATCAGCACATGGCACAAGCTTACCCCGTTCGGAGCACTGTTTACCGTTTTCACGTGCGTATTTTCATCCGCGTAAACTAGCGTCTTTTAACCGGTTGTGGGTAAAAAGTTCCAATTCTACACGTCGACGTGTTGTTTGATTTCTTACCCTTTATATTGGATAAAATGTTTACTCTTTTGTTGTGCTTCATATTTTACTCAAGTTGGAGGTACTGCAGAAAACGTCCGTTTGCCCAACGTTGAGTAAAATGTTACACAACAGTTGTACCCAACAGTTTTACACAACAACAAAAAACATGATTTTTTTAACCGTCTATTTTAGAGTGTATATTGAGACTAAAAATATTGGCATGTACCGTCCTTCCATTCACCACATGACCATTTTCATGATTATCATTCACACAATTAACAGGTTATTTTTGTTTCAATCATGCAAATTAGAAGTGACATGAAGCAGTCATGTGATAGCTTTTCATTTCGTCTTTGCAAAATGCACACCGTAACGTTGGTCTCCCTTCAAACTAAATTCCACTTCTCCAGTCAACAAAGTCGCGTATGCAAGTTTCCCTTGTGAATAATTATAACAAAGAGCCACATTGGTTTGAGTCATATTTATACCCATTGCCTATAGTGGATATGATTTCCTCCGTTATAAATGGAAAATCCCGAGTTTAAAGTCTAGCTAAATATTAATATTTGGTTATTAATGGCAATTTTACTCCGATTCCTGCGCATTTTTCATCGGTGGTGCCCCTTTCCAACCATTGACCTGGGCGTCATCCCTTTTCATATAGTTATAACATATATTGTTTCAAATTAAACAGGAATGATTCTATTTCTAACCGTACGGAGGAACGTAATCTCAACAACTCAATTAAGCAATACC